>VYXH01007764.1:1108475-1134198 GCA_013397275.1 Burhinus bistriatus
AAAAACTAAAAAAAAAAAAAAAAAAAAAAAAAAAAGTGCTGATAGAACTAATTTAAGTACTAAACCTCTCCTTTCCAAGCATTTTTTCCACCGATAAACCCAGAGGCTTTTAAAGCTGCCATGTGAACAAGTATTTAGCTGAGGTGTGAAAGAGATGCTATTGGTACCTTCCCAGATAAAACCAGGCTTTTATCTGGAGACGTAAGCAGGAATGAGCAGGAGAAGGAACAAAAGGTACTGTTGTAAATTGCTGTGAAGACGGACCGCACTGTGCAGTTTCACCATTACTTGTTGTAAAGCATTAGGCTGTTTCAAACTTTTTTAGCAAAATGTTCATGCCATAAAAAAGGGAGAACAGCTGATAAAATCCAACAGCTTATTTTCAAAAAACTAATTCTTTGTTAGTAAAAAATGCCTTGCAGGTGTACAGATGCCTTCTGTATCTGTAAAGCAACATTTGACTCTCTGAGGCTACATCATGAATTACATTTGGAAGTGTTCATGACTTAGCGAAAGCCCAGAAAGACTTTAAGATAGTCTATTCCCACTAGAAACAGGTATTAAAAAGGAGACATTAGAATTGCTAAAAAAACCAGTAGATGTCATGTCACTGAGAGCCTTGAAAAGATGACTTCAAAAAGAATTAGAGAGAAAGCATTTATGTTTTAGAGAATATCTATGTGTTTATGTGTATATAAATACCTATATACATATATTTTTTAATAAACTCCATAGGGATACAATAGGTCAAGAGATCCCTCCCAAAACTCTGGCGATGAGAAAAACATGAGTTCCCGATTCCTCACAGGTTTATACCTCTGTGGCTGGTCTGACTGAAGCCAGCAGGGCTATAAAAGCATCTGCATCCAAAGATTTAACTCCAGATTCGGCCAGTCTGGTTTTGTTTTTCTATCTGACCAAAAGCTGTAACCAAGAAATCAGCCTTTTGATCCCCTCTCGTCATTACAGAGAGTTCAGTTCCACCAGTAAGTGGCTTCTCACATCACACAGGTTCTACCTGGGCCTAGAGAAACATCAAAACCAAACATCTTCCTGTAACAGTCAAATACTACAGCAAGTGTGGAGTGCCACAGTCAGCAATGAAACTGTCCTGCGGATAGAAAAAGTCATGAATCGACTAAGAAGCCTATGTAGTTCTTGAAAGAATTTCAGTGCATTTCCAGAGCTGCTGAGCCGGAATAATAAACAATTCACTTTGAAAATCCACTAGTAAGCTTTAGATTCTGTTTCTATACCTGAATGTTACAGGATGACCTGCCAAATACTAGTAATAAAAAAGCCTTCATGTTTTATGGACATTTTGATAATTTTGCAGGAAGAGTTGCTGTGGTCTACATTTCACCAGCAAACATGCACTTTGTGAACATTGGCGCAGTGTTTTTAGCACAATTCAACACTCAAATCATTCCAAAGAAGTTTCTGCTGTGTTACCTGCACATGCAGTTTCATCCCATCCGATCCTGCACGATCGTGACTCGCTGCTGCCCTCTTTATTCCAGTATTGGCTCCAGTGCACCATAAATAGAGCAGCGCCAGGAGTCTTTCTCCCACTCGGTGACTCAGTCTCCATTACTTGAGCATTTGTCCTCTCTTCTCAGCAAAAAATAACCTGGAGAAAGTTACACTTTGTTCAGAAAAAAAAATATCCCTGTAGTCCAGGAGGGGAAAAAACACAACAGAAAGCACAACTGACTCACTGACTGCTCCCTTCCAACAAGCAACGTGATGTTTTGCCACCCAAGGTGTTGTAATCAGACCATTAAAATGTGGATGTTTCCTTTCAGCACTACTGAGGCATCAGCAAATGGATAACATATCTATAGCCTCTCTCTTTCCGTTTGTCTCTGGGAGGCAGGTGCAGACTCAAGTAAGGTTCACAAAATGCATTCAGATGTGACCGATTTGTAAATTCCCAGGCAGCTATCCGGAGAAAGCTTTCTGCTGCCAAAAATGTGCACTTTGGAACACCACTGAATGTCTTCTGTGTTTACAGTAATGGTTTCGCTTCATTCAGTACCTCAAGAGAAAGGATCAGAAGGACATCAGAGAAATATTAGATGTTACTGTGTTTAAATAAAAGTGCCGGTGCCAGTGCTCTCGCTCCAGCTGGTTAGCAGGGAGAGACACCTGCAAGTGGTCTCCCAGGGCAACTGTGGCATTTTTCTAATGTATTTTGAACAGTTACTTCAGTGGGAAAACCCCCAAATCTCAATTTCCTAGATAAGGTTACATAATAAAGTATAACCACAAGCAATCCAGCTCAGCCTTGTCTAGGACGGACATTTTTAAAATGGCTTTTTGAAAGTTAGTTCTCTTGTATCACATAAAGCACCAGCTTTGTATTAATGACATGGAAATATTAATTTAATTTATGGTGAACTTATTTTTTGCCCGTTGACTTGCTTAGGATGTTTTTTTCAGTATGTCGTGTTTCTCAAATCAGCAAAAATGAAACGATTCACTGAAGTGTAATTTTTAACGCTGAACATGAAAGACGTTCATTTTGGCCAAACCCAAAAAAGTTCCTACAACTCTGCTCTTCACTTGTAATAAAGAGTCAGACAGTCTGTTATTTATTCTGCTTCATGATTTAGTCTACACAATGTACTGAAAAATAAGAAACAGCAATGCTAACCCAAAGAGTAAAATTCATCCCAAATCTTTGTTTGTACGTGTAATGCCAGCAAAGCCCTTTGGCATGACTGTAGCACATCACCAACCCCATTTTTATGCTCTGAAGGAAGAAAAGCCTTTCCAACAAACCTATTAAACTTCAGCCAAATTTACTAATAAGAATGCCTACATGTTTCTTGTTCTTTGCTTGTGTGTAATATCCATGAAACAGAGAAATGTGTTATAAGAGATGTCTTAAATGGCACCTTATCAACTGAAAGACAATGACAGTGAACCAGACAGAATATTTTGCATCTCGCCCCAAAACCCTCTTTCTCCAAAAAAGAGTATCAGGTAGAGTCCTAAAGTATCAGCTTAACTTTAAGCCTATGAAGTATGCCACAAACAACCAGAACAACCAGCATTTCCAAGCACCAAAACCTGACAGTCATCCTCCGAGCAGCAGAGAGGTTGGAAAGGTGATGGCGTTCAGAAACAGCAGTCAGGAGGCTTGGAGTTTGCCACTTATAACTCATTACATCTAAAAGACAGTCCCACAGCAGAGTACAGTAATGCAAAACAAGCAGAGTCCTGAATTAATGCATGAACACTTTGATCACGATTCCCTTTGTATTTGTCAAACTCTCCTTATTCACCAAACAAGGGCGAAGCTCCCCGTATGACTGGCGGCGAGCAGCTCTGTGCAGCACCATCTCCCTCCCATTACTGCTGCCTCCAGTTAAACAACAACGTGACAGCAGTGACACAGAACAGCTGCCCCCAGAAAGTTTACTTTCGTAGGCCTGTGAGAGCCTACCATCCGTGACTCCCTGCACAATGTCACATCTACCTTTCATGCCGCTCAGGGCTTTTAAAAGTCTCCAGAGCAGCAGTGGTGGCATGCAAGGGGGAAATAGTAAACCTCCTACCTCCAGATTACTTTTGCAGTTTTGGGGGTATTTTTTGCCATCTTGGAGGACTAAAATACATCAGAACACCACGTCTCCCCCCCCTCCCCCCAGTTATTGACAAAGTTTCTTCATGGTTGCGAATGCTTCATAGGACTCATGAGGAGTAGTAAATAAATAAATAAATAAACAAAACCTAAGAAACGCTCCCCCCTCCACATTCATTTTTTGCTGTAGCCTCAAGCTCTGAAATGATACAAGGGAGGGAAAAGGAATTTGAATGTATACATAGAGGCCTGTATAGCTCTAGCATAAATACTTGAAAATGTAACCCATGAGAATACTGACTGCATGCTCAAGAAGCCAGTTGCATGTAAAAAGATTTCAGTTGCTAAGTTAAACTCCAGATGAGGTTTTAAGAGCTTCAAGAATTTGTGCTCAGGTGCCTGCCTGCTTTATTTTCTAGATATTTTGTTCACTACCACTTTGCAACGCACACTTCAGCCAAATCAAACAGCCTTGCACTAGCCATACATATGTTGCTGGAAGAGAGAGAGACCAAGACGACCTGTGACGGACGCCTGATGTGAAGGAAGCTTGCTTGCACCTCTCCTAGCACATTTGACTCCTCAGGAGGAGCTCAGCCCCATAACCACACCTTTGGCAGTAACATGCCACACTGGTGCCAAATCCTGACAGCCAGACCAGCTGGCACCACTGCTGCACGCACACCTGACTTTTTCTGAAGTTCCCTGCTGACAATTTTCATCATCTGCTCATTTACAGGGATCCCTCCCAATCCCAGTCCTTCTCTTCCCTTCAGATATTTGCATGTCGTCCCTCCTGTAGGTAATCAGTGAGCACCAGAGCTGGCATCACCAGCAAGGTCAGTAATGATGAACCTTGTTTCCATCCAGGAGAGCCTCTCTATCCACACGTAAACCTTTGCTGACCTGAACTATGCATTTACTGTTTTCTTGCTTTGCTTGTAGGACAGCAATATGATAGTACTGCCAAAACAGCAAAAGCTTATATTCTCTACTGTGACTTTTTGGAAATGGGACATTTCTGGTAATACAGCAGAACATTCTGGTTACATCCTGAAAAAAAAGTCTCCCACATCTCCCATCCGGTTGTCTCTAAGCGTGCAGGTACAGACTGTACATGCACATCATGGTTTATTGAGCAGTAGTCATTGGTGTGTCCCTATCACAAGATAACTCAGTACCCCATGACTGAATGGAAAAGCCTGGAGACAAAATGGAAAGGTACGATCAGTAATTTCTAAATACACACACACCCCCTATTGTTTTTTATTGGTTTCTGCATGTTTGACCTTCTGAAGTCTCACTCTAGAAACTGAAACTAGTGCAGATGTTTTTATGAAGTAAAAAAAGATTGTAAAAGAGAAGAGGCTAGGAGAAGTCACAAAGATATCCTGTTCACCCATCAAAGCATCACTTGGCGAGTACTTGAAAGTGGGTAAATAATTTTTGAGCAGAAGCATAGCTGCTAATTTCAACTACATGAATAGCTTCTTGCTGAAGCTAAGCCTTTTTATTTCCCACTGTAAAACAGACTTGCTGGAATCCAGGCAGCAATAAAACTGTTGGGTCTATAGACTTATCCAGGTAACATTAAACACCTCTCACAAACAAAGCAAAATGCAGGTAACTTAGTGCTACCATCAGCAGAGAACTGACGCTCTCAGATACAGCACCATTTGTACTCACGCTAGCGTTCATCATAAGAAGCTGAACAGGCAAACAGCCTATGACCATGATCACATAGTTACACTGGGAAAGAGAGTGTATGGACAGTATTTACACATGGAACCCAAAAAACAGGGCAGCTCCACAAGTAAGCATGTAAAATTGATATTCTGAAAGAAATGAAATAGATGAAGTATTAGGAATTCTTAGGAATGAAGCTAAGTATTATATGAAGAGCAGCAACAGCTCTTTCTCTTAGGGAAAAACCTCACATAATGTTGCAGGACACTTTGCCAAGGCCTGCACGCATACAGAAAAGACTTCTCTGCAATCTTATTATGGCTACATACAAGCTGACACCAAACCTCAGAGCTGAAGAGTCAACAAAATGACAAAAAAAGATGAGAACCGCATTTTGAAACTTGAGCCTCTCTCTAATTCGGTGCAGAACAAGTTTCCAAAGTTGAGATTTCCAAAATGAGTAAGGCTCAAAGTGCAAAGAGACATTTGTTTCCAAGACTTTTGGGGGATACCAGGGATGTGTGGCCTGCTGGTATAGTTTAAAGTTTTGAAGGGAGACAGTGTCATACACAAGAGTGGGTTCCTGTCCGCTGAACAGATAGCTCATTTGTGCAGTGCTGCCTGCAGAGTGGGTGCAAGGACAGTACTTAACACTTCTGCTCCTGCCTTCTCCCACTGTCTGTCTTTGAGCAATTTGCTTAATCCTCAGTAACCCATCCAGAGAGATGAAATAGCAGTATCTATCTCCCAGTGGTATCACAAGAAATAATTTGTTGACATCTGTAAGCTGTTTTGACTCTGCAGTGATGGACACCAGAGAAAGATGTAGAAACAGATGTCTGTGGAGAGGGAGAAAAAAAACTGTGAATGTGTAAACATGTAATATTTAGTACTTCTATAAATCCAACTCTAACAGAGAACTTCTACTTAGTAAACATAACTAAAGGATGGTTACTGAATGAATTGAACTACAACACAAGGTCTATATGATTTTTCCTTACAGCAGTCAAACACAAGGACTGTACTTTCCATGATAGCATCCCCAGCAATGCTTGTGAGATAACCAAGAGGACATTTTGTACTGGACATTTCTTCCCTCCTAAGAACACAGATGAGGTTAAAAGCCAGTCAAGTTGACATAAGAACTGTACTTCAGCAAGCAAACTTCGTGTCAAGATTAACAAGGTCAAGATCTTCTCCCCCATTAGCAAAGACCCTCACATACCATGTGTGAGAATCACACAGCTGATACTTAGGAAGGAAGGATTTCTGGTATAAATCAATAAAGTTAGAATATTATCAGCAAATGTTAGAAGTGAGACTCACAAGAAATTTCTGTATGTGACAAAGCCTGATCTGAGTTTCCACAGGACTGCTGGCCTTAGACACCAGCATATTCCTGCTGCTCCATTCCTAAATGTTAGGATTCAGAGAGTAGTACCTCACTGAAGTCAAATGACACTACAATAACCTGCAAGCTGGCTCTTCAACACCAGCAAAAAATAACGTTGCCCCACTTAAAACCCTAATCAAGACTTGAAAACTGGCTGGGTAACATTTCATTTACTCTAACTTCCAAGGGAGGTACAATTTAAAAGCGTTACAAGTCGTTCATCTCAGTGAACCAAAAAATAAGCAAATAATAAAAGAGTGCCTGGGGCAAGCACTTCTGAGCTACTTATCTGGGATAGGTTTTAGTTATGGTTAGTCATTGGTACATTCTTGTTATCATCCCACACCACTTTTTACCTCAATTAAGGACAGCTGACAAAGTCTTGCAAGGCATAGTTGAGCCAAATCACAAGGTTTTCTACAGTACAAAATCTGTTGCTAATATTTCACATCTATTTTCCTTACTGTTTTTCCTACGTTAATTCTTACCCCTTTCATAGCTTCAGGTTCACTCTTTTGGAAACCAGTCTGCTCAGTAATCCCAATATCACTCATTTCCCAAAAATGACAGCAAAGCAGAACAAAATCTCTTCCTTGACGTTTCCAATGCTGGCAACCAGAAGGAACACAAGGATTGCAGGAGAGAAACGCAATTACATAGAGACAGGGATGACCAAGACAACTCCATCCAGAATTTGTCACTCCTTTTTCCTTTTTCCCTAACACCACACAGCACAAGGAACAGAAGTCCTACAAAGCATGGATATTTTTGCACAATTCCTCTCAACAAACAGGAACGGCCATCAAAACACACAAGAGAGTAGATGTTGGGGACTTCAGCGGGATGTAGGATCCCCATGTTCATGACTTGTCTTGCCAGTCTCCCCAGTGACCTGGAGTGAAAAACTCTGCTTTGTCTCAGACATAGCAGGTACTTGTTTTCTCATGTCCCAAGCACAAGTACTCTTTCTTCTCCCAGTGCTTCCTCCCCTATCTCACTTGTCCCAGAGTTGTTCCAGTAAAGTGATACATTTCAATTACATTTCATTCAGCCCAAAATAGTCTGACAATCTCTAATCTTAGCATTTATCTTCTTTCTTCACTGCCTGTGGTCTTATCACTTTGAATTGTCCTGTGAGAAAAGTTATTGTCTTGGATGCAAAAGCACAGACCAGAATATTTATAATACTTAGGAGACTAGTAAATTCATGTGCTGCTGAACATGGCGAATGACTAGACAAAATCCACTCGCACAAGCAAAACTGGGGCAAAAATCTTAGTTTTAACATTAGGAAGAGCATTTTACCATGGATCTCAAAATGAACTAGCGGTAACCTTTGGATCAGTGCATTGGGTGTATTCCTTGCACAAGGGACACTGCCTAACACAGACCCAGCATGCGTTGAGTAAAATTACTACTTTTATTCATGAAAAAAGTATATTGTGTTCAAAGAACTGGTAAATACACCCCCTCCATATTTTCTAAAATATACTTAAGATTATATTATTATCTTGCATCAAAACTAGGTGACACTTTAAGAGTAATTTATGCAAATTTCACATTCACATGGCTGTTTCTCAGGTATCGATACGACTGAGCTGAAACACTGAAATCATTAAAATACAAATATTAGTAATGAAATATTACTACATTTGGCAAACAACAAAACATAACAAATGGTTACATTTACTGCAGGAGTGTTTGAATACAAGCTTTCCAAACTGCAAAACGTGAAATCACCTTGCATTCAAAATGCAGCTGTTCTGCTATTAACTAAGAAATAGACTTTTTAAACTAAAATCCTGTTAAACACGTAGGGAAAGTTTTGGCAAGACAGATTCTTTTCCATCATTAGATGAATTCTGAAAGCTGTTTCCTAGCAGAACATTTCATTGCAAATACTTTGGACACTTTCATCTGACTTTAAAGTCAACTGAGATCAGTGTTTGCATCTCTTACGGTTAACAAGATAAATAGCAGATTTCTGAAGATAAAAATAGCTCTCCTTTCCAAGGCAAAACCAGGTTTTCAGAGGGAAAAGTGCTAAATTAGTTCACAGCAGTAGATGTGTCTTCTTCTTTTCTTTTAAAGAAATAAGTCCTTCATATTGTTACAGTTGCACAGTGGTTTAATTTAATGTCCAAGATTTCATTTAAATAAAAACTTAACCTCTAGAACATTAAAAAAGCCCACTCTCTATGTTTAAGTGTCTAGTGGACAGGCAATATCCACTGCCCAGTTTAATTTCTATGAACCTACGGCTAGGAATTTATTATCCTTGAATACCTGAAGCAGTGCAGCACATTCCCTTCCTTGAGGACATATTGATGCTTCACAAAAAGAAGAGAACACAACATGTTTATACTGCAATATCACGTACTCTCATATATCAGTGTGTTCTTGCCCAGCATTGCATTATTTGGGACAATTGCACAGAGAAACTCACTCCGCCCCTTAGAAGCTCAGACCTCTCAGAGATGAGATTCGTCTCCAAGGTAAGAGTAGGCTACTGGCTACAGACTACTTTGATAAATGAGAAATCAACAGCAGGAACAGGTAATTGTAACAAAGGGCTCTATCATCCCCATTAGAAACAAACAAAGCAACCAACCAACCCACCCACCCCAGACCCACTTAAACACATTGTGTTTGTATGACCTCAAGGCATGAGACAAATAAGCTGCTCTTCCAGGGATGGGAATCCCCATGTGCAAGGGGGAAAGAAGCAGTTACTTCCTCGCTGACATTCAGGGCACAATGCAGGATTGTCCTCCCAGTTGTGGGCTTTAACCACAAAAATCCACCTGAGTAACTCCAAAGTAAAAAACAGAGTTTTCAGCAAAGCATTAGGGAGTCCTCAAAAACATGAAATATGTTCCTCAGTCAGTGCAATGAGAATACAGATATCTTTCAAACAAATTGACTGAATTTATCAAAGTCTTTCCTTGGATCACAGATAAACATCTTTTTGCAAGCTCAAATCTGAGATTTTCTTTGGAACAACTGCCTTTTCTACTAGCTATGCCCCATTCTAATATTAGGGAAAAAAAAACCGATAAAAACTAGGCTGATCCAGAGAAAACAAAAAGGGGTAAAAAACATCCCAGTAATTATTTTATTCCTCTCATGTCTTAGAGTATTTTTACTAGCCTTTCTAGTACAGGTCTTAAAGGGGCTAGTTTCAGATCTCAGGACATGAAATGTCACCGCTGCACTCTCTAAGCAAAAACTGCACTCAAATTACTAGGAAACTTTGGACAGTGACATTTTCTTGGTGTTTTGGGGAACGAGCAGATCAGTCTCTGCCTTTGGAAGAGAATACCCACATCTGGAACAATACCACTGGTAGCTGGAAAACATACATACTTCTTAAGGCTTTCCAAGTGACACATGAAAATAGATAATACAACACACAGAGCAATAAATCACAGATTGTTTGCTGGGTTCAGCGATGCTGGATATTCTCAAATTGCACAGGGAGATTCAACTGGATTGTGAAGGGTGGCCAGGTTAAGTCTAAGACTTCATAGGAAATAGGTGATATTTCAGGTGCCTCCAGCCAGTGGCTGTGCCAAGGTGAGCAGAGCAGGACGCTTCGCCCAGAACTTGGATGAGACAAAGAAAAGAAACTGGAGATGACGCTCTGTATGATACTGGGGGATCACATCACTGTGGGTGTAATAGATGGCATAGTATCACAGCCTGTCCTATCTTGAAGGAAAGCACTTGGGCCAGTTTTCAAAGAAGACCAAGTAACTGGGACTTTCTTCAACGAAAGACCCTTTTCATCCAGAAAATGAAACAGGGAAAGACTTTACAGTTCTCTCTGAAGATCAGACCAAGAAGTGCATCACAGTCCAAACCATCCATCTTTGGAGAAGTTTATTCCAATATTTATAGACATTACGGGGGCCACATGCTGTCAAACGAATGGAGCAGGGGAGCTCTGTTCCTGGGCTACATGACTCAGGCTGCTGAGAAAGGCACACCACACCCCATGCTCTTCTGGCTGTGAAATGCGTCTACTCAGATGGGAAGAGATGTTTCTGCAACACCTCATTCTCCTGGCATGCTGCACATGGAATTAACAACAACAACAAAAGGAGTGGGACATTTCTCTGTGGTTTACAAAACAAACAGAAAAAAACCCCCAAAGAAATCTATGACTAATATGATATAGTGAAAAAAGAAAATCACACAAACATCTCTGTTTCCATGACAAAGTTTATATATAGCAAGATGGTAAACAGGAAGAGCTGCTGTGTTCAAAGTGGATCACACTGACTGTGGAAAGACAGCTTTAGTTTACAGTATCCCAATATAACTGAAACCTGTTTCTAGCCGTATAGAAGCATTATTGACAATCTGCAGCTAACATCTCTATCTATATCTTCAAAAGGTTAGTTCAAACCAAAAAGTGTATGATATCTGATATTTCACCTTTATAACCACTGAAGGTGATGAAGGGTTTTGAATTCTGACAGTTCTTGGGATCAAAGTCACTTGAAGGAGCTGGGAGGGAAACATCAGAACATTCCCTGTCTCCTCCTCCACATGTGCTTTTCCAGACACCAGAGCTAATAATCACTGGAAAGCAGATTTTAAGGCAAGCGCTCATACACTAGGGATCACAACAGCAGGTGTGGCCATGGAGGATCTATTGGAGCCAAACAGGAATTCAGTTTAACCTGGTATTTTTGCTAGTATTTGTGCTTATGCTAAATTACAGTTCAAAGAGTAGAATTGCAGTCACAAGTTTGGGAGCTTCTTGGGAAGACAATGATGGCAACATTCCCATTTGGTACTAGATGTGACTTTAGTGTTCAGAATTGAAAATGTGTCCAATGAAAAAAACAAAATGCTCACTCAAAACCCACCAGAAACATACAGACGTTAGTCACTACATCCTAATGCACTGAAAAAAACCATGAACATCAACCATAACCATCTAAAAAAAAAAATCCAACCCAACAACCCACAAAAAGAGAAAGCACATTGATTAAAGTATTTGCTATTAATTATCCACAGTGGAACAAGATATAAAAAGATTCGTCTCAGAGTACCAGGTAACATTACTCATGTCTGCATGACTGTAACAAAAAGAAAGATAACCTTATCTGCAAGCTATTTGTAGATATCAAAGATTTACCAGGAAAGCAACATGATACTTTCCATAATTCATAGTTGTCTTGTTGGATTTGGGGGTGGGAGAGCTTGGAGGGTGACAAGGAAAAGACAAAAGAGATCCTGTTACTTTTTAGCTATAGTTGAATGGTAGCAGACTACTTCGAACAGTCATGAAGAAAAGGAGACTTAACATGCACCTTGCAGTATTTATGAACAGCTGGGCCCAAATATACTTCCTTATGCAAACGGGTACTTGAGTATGTAAATCACCACTTAAACAAACAGATCTCCATGTGTACAAACACTTCTCCATGAAAGCTGCTCATTTCTTAAGCCAAATCTGCTCCCATTCAAACCTATGGCACAATTTCTTTCAACTTGAGAGGAAGCAAGAATAGAAACCCAACCTCTGCAAAAACATTGTCAAGGTTGTTGGTTTTTCGGGGTTTGTTTGTTTGTTTTAAAATCAGACTTACATATGGGACTGTCCATCAACTTGAAGATCATTCAGCAATTGGAATGGATTTATGGGAAGTTATTTATACAATCTTTTCTCAACACAAGGTCAGTAAAGCTTTCGCAAGCGGTTATTTCCTGTAGACTGCACTCGGACTGACATTGCTGTTGCACCCAAAGGCCCCAGAAGTTTTGTCTACAGATCCAGAAAACTAAGTCTCGTTTGCATTTGGGATGCATTCACATTTTCATTCCTGAGGACAGACTGTTATCTTTTTACCATAAGAAACCTCAGATATTCTACTTCTATAAGGAGTTTGACAGAATTGTGGTGTGCCAAACATACCAAAGCCCAAGAAGGTAAAACCTACTTATTAATCATGCTAGCTTTGCTTAAGCTCTGCACACTGAGACCAACTTGTTTCTTCCTTTCTTTTCTTACAGTTCTTCTTTACTTTTTCAATCAACCAACATGGTTTTATTGGTGACTAAAAAGCAACCAGGAAAAGTGATCCATGAAACACAACAATGCAGTACATTTCCCATGGCTACTCAAGCTATTAAAAGGTTAGCTCAAGTGTGTAGGCAGTGAAATCATACCACCATTATCATTGCCTTGTGGGAGCAATAATTCTGGGTGGTCTGTAACACCACAACTCCCAGCCCCCTAGATAGTATGACGATGTTGTCAAGAAAAGCATATCTCGGAGTATAACTAGGCTGAGACTTTTTGACCTCATAGATAAATAGGTTTTGTTGAAAGCCATTCTATTATTTTTCAGATTGGCTTGGACTTGCATTTGGTTCATTCTCTGGCATGGGGGTGGGGAGAGAGAAAGGCCTTGAGATATCCAATAAATGTTTATCCAGCTGCGGTAGCTTGATTCTTAAAGTATAACTGTCAACATCTCCACTCCCTCATGCAAATCTAAATTTGTAAACAATCCTAATAATTCCTCCTCACTGTTCTTCGTTTTAGTTTTACATTCCTGACTGAACAGCTACAGTACTTGAAACAAGGAGAGCAACACTAGTCAATCCAGTGCTGACTGTGGTGGAAAAAAAATGTTGTACTAAAACCATAAGCTCCCAGAACAGACTGTTCAATGCTAATTTTAAATCTTAAAAAACAGTGCCACTGACATCAGAGTGGGATATTTTTTCATATTTTTTAAATAATCAAGAGCAACTGTGTTGCTTTTTTTTTTTAAACATTTGATTCAGCTCCTGTTCCCTTGTGTAAATAGCCTTAGAACATTTATCAACTTTTTTTAAACTATGTAAACAGAAATGCACTTTGCAGGCATTTTCTTACCACCATAATTCATAAAATAAAATTCCTTTATCTAATTTCTCCAGAGTTTGTTTTTTGTAGCGATACTATGCTGGAGCAGAGGGCCAGTAAGTCTACTTACAAAGGATACCCACGCAGTTCTCTGTATCACGAGCAAGCCCAATGTTACAATCTTTCCTTTTTCATTAAAAAACAAAACAAAACAAAACAAAAACACCATCCTGGAGGACATGATACACCATCACTGAAGACATTTCGTTCCATCCACAGTAGAGACCCCTTTCCAACATTTATGTAGTTTCAGCAAAGGCCTGATCTTGTAAGTATTTATGCACAGGCTTAATGGAGAATAGCTTTGAGCCTAATGATCTGCCAAGACTAGTCTTGCACATAAACATTTGTAGCACAAGGGACTAATAGCCTCAATATTAGAGACAATTCTCTTTAAATGCTAACTTTTTTAAGATCTTGTTAAGATGTTAAGACAAATAGTTCTTTGAGCAGCAAAATAAAGTATTATTTCTCATAGATTTTATGTCTCGAGATTGAAGGTCCTCAGAGGATTCTCTAATGAATACAGCTTTTCCCTCAGAAAAAGTCAAAACTCCTTTCCACTTTCTCCCCAACTATTTTCACATCACTTTAAGAACAACCAAATTTGGTTAGAAGTTGGCCCAAAATTCAGAATTTAGAAGGGAACTGATAAAACAATGGCATAAACCCTGTTTTTGGCATGATTTCTTTAGCAAAAGACTTAATAATGTCATAGAAGTCTAAAAAAAAAAAAAAAACCCAACAAATACCTGTGCTAGACCTTGTCAAACCCACAGTTGTAAAAGAGGTGTTTAGTTTGTATATATTGAATTGGCAGATTACATGCTAAAAAGAATGTGTAAGCACAGGGAGTCAGTCCAAACTTAACTCTGTGCTTCCTATCTATGGTTTTAGCTCTCAGCTTTGACAGAGCCTTTATATTACTTCCTAAACGCCAAGGTTGAACTGTGCATTCTGTCACCCTCGCTCAGCTTGCCAGCAACAGAAATGAATGCCATACACAACCCCACAGGTTTGATATTACTCCACATTTCACATGGAGCCTGCATTCAAACAGGCATTGGAATGAAGAGCTCTGCTATGTGTCAGGCTACCTTCAGTTCCTGGGGGTAGGTGGAAACCTGAAATATAGATCCCTATCCTCATTTTCCCCACCATTTCTTTCTCTCTTCTGAGATGTGCTGATGAGGCAGTTTTATTAATTTAACTCTTTCCCCTTCTTCCTCCTTATCATCATAGCCTAGAGTCTTTCACATTTTCTCTGGAGAAAACACACATTTTGGTCGGTCCAGCTGCTAAGCAGTCCCCATTGCTACCTCTAGAGCCCTGGAGGTCCTACACCATCAGGTGGCTTCTCATACCTCATCCCATCACAGACACAATGACATCTTACAGCCACAAGCTGTTCTACATACTGGTATTCCCCAAATTTGCCATCTGGCTAAAACTGCACAATCTTAACAGTAAATAGCATATTCACAAAGATGCCAGAATCAGCATGCACTACTGAGGGTGACATTCTCCTCTTTCCCTTGTAAATGATTAAGGACCTACTGTGCATCAGGCACTGCAACTTGGTCTGGATTCTCTACATACATGGAGATGAGGAATTAGAAATAAATCTTCTGGGAAGCAGAGAAGAGGTATTACATCCTCCTCCTGGATTCAATGGGCTGTCCTTCAGCATTCAGTGATATTAATGGTGGAACATGATATGAAAACGAATAACCTCAACCTACCAGGTGAGATTACTCATGTCTGCATGACTCTAACAAGTACAGCATACATGTCCGAGGGTCAGTTTTGGCACAGAGATGTTGCCCTTGTGATCTGAGCCCCTTTCCATTTGCAGAATGTGAAGCCCCATGGAGTATCTGCTGAAGGACTCCACAAGAGAGGAAGGGATGGGATTACAGAGGTTACAGCTTCTCCAATTCCAAGTCTTTCAGAAAAGAACCTGAAGCTGGTCTGTTTACTCAGACATACAAATCTGGACCATCTATTCTGACAAGTAGTATTTTAGTCTCTCATTCTTGTCCCTGAATTTCCTTATTGTTGATACAAATATGAAAAGAAATTGAAATTAGTTCTACTGTGTGAAGCCTTCAAATGATCATGTCCTTTTGCATCTTCATGCTCTGTTGATCAGGCCTAATTTCCTGCCAGCATTTGTCACTATTGATCTGGCAAAACTCACTCATGGCACACCATTTAAATCATATTTATAAGACCTCATCAGTGATGCTTAGAATACTGGGTTTGGCTGTACTTTGTAAACGCAGAGTAGCACATACATTTTTATAAAAAGGCACTAAAAAAGGCAGAGTCTTGAAACACAGATTAAGCACATCATCATTTTCAGACTCACTTTGGCAAGCATTAGGTGCCATCTTTATGGCTTGGGCCTCATATCTCCTGAGCAGTAATATCTTCAAAGAATTCCATCAAGACAGTGAGCCGTGACCTTCACTTCCTGACGCCATGTCAGTGTGCCATAATCAAGTTGGGCTCTTCTGGGTAGTCTTCCATTTGATCTCCGAAAAAATGATTTCTAGGACTTTCCCACCAACAGATGTCAATCTTGGCAGGCTGGTGCACATGGGCGCTGCCCTGGACAGTTAGGGCAAAGGCGGTGCATCGGCACAGGTGAGGCTGCAGGCAGCTGCTCTGAACCACCTTGGCAAAACACTTCCTGAAGATGCCTTGTTCTCCTCCTCATGCACCTTCCTGCTCTTGGGCGGGGGTGGATATTGGCCAAATACCGAGAGAGAGGAACAGCTCAGCCCCTGCCTCGTGACTTGGAGCATGTGTCTGGCACCCAGCAGGGTTAATAAAATGAGCAGGGAACAGCAGCAACCTAATAAATCTTCATGAGCTTCAACGTGTGCCCTTGTCTGCATCCTATTAGTGACTGCTTATTTTAAAAAAATAGATAAAAATAATATATCTCAGTGACACCTGAACACCCACGAGATGACACTCATTTTCTATCCCAAAAGGCTTATTCCTTAGTCAACTAAATATTCATATATGAAAGACAAATCCAAAATAAGGATTGTATCTTTTGGAAAACTCATCCCAGTTTCCAAAAATAATTCTTAGAACCATAGTATGGTCTGGGTTGAAAGGGACCTTTAAAGGCCATTTAGTGCAATCCCCCTGCAATAAGCAGGGACATCTTCAACCAGATCAGGTTGCTCAGAGCCCTGTCCAACATGACATGGAATGTTTCCAGGGATGGGGCATCAAACACCTCTCTCGGCAACCTGGGCCAGTGTCTCACCACTCTCAGTGTAAAAAATTTCTTCCTTACATCTAGTCTAAATCTACCCTCTTTTAGGTTAAAACCATTACCCTTGTCCTATGACAACAGGCCCTGCTAAAAAGCCTGTCCCCATCTTTCTTATAAGCCCCCTTCAACTGCTGAAAGGCTGCAATAAGGTCTCCATGAAGCATTCTCCAAGCCTTCTTACAAAGGCAGGTGTTTCTTTTAAAAATATTTTTATTGTGCTTATTAATGCAGCTACATAAAATTTGAGTTTGTTTTTTTTTAAAAAAGAAAATATTGATGGTTGTTTTTAGTAGGAAACAAAAAAAAAAAAAATTCAAGGTTCCTACAAGTGGGAAGTTCTGAGTGAAAATTTGGGATTTCAGTGTTGCATTAAGTTTTTCTTGTTGTGTTGCTGGTACAGCATAACATGTATTACATTACAGTAGTTTAAATAATTATTAACCAGGGTTAGGCACATTCTTATTTTGTGAAATAGTCCTGAGGTTTTAGAAATTTAATAATTTCTATGCAAAAAAAATGTAAACATTAACTCTTGTTCAGGCATACTTGGGAGTAATTTTGGTTTGTTTACATTTGTACTAATTTTTATTTAAAATAGTTGTGAAGTCTTTTGCATTGGGACATAATCTGATATGACATATCACTATGCACTCTTCCTAAGAAGTGGTGTAAAAGTATGTTCAATAACAAGAAAAAGATCTTTAAAATTGAGGTATTTTGAACAATAATTGGTATTTCTAAAGTTATACTCTTCTAAAGGAAAAGATTATTTGTTTTCCTGGAAAGTTTTGCTAATGTATAAGCTCATTTGTGGGGAAAAATTCTATTAAGAAATTATTACAGAATTCAAGATTTCTTAAAATGTTTTTCTATTTAGGAATTGGTAAGTCAGATAAATCTCACCTTCAACGTAAATTTTCAGTGTCAGAGATGGACAAAGGTCCCTTAACATCAGTGAGAATACTTGATCTGTGCATAGATGAATTCCCCACCTTCAGTTATTTTTCAAGTTCTGATTACTTTTGAAAGCTTTTAAGCCACCGAGTTGGCCTTCCCCACTCTGCATCATTAGGAGACTATGTTAGGGCCATACATTACTCTCATCCTTCGTAACAACCATTTAACACAGAACAGATCATGCTGTTCTATTTCAGAGACAAAGGTCCAGCCTTAGCCTACGTGACTGTATGCAATGATGCAATTAAAACCACACCATTTTCTGCAGTAAATGAAGAAGCAGTGGGCTAGTATGAGCTCCAGTTGCCTCTGACTCCTTAGGCAACCAGGCACCCTTCCACAAAATGAATCAAGGGGAATGGATGCAAGTTACTCCAGAGCAAGGCTCTAACTGCTCTGATCCACAGCGAGGGCACCAACCTACTCCTGCCTCCTGCTTCTGTCCCAGGAGGATGTAATGCACGAACTCCGGCGAACTTGAAAACTTGCCAGGCGGTAGTTGTTCAGCCCGATCAAGGAACACAGTATATCACAGGGCAACAGGCAAACTGGAACATCTATTTATTGAATTAAGCCACAAAACAGAGGAGATTTTGTTCGCTTGCTTGATGGGAAATTTCAAATTGGACTCAAGTCTGAGCTATTCGAAAAACAGTTCTCTGGATTTCAAATAATAAGTCAAACAAGGAGATTCATATAGAGGGATGAAAACCGTTTAGGTGCCATTAGCTCTTTTCCCTCCATCACTCTGCCTGCAGAGAATTAAACAAGGGGAAGAGAGGGATGAAGAGGACAGGAAGATTCAGGGTACAGTACCACTATAGATTATTTTTTTTTACCCAAGTTCTTATGAAACAACTCCACTGCAATGCTCCTGTTAAACTAAAAGCCCATACTTGCCAAGAAACAAAGAAAAGCTGCATGGCTATGTTTGTCCCTGGAAAAAAAAAAAAAAAAAAAAAAAAAGAATGCTTCTCTTGCCCTACAAAGTTTTGCCCTTATACCTTCCCTTGCCTTTATTTTCATTATAATCTTTGTCTCCCTGCAATGTCTGAGATTTCTTTTTAATCTTTCAATTACTCCCCAATATCCATTGTCCCAACTCTCTACGCTTCTCCTGCTTTACATGCAACCCGTGTCCTGCAAGCATGTGAGGAGGCCAAATACCAGGCATCTTGGCACAAGCTAGTACTTTACACCTATTCACAAAGAGAAAACATTCCTCTTTTCATAAGGAAAAAGAAAAAATAAAAAGAAGGGGGAGCAGAGCTCCACCAAGTACTCATAGCAAAGAGATGAAGTAATGTTTACACTCACCCTTTCTAAAACATGTCTGTCCTTTAATAATGACCTGTCAAAGCTGAAAATTAGGAGCAGCCTCCAATACAGTGAAACTATTATTATCAATTATTATGCATACTGTAGTTATTTCCTTAGGTCCTGTAACTGTCTCCGTCGTGCTATCTGTTTTACACCACAGAACAAGAGGGTTTCTGCAGGCAATGTACAGCCCAGTGCAGGAGACCGTTGCACCCGGGCTGGCCTGATGTGCACAGCCATGAGTGCAGCACAGTGGCACCTGAGAGGCTCTCAAAGTCCTCCAGAAGTTTAGTCCCAGACCCAAAGCCCCAGAACTGTCAGGGAAAGAGCAGAGGAGTTAGCGGAGAGCAATGAGGCAGCCTTGGAAAAACGGTCTCCAACAGGGAAGGTCAGATTGGCAACAGTGGCTCCAGGCCAGCCGGGAGGGGGTGACACCAAGCACAGAGCAGGAGCAGCATTTGTTTCAAGTAAGGCTCAACTAATGAACAAGGTTGGGGCCCTCCACCCTGGACTGTGGCTCTTGGGTCCAGACATCGTCCTTCAGACGCTGACCCAAACACTGTGCCCTGTGGCAAGCAGAGCAACACAGGTCCCCCAGTGCCACCCTCACCAGCAGGCAGCCCTCCAGAGAGAGGAGGGTGGCAAGCTCAGCCCGAGAAGCAGCACTGTGCAGAGGAGCACGGAGCAGCTCTGCCAGGCTTCGGCTTGGCATGCAATGGGGAATTTTTTCTTCCTCTATCCTACTCCACCAAAGAAGCTACCATGAGCAACAAGCCAGAGTCACGGCAGGGGAAGATCTTTGATCCAAAGTGTGAGGGGTTTTACTGTCAAAGTACCCTTTTATTTCAGAAATGCTTCTTATGAAAGAGTTACCTGCTATGAAATCATGAGCTGTATCTAGGGGACAGTAAGCACTATGCTATTCCTCAAGATTTAACAGATTATTTTTGAACTTACACCAAATTCTCATTACCGTCTTAATATTTTACCATGCTCTTTAAAATCAGATACTTTGCACACATGAACCTGGTTAAGGCCAGCTGTGGGCATGGGCAGCATTATTAGCTCATTGCCTTGCACAGCTGAGGATGATATGCTCTAGCCATGATGGAAAGCAACCTAGTAATTGCAATATTTCTGTTAGGAAACCTTCAGCAGAAATATTTACCAGTGCCTGTTTGTCCTTTTTCAGCTGTGAATTTTCAAGCCACTAAATCAACAAAAATGATAATATATGATATCATCTCCTTCTCTTAGATTATAAGAGATCCAGTCTCTTGTCTGAAGAATTTACAGTGTAATCATCAATTACATACCTTGATTTTATTGTTTGACATCACCAAAACACACAACAGTTACCATTTTGACATAAAGCATCATCCACAAGCAAAGATCAGTACAATTTATTTTTTTAATGATCAAATTAATACCCCATCAGAATAATTCCTCTTCACATATTTCCACAAGTCCATCCTCCCAAACAAACTTGTCCATGGACACTCAGATCAACAGGACAGCAATCTACTCTCAACAGAGAAAGAAAAAAAAAAACCAAAACATACCTGGGAGCAGCAAGACCTCTGCCTAGGGAAGAGAGCCAGGAGCCAGCGGCAAAGCAAGGCAGGCAGGGACCTCACAAGCAAGTAACACAGTCCCACAGTCTCTGAGCAAGCAGAGCAGGTCCAGTGACATTAACTGGGGTCAGCCACAATCTTGCACTCACTAGACAAGTTTGCAGCGATGAGGCAGGTCCAAGATCAAGCCAGGAAACCAAGGAAAGGCAAGGTCAGGGTCAGCAATGCGCACAGCCAGGTACAGGCACACACACAGTGTAGCTCAGGCAGGGAACTGAGCTTAAACACAACTCCTGAACAAAAGCAGAAAGCTCCCAACGAGCCTTCTAACAGCTTTTTTTCACACCAGCCTGATGCAGGTTACACAGCTGCCCCATATCAGAGCTGGCCTTGATCACGGCCAGGGGACAGGGAACTGCACACTCAACACCTGGCATCCACCTCCTGGAGCGGAGAAGCAAGCCCACATTGCACAGCCCTCTCATCCTTCTCTCCTGCTCCCATCATCACTACAACTGTGTTTCTCAAGCAACCTTTTTCTGTATTGCACAGACTTTCAGTATGAAAATCTATTAAGCAGGCTAGCTTTTGTATTTGTGTGCCATACCTACTGCCTGATTTTTTGAAAGCAGTGTGACTGGTGCAACAAATATGAATGTGAGTTTACCAGTCACACTGAAGGGATTGAACGGAAGGATTCTTATCCATATACTTTAATTTAAGTATATGCTCATGTTAATGGCAAATTTGTCAAAGTAAGAATTAGTCCAACTGACGTTCATGGGTATTGTGGGCAAATATAAATAGTATTAGCTACTCACATTTACAAAATAAAGACAGCATTAATGTCTAAACGTGAAAGGCATGTTCTCAATATCAGCCTGATTTTAAAAAAAACAACAGCTAACACCCTAGGTCAGATATGCAAAATTCAATTGCAGTCTCCTGTCTAACAGCTATTTGCAAGGGCCTATGCTCCACAAATACCTTGCAGTATCGGAGAAAGCCTGTGGTTACACATTTGACTTCTACAAAAAGCACAACCATATTCTCAAACATCTACTAGAAGAAAAGCAACACAGAGAACAAGTCAGGTTTTATTCTTGGGTCAGGCTAACTCGGCAGAGGAAGGTGTTTCCTCCAGCGGAGCCCCTATGCTGGCACTGGCCGAGCACAGCTGGGAGAGAGTGAGGCAATGCTCAGGTGATGCAAACTAGCCAAACTGAGGGCAGAGGCACCAGCCTGGAGTTTCCATTTGCCCTTGGCAGCAAATCAAAATTGCTACTTGGAAGAGATTTTTGCCTACTCCTATTTTCTAGTACTGAAGGAGGTTTTTTGTTCAAAGAACGTGGACTTTGTTCAAACCTGACATTTCTGCAAAGCTGTACATTGTTGTGGTCTTGAAAAGAAATAGTTTAAAAGGTTAAAAGAAGAGATTCCTTGCCAAGTGGGATTTATTATTATGTGTTTTTAAAAATACTGTCTGAAATCCTGCTGATAGGCTTGTGGCTATGAGAACTGAAGAGTTACTATAACCGATACAAATGACTGTACACAAGAGTACACTGCTCCAGGACAGATACCAGTTTTGCATAGTCAGACAGATGTCTGTAGACCTATTTCAAGTTATGCTCTCATTAACGTTTTTGTACCACTGCTCCCTCATTAACAGCTCTGTGTTATTAAACTGAAAGTCAGTTGAGCACAATAAAGTGGTGAATTTAAAATATGTAGTGGATGTCATGTGTCACAGTCACAACAGCTTATTAGCCGACAGTCAAAAACCTCTCCTGGCTAAGCTGTTCCTCAGGATAAGCTGGGGAGTCTTAAATTCCCCCATTGCTACATCTTGCAGTTAGAGCAGAGGAGGAGAGATCAGCACAAGAGGCTGTGCCGGCCCGTCTCCCCTGAACCCACCACTCAGACTCACGTTTCCTCCTCCTCCTGCCTGGACAAGCGTACCTGGGCCAGGGTTTGCTCTTTTCCAATCGTTCACATCGGCCTCAGTCATTGCACTGCTTGCAATACATACTTTATGTTGTTTGACTACAGCCTCTCTTTCAGTAAAAGTTCTGGGGTTTTTGATTGTGCATGTGAACTAAAGAGCCCACCAAGATTTTAAGGAAAAAAATGTATCAAATTACCTAAGACAATTTCAACAGACTTCAAGCAGTGGCGATACAATTTTTCTCTCAAAGTAAGCTTTTATAATTATATCTAGCCAGATAAGGATCACAGACAAAGCCTTCCTGCTGTTTCCACCCTGGGAGGTGTCAGGTTCAACACAACTCTGGAGCTGCCCCTGTGCAAGTACCCCACACTCCTGAAACTTCGAAGTAAGCACTCATGGAATACCTCTTCACAAGACCGATTCCTACAGTTTGCACATACAGATATAGTGGACAAAATGTCTAAGAATACATGCAGTTTATCCTGACTACAGAAACACTGTTTGTTTGTTTTTAAATCAACATACCTTGTATCGGTTTACAAGCAAAACAATCTCCAAGAGCAAGTGGTTTTGTTAATACAGTTATGTCTGCAGTCTGACCTTTGCTTGCATAAAGCCTGACTTGAAGGGAACAGTAAAAGCCTTCTACAATCACCATTGTGGGGGGAGAATTCACATTCAGTTGAATAGTATAGAAGTTTGCATTCTTTAATCATATGATTCAATATACAAAGCTGACCATATTTTAAAATGCTACAGAATTGTACAGGCCAAAAATAGAAAGCAAAAGTGGTCACATCTGAAATTCTTTACCTTGATGTATGGTCACCTTCCAGTTGACAAACATTTACCGTCAGTCTGCTGTGTCAAGAGCTGGCAGACTAAAAAAAAAAAAAAACAACCAAGAAAAACCCCAAAACATCATGCTAGCCCAAGGGTGAAGACTTACAGGAACAAAAATTTAGTATATAGTCTTTGTTTGCCATTTTACTCCTGAGAAAGATTTCTAGTGTGAACAAGTCAGCAGAAGGTACAGATTGCTGCACCACATTATACTTTGAAGAGCACTTGCCAACTGGGGAAGGAGCAGGGGTTTTAATTTTTTATTTTTTAGAAAAAGAGTTATTTCATTTTAGTACAACAGTCTCTGAAAGATAATGAATATGTGATTGCTAATAAAAAGCCTTGGTTCAAGGAATACAGCAAAGATGATCTTATGAAAACAAAGGTATACCAAGCCCATGAACCACATCCTGCTTCTAAAAGTTAATGCTGTAGCACGGCTCGATGGCATTTGTCATTTTTCTCAAATCTGTTTCCCTGTGTGTTCAGGGAAAGAAAACCATTGGAAAAAACATTAATAACATAGCCAAATGCATATTTGCACTGTAACAGTAAAATAACTATTTTAAGAAATGTTATACTTTTTTCCTCCCAAATGTGTAAATCAAAATGATTTTTGGAAGAACTTGGTCTTGTGCTTCCAGGTACTCCATATACAAATACAGTTAAAAAAAAAAAATCTGTAGGTCCCTGCCAGATATTAAGTATATATTGTCAACAGATGGTTTTGATAAAACCAGACCCAGTCTCTACACACAGCACCTACACGCTCAGTACCAGCCTGGCTCCTAATGCATTTTTATCTTTAAAGTATGAAAGCCCTTTGATACGCATTTTGTACACAGGGAAGAGGATGGCTAAATAAGACATTCAAAGCCACAGGGGTAGTGATCCCATGTTCCAGCCAGCACCGTAACCACCCTGCGGGTCTGCTTTTCCACATAGGAACACCTCAGCACTGTTGTTACCACAGTTTATTATAACTAGTCCACTTGTCACTACCAACCTCACAGGCGTGATTTCTAACCAGTCAGTGTGAATTAACTTTTCCATAAAAGTTGCAGGTCCAGCACTCACTCCTATAAAAACACCCATCCTGATACATATGCTCTGCTGTACATCTCCTTTAATGAAGACCACCTAGCTCCCTGGTACAGAAATATCAGGAGCAGAGCCTTCAGGCATCCTCAGAGGAGAATTACTGTAAAATGAGTTTTCCAAAGTGACAAAGGTACTGATTAGCCTCTACACAGCAATCAATGAAAACTCGCTTGTGGTAGAGAACTCCAGGTTGATCTGACTTCACTTTGGAACACAAATGTATGCATGTATACCTATCATAAGGGGCATGCACGTTGATGTTGCTTTTTTCTCAAGCACTTTTGAAGATGCAGTCTGTTTACTCTTTCTATGAAAAGATAAGTTCCTTTAGAGCTCCCTCTATTGTAAAAGAGAAGAAAAAAATTAAATTTTAATTCTCAGAGCCATTTACCCAAGGACTAATCATTTTTATATAGCAGAGGAAAACAAATAATAAGAAATGTAAAAGTAAGAGTTAAATTAAATTATCTCAGAAGTTAGTAAGCACAAGGGAACATGTAATTTTTGTGTTCAAAAAAAAAAAAAAAGAAATTTGACGCTCTGGGCATTTAAGTTTAGAAAATTGCAGTAGGGATGACAGAGGCACTTCAGCAGCTGTTTGAACTACCCTTATTCCACAATTTCCCCCTAAAAAAAAACATTTCTCAGTGGCAGACTCTGACCATACTGGGATAAGCTCAGCTTTAGTATTCCATTAATTTTTTGTGGGTCACAGTAGGGACGAATATGACCCCATGTTTGACATCGATGGCTAATTCAGATTAACAGTTTGAGTGAAATGTTAGCGAAGTCCTGAGAGCACTACAAGTATGAGCAATGAGTGTATTGAAGTGGACTGAGCAAGCCACACCAGAGCAACATGATGAAGCCTGAGTTCTGATAGTAACAGATGTGACATTTTAAAAGGACCACAAGGTACCTAATTCTGTACTAAAGGCAACAGAACAGAGATGTCACCTTGAATGTGAAAGTAGCTAAAGTATACCTAGCAGTAGAGCATAAAAAGTCAGCTGGATTGGAAGAGATTTACTATGTAATATACATTGATAAATAACACGTTTAACCTTGGGAGTTAAAAAAAAAAAA
>VYXH01007764.1:1141845-1179280 GCA_013397275.1 Burhinus bistriatus
AGTGGGCGGTGTGGGCGGGGGGGGAGGGGGGCGGAGCAACAAATCCTTTGTTCCACAGTACACACAGACAGCTACACCTTTCCTTGTAAAAAATGTAAATGTTGGTGAGCATTATTTTCTCCTTTCAAAATGCACAAACAAGATACAGGACTCTCCAGTCAGAAGCACAGGTTTTCTCTTGGAAACCAGAGGTAATCACAGTTGCAGTCTTCAGACACAGAAAAACCCACTAAATTCCACATATGAAGAAAAGCATATTGAGTGGACAAATACAAGATGTTTCCTATATTTCAGCATGTACTCCAAATTCCAGTTATGCAAAGCTTACAGCTTAAGCTTCACTTCAAAATGTTATTTTCTATCTTACATTTGCATATAATTTTCTGATTTTTTTTTCCCCATTGTAATTTAAGGAAAGCTTTGATTCTGTTTTAAGTCCATACACAAGTGTCATTGTCACATTCATTCTGCCAAAATTGTCTGAAACAAGCACTCACATATCTGAAAGGAGACACCTGACTTCTTGTAGGTAATGGGCTTTGCATTCAGCAGCCACCACTGAAGCCAAAGGTATCTTCATACTCTTGAAAACCAGTCAACATAAACAGTAGTCTAAAACATGGATTTGGGAGCATAACTTTGGGTTTGCAGGTTTGAAAGGCATGATTTGACTTTGCTAAGTACTCCTTAAACCATGTGTTCACAACAAACGCCGTAATTCCTGAAAGCAAAGCAGAAGAGCAAGGAGCAACATTAGAGGAATGTATGTGAGCACCTTCCGTATGGTACTGTTAGGCCTGAGAAGATTAGCAGCTATCCCTGCAAAAATCAGATCTCCTCTGAAATAGCAGGCTGTGAGCAAAGGCAGACACAAGTATCAAATGTGCTGGCAGAAGCTGGAGAGCTCTGGGCTTGTGTTGCCTTGTTTGACGTTGTTACCTAAAATTGTTTGGTGCCTTCCCGATATTGCCTCCTTTCTTTCAATGTGAAGTCAAGGGAAAGCTCTGAACTGGGAGTATTTGTGAGTTTTCCCATCAGCTTTAGGAAGAGAAAGTTAAGCCTCTAGCTAGGCTGTAAACAAGTTCTTTCTTGTCCCTGCAAAAGGCAAAATGGAGCTTGTAAGCAACGACTAGTTAAGACACCGTCCTTTGGAATTGCTCCCTTTCCTCAAGGTGAGACTTGTCACAGGTTGCTGGTGGTTTTGGAGTTCCTGCTCCTCATCAACTACAGCTTCTCCTATCAGTGAGAGCCAAAACTTAGGAAAAACAAGAAATGGGGTGTGCTGAAGAAACACCTGCTAAAATCCAAACATTTCTCCGAACTTGTGATTCTCCATTCTCACCATCCCACAGAAAACGACTCCTAAGTAGGACATTGGCTAGCCTGGGACAGCAGCTGTATGACACCAAGTCAGCAGGACCTTGCGGACACTGCTGTGTCCTCGGCGTGCCCTGCCACGTCAGGGAGGCAAGGGTTCCCCAAGTGGCAGGGGCCAAATTCAGAGCTGCTCAGCTTTGGCCCCCTTGCATCTCCTCAGAGGGTTGTGGCAGTCTTGTTGATCCAAATGCATTTAATGCTAATACCAGGTATACAATGAAGAGAAACGTCCTACTCATTTGTAGGATATGCACTATTTACTCCAATATTTCTAGTCCCCCTGAGCAAATACCTCCACTATTACTTCAGGTTTTTACTGTATTTTGAAAATTCTATGTCTTTTCTGGTACAAGCAACAGACAATAGACCCAAAGTCTTAAAAAAGTTTTTTTTGGTTGGTTGTTTTTTTTATTTTGTTTGTTTGTTTTAACTATAAAAACATTAATTTCCCCCCCCTTTTTTTCCAAATTGAAAATAGTAAGGTTTTATTTAAAATTTTCTGGAGAAAACTGTTCAAATATTTCAGCAAGTGTATCCTAAAGAGTGAAACCCTGTATTTTGTCATTTGTACACATCTTTACAACCTTAAAACTGTTGCATCTATTTCTCAAATCTCATCCACAAGGCATTTTTGTATTTTTAAAATACAGAAATATATGCCAAAAAGATAAAATTATTTGTTTTCTATAATCCTGAATCATTCTCAAGAGCTCTATTAAAGTTAATGATTATCTGTCTCCATAATTAACATATTAGGTGACGTGCCTCATTTCACACCTAAAGTTAACATTTTACTTTTGAGGGAGAAGTGTAAGAATGCCGAAATAAAACTCTGATTCGCTAAGGGAATATTATATTTTTTTCCCCCCTAGTCACACAAATATAAGGTATTAGAGATCAGTTTAAATTAGCAAGTGACAATTACATCAAATACAGCTAGTAAGAGACTTAAGTACATACAGATAAGGAAAAAAATTGTATAAGTTAATTTTTTTTGTTGTTGTTAAGAAGTGTCCTATGGAGAGATGAACCATATTTTTCTTAGAGTCAAAATGCAGCTGGTTAGCTAGTGGGCAAGGCAAGGTATGTTAGAGATCTGACAGACATATTTCCTACTCCAAGTGAATCCTAGCAAATACAGTCCTTGACCATGGCACTGATTTGCCCAATCAAACCATTATGCTCACAAAGAAATGTATTTAAACTAGCGGGCTCTACGCCAACTCAAAATCCCATCTTTATGGGTGAAATTGCAGGATCAAGAACATGAAAACCAAGTTTTAGTGTTGTTAATGTTGGTGTTCTTGCTACAATGACAGGCTTAGTAAAATTAGATTGTTACATAGCATAGCTTGACAAGAAATATAATTGAGAAGGACAGAAATTGCATGCATTTAACAGTTTGCTTCTGTAGAAAACCAAAATCTGCTTCAAAACAGGGAATATGAGTAATCTCCACTGCTAGCACTAAAACAGTAATATCTATTGTCCTTGTAAAGCCTTCATTTATACCAGTGATATTACTGCACTGTTTTGAGCCTAGAATTAATAGTGGGGCTTAAATGTACTTTGAACTATATTGACACTTGAAGGGAGATAAACACCTGATTGAGAGAGAAAAGGCAAGATGATGAAAGCAGCAATCGCACAGTATGCCTCTAGACTGAGTTCAAACTACAGGGGGGGGAAATAAAACACAGCCAATCCCCCTGAAATGTATTGACATAGTGGGTCTCCCCCACCTCTGGCTTGCAGTTTTACTCATTACCTGAATTGTGTCAGCCTCTATAGACTTACCATAACCTTAAGTTTGGCATGACATAAGGCTTTACAGCTGAACGGTCACCATGGCTGCAAATACAAGAGCACGGCCTCCCCGCCGTCTCTCCCGCAGTGGCCACATGGCACCTGCAGACAGGACTTGCCACAGCTGCACTCCCTTCTCCAGCAGCCCTGCGCACTCCCGAAGCTCACATAAACACCAGGGCTCCTGCTGCAAGGCAGGGCTGTCCAGTGCCTGCCATGCCCGTCCACACTTCCCCAGTGTTGGGGGAGGAAGTTGCCTCCCCAGTACCCCAGTAAAGGTGTACGATGTTTGGAAATAAGATACTTGTATCTCTTCTTTCTCATCCTCTGTCCATCTCAAATGAATACTACAGATTAACATGGAGAACAATGCCAAACTCCCTGAGGAAAATATGGACCAGATGACCCAGAATGCAACACTAACATTTAATATTTGTGAGCTGAAAGCCAAATTTTCTTTTGCCCTTTTAAATATTCATTCCAACTTCAAAATTAGAATTCTTTTTCAGGTTGATATTCCCAAACACATTTTTCAGAATTTTTAAAAATTCTGTAAAAATGATTCCAGAATTTTTACTTTCTACCCCAATGTGAGTTGGGGTTGCAACCTCTTTGGACAGACCTTCTTAGTTTTGCCCTTCTGCATCTGTTATCCTACTACATACTGGCCTGTTTCATAGACTCGCCAATGAAAAGTAGGATGAAACTGCTCTGTATTTGAGCAGTTTTCTAGTGGGCACCCCTAGATTTTGCAGGAAGGAGTAATGGCACTCAGTTAATCTTTGAGTCCTGAAAGACCCCATGTTTGATCGTGGTACTATGAAACATTTTGCTTCTGGAAACACTATCTTCTTGAAAAGATACAGAAATGTAGCTGATTCCTAGAGTCAGGAGATTAAATGACATTTTTCTTAAGTCATTCTCTCCAAATTCTAGATCAAATAATCATGTTCTTCCCTAAATTCCCTTTTCAGTTTGGGTTAATTTCTAGCCCAACACTGTTTCAGTCCTAGACACCATAATATACTGTTAAACAAAGGCTTCGTCATACATCTTGCCATACTTAATTTTAAATGCCCCTCAGCTTTTTTCCCCACAAACCACTTTGGGTGAGAAATTCACCTTCAAATTGAAGCCAATAACAAGTTTAACATCCAGTCATCCCTGCAGTTTCATGTGTCATTTGGGCCAAAGATTGTAATTTACTACGATGAAGATTTTTTAAATAACTGGAGATAGCGGGGGCTGAATGTGGTTATTGTAGAGTGAATGGTCAATTTCAGAAACCATCCCAAAACTTACATAGAGATATTATACACATGTTCACTGGATAAGGCACATCTATACAAGGCTTTGGTGCATTGCCACAAGCTACATGTTAAACCTTAAGCTTTACTAAGTCCTGCTTTCCTTGAAAACACTGTAGATTCTCAGATCCAAAGTTTCTCATTAATTAGTGTTCAAAATTTCCTTCCAGCAGAAGAGAGCAAGGATTTAGCAACCGGCATTACCACCTAGTGGGCACAGACTGCTGCTCCAGCTCTGCTCCAGCCCTCTCACGTCAATCCTCACGGGGTAACCTAACGTTTCCCTTTGTTGATGTATTAATCAACAGGTAAACTGCTGTATCTGTGTTTGGATCATAATTATTTGTTCTTAGTATGCTACCACTGAAGCCGCACATCTAATGAACCACAAAAAGACCCATTAAAGCTCCAAGCATATGAAAAAATCAAACATCCCAAAGTTATCCAGTCTCAGCTTGACACTCCCTGCCATTTTTCAACCTTTTCTTAATGCTTTCTACTTTGTATTGAAACACTTAGCATTTCAGAACTCTGAAAAATCCCAAGCTATCCTTCAAGAATCTTCATTTTATAAATATATTAAGGACACTATTAACATGCTTTGGTTCAAAAGGAAATGAGTGCCCTGTTAAATTTAAAACCACATGAAACCTAAAAGGAAGCAAAAAGTCCAAAGTAAAGTGGCTGGGACTAGACTGCAAAGCTATTTAGGTACCAGACTCCTGCTGATTTAGGAACCAACATACCTTGTAGACTAACACTGATTTATGGTTCCCTCAGGGAATTCTGCATTTCATCACTGAATTTTCTGTTACCGTAACACTTAGTCAACATCCTCATTCCCCCCTTTGCACCTCTCCCTGAATTGTTAATCTTCATTCTGCAAAGTCTATTAAAGGACTCTCTTTTTATTCCATTTCCTTTCATACTGCTTGGCTGCTTTGAGTACCTTAAATTTCTGCTACATTCCAGTCCTATCATACTCCTGCAATGCCTGTAGGTTTATGGTGTTGTATATATTAAAAGATTACACAAATATAACTAAATCAATTTACAACTCCAGATTTTCCTGTTTTGGACACGGCCTATTTTTTCCTGCACTTCTATAATCCAGGAACCTCCATCCAGCTGGACTCATTAGTATCCCTCACAACTTCAGCAGGATTTAGACATTTCTGTTCACTACTGAGATCCCCAAGATTCCTATTTTTCTGCTACGTTCTCGCTACTCATTTTTCCAATCAGCATCTACCTTTCTCCAACAACTGTATTTTGTTGCAGAAGAACAGCTCCATGCAACGTCTAAGATTTAGGTAAAAATCCAGTGTTTTAACTGGACAGATAAATCTCAAAGAATGCTCTACCACTTCTAAATCTGAAAGCTTAGAGAAACCTATCAGGGTATATTTCCAAACTAAATCCAGGTCTAGCAAGGGAGTCAACAGGGACTAAGTGGTTACAGAGGTAGACGTCTCTAGGAGATGTGCTCTTACAATGGCCGCACAGAAGCACTTTGAGTATTTGAGGAGCCTTCAGTCTTTTTTCCGTCTGAATGCTACATATTTCTGACTCAGAAGTAATTTTAATTAGAGCCTACTGATCATGAAAAGTAACAGACTGACAGCCCAGGAGGCTCTTTGGAACGTGAGCAAATACAAAAAATGAGACTATGTTGAAAATCGAACCAGGTTGTCTTCTTTTCATATGCCATTGTCAGCTGTTGACTTAATAACAATGCAGCCCCAGGGTCATCTCTCCCAAAACTGAATCCTGACTGCATTGTGAAGTGATCCTGACTGCATCCAGAACAGCAGCCCTTCATACAATCTGCCATGCAGCTTTTAATCAGGAACCCTAGATAAGGCATATGTACAAGCAGCAAATGACAGTGTAGTATGTGCAGTTTTGGCTTAGAGCCACGTGCACCAGGAGAGAGCGGCTCTGCTCAGCCACAGCACAGGCAGTGGAAAGGAACGCTTTTTCCCACTGGTGCACGTTAGTCAAACCCAGTGCTGTTTCTAACATCCCACTGAGGCTCACAAACTTTCCTCAGCTTCCTAAATGCAAACTAACCTTCTCTTCCCATTTGTTTTACTTTGCCCCAATAAGTTTTGGTAACTTTATTTTAGTGAATACTTTTTGTATTTTTGGTTTTGTAGGGTCATTGCTCATTTACATAACAGACTGCAAGACAAAAATAATAAAATAAGATAAAAATACATTTCTCTAATGAAGTATGATTACTTCTATTGTACTAATAAACAAGGGGCTGAATACAGCTCTTTCTGTTAAGGCCATACCAAAACCCGCTATTTTGATTTAACATGGCTGAATAAAAAAAGGCAATTATTGCTTGTACCATGTCCAATAATATATCTAACCATCAGCGTGCCATTCTGCATTAGGGCAGCAGAAACTCCCAGTGCTGGAGGAACTGTGCATGTACTTGTGTAGAGCTGAAAGCTAATGGCTACTAACCCTTTTGTTTGTGGAACAAAACAAGTATTGTTTCCTTGGGGCAAATCCTGCACCTTTGCCTGAAAACATCCTTTCAGGCAGAGAAGGTTTCCTGCTAATGGAGACAAAGTCACACAAACCTCTCGAGCATTTGTTTGGTTTCTTCACCTGTGAAGATACATGGGGCGATCAAGCTCTGTGCAAGTACAAAAATCACCTATCATATAGTAAAGAAATTGGCTTGTTTTCCTGTGACTGCCCTCAAATTAGCGTCTAGCCACATTACACAGAAAGGTGACTTCTTATTAGAAGAAAGGGGTATTTTGTAAAGCACCTTACTTCTGATATACATATGCCAGGATGCCAAAGACTACCATGCATCCACCACAACCTACGTGCCGAAGATTGCAAGGAGGCCAGTGAGCCTGTTCCAGTTAGTGTTGTCACTCTAATCTCTCAGCGAAATAAACTCTATCCAATTAGCAGCTTTGTACCAATAAAACTGCATCCAAACTGAAGGGGATATATTAATTTCATTGTACTGGTTTAATTACAGTGGTACAACCTGTGAGCACACGAGGCTTCAGTATATATAAAGAAAACACGTTTCCTCTTGAGACAGTGGGGTAAGATTTAATTCCCTTAAAGTCACAAAATGACACTGGGGGTGACTGAGGCCCAGTGCCTCTGATAATGAATATTCCTGTAGCTGAATGCCCTTACAGGCCAATTAATTACCTCCATACCCTGCTGGTGCATCCCAAATTTTATTTTTATTTCAAAATCAAAGCTAAATAACTAGAAAAATCATGTGGCTGAGCCAAACTGTGACTTTATGGGTTTTAATTTCTGAGATTAAAGCAAAGTACAAAGACACACCCAGTCAGCAAAGTCTGGAGACAATAAGATGTAAAGCAATCCTCCTTCTGACCTCACATTAACACAGAAATCACCCTACAGCATGCAAGTGTCAGCCAACAACGGCACCTACTTATTTCCTGTCAGCTTGTCCCTTTGATCTAACCTGATCCTTCTTCACTTTATTAAAAACGTTCTAATCTTTTGTCTTTGATCTCCCTGTAGGATTCTTCAAAGAGCTTCAAATTAGCAAACATGCAAACAACAAAAAAATGTCCTCTGTATCTGTATCTGCAAGAAACAATGATGTGGGGAGCCGTTTCCTTCCTCAACACACAAGTTTAACGAGGGGCAGCATTTTAAAGCCAAAAGATGCCATAGTTATCTGTTGTTTATTGGCATTAGGGTGGATGACAGAGTCCAAGAGTTTTTACTGGGGGGTGGTTTGCTCTGAAGGTGTAACAAGGCGGCCCAGCAGGGGTAGCAAAAAAGCCATGTGCATACTTCATTCAGCATGCCAGATGAAAGGATTATGTCACATTCAAGAGCAACAAAGAGCTCTGTTTAAGTTTGTACCAGGCTGGAACTGTGGGGCAGCCGTTAAAGACCACCAAGGTTTTAAATAAAACCGGACACTTTTAAGTTTCCTCTAGCTTTCCTTGTGGTAAATCCACCCAATATGAAGGGAATGTCAGTATCTCCCAGGAGGAAGATCTCTGAGGCTTTAAAGAGGAAAACGAGTTTAATGTATTTTATATATGTAAAACCCCTATGTCTATTTTAAATATGTATCTATAGATGCATTTTTTTTATTAAAGGTACCATCAAATTTAAGGACATCGCCATATTAATTTTGTCCCAGCTTAGCCTCATTCAACAGCAAAATGTTTTTAGCAAAGAAGAACACTGCTGTAGGACCTCTTCTACCACATCAAATAGCATCGTTCCTCTCCTATAACTTTAATTTAGCCCCAAAGGTACACACGTTCCAAAGAAAATTAGTGCTTTTTGTTGAATACTGCTCATCTTTGAAAAGAGTTATGAAGCCAGGCTAGAAAGACCTTATAGGCTACCCTGTAAGTTCCTTGCATGTGTGTCTGCCTCTTAGCACAGAGACTTGTTTTTAACTCTCACTCCATGGAGAAGTAGTTCTGTAGCCACGCTGAAATAGTCCAAAATATCTTTGCCAAATAATCCAGGTCACCTGAACCCCCCTCATGATTGCAGCTAACAATCCAACAATCCAAGGCTCAGACCAACGTCTGCTGAAGTCAGTGAGACGTTTTCACCGGTCCATTAAATCCTAGTTATGAATTGTGAGACAAGGAGTCGTGTCAGTAAAATCCCAATCCCATGGAAATATAACTATGCAGGATCTGACCCAAGTTGTACCTTGGCCAGTGGTCCTTATACCATGCTCCATACTTCTAAGATTAGAATGGATGAAATCCCCATATGCATTCTTTTTTCACTTCTTTAACATCCTAAAACCTACTATGATTACAAGCAGCAGGTACATATCCTGAGAATTAAACATGACTTAGGCAACAGATCATTATAACTCTTCCAACTCAAAATGATGTAGTTTATGTTAAAAGGCTATTGAAGATCAACACTGATACAGTTATTTATGGAGAGCTCCAGTGGAGGCTCCAGATGATACCTTGTACTGTCTCTTGTAATACTGGTTTTCTTAAGCAGTTCATGAAATACTGCTGCTAGAACACAGACTATCCAGCCACAAAGCTATGCCAACAGCCCTTCTGTTGTCTATGTTAGCGTCTATAACAGATTTAGGATAATACAGCAAACATTAAAAAGACCTATTAGATAAGGTAACAAGAGAAAAAAAGCAAAACCGCACAGAGGTTGGTTTGTATAATTAAAAAAACGGTATGGCGATAGAGGCATTTCTTGAAAAGCCTGGAGAGACAGTCCTAAAATGAGCAGCTCTGCTAGCACATGAAAGCACTTTAGTTAATCTAGGAGTCCCTGCATAAAATTTAAGAATAAATTAGACCAACTGTAAATCAAAATCTTTATGAAAAGTCATATTCAAGGTTTGAACTTGCCAAACTCATGAGCTGCTTAGACATTGGTTACCCACTTTACTGACTTATAAAGACAAAAAGTGGTGTTTTTAATTAGTCCAAAACCACACAGGAATATTCAACAAAAAAAATTATTGGATTGTTACTCAAGATTTTTTTATTTTTTTTTTTTACAGTTCACTACCACTCAAAAATCTAACAACAAACAATATGCTATGCTTTTATCCTGTGTGAGAGGGATCTTTCTACCAGATATTGTCCCTTGTGGCTGTTGTTAATGATGAAAGGCAGAGCTCAGCCTTTCTAGGAATTACCGCATACTTGAGAGTGCTCCAGATGCATGGTCCCAGGCCAACTTCTTAGCAGGCTTCTTGACAGCTAGCTCTTACCTCAGCTGAATCCACCACGCAGCCTGCTTCCAGACTCTGCAAGGATTATCCACTCCCCAGTTCCTTTCCCTTCTCACAGCCTGGGGCAGCCCCAGTCAGCAGGAACTGAATGGACAGCCACGCTGGGTGTCTTCACACAGGACTCATTGGTCCACAAGTCTGGGCTCAAAATATTTCCTTAGAGGAAACATTACATAAATTTCAAAAAATACAGTTTAGAGAAACACTGAGAAATATGTCTACTTGTGAAATCATCAAGTAAAATCTAGATACTGTGACTCCGACAACCTGACTACAAATACTTTTGAGAGTATGCTTTTTGAAATTCCAAGTACATTCAGCAGGTTTGGGAACTGTTGTTTTGTTTTACGATAACCTCAGAATTTTCAATTTTTCTTCTGTGAAAAAACTCAAAATGAGAAAGGACACAGAAATGAAAAAATGAGGGCACAAAAAAGCTATCTGGACATTACCAGCCCTCTGGAAATATTTAGCTCTGGGACTATTTTTCATCTGATCTATTTTGACAATCCCCACATGCCACAAAACTAATAAAAACTTGAAAAGCGTTTCTCAAAGAAGGTAGAGCAATATGGTTACTAGCATTCAAGTCTGACTGAGACAGCAGCTAAAAAGCGTGCTCTTTGCTGAATTTTCAATTAATAATCCAAGTTGCTTAACACTTAACTCTGGAAGTCAAACTGCTTTCTATTTGTCACACTCTGTCGTCCCTAAAATAGTTATTAACATAGCCTGCAAGCCAGTTCACTTTTATCTGCCTAAGAGCTGACAAGATGCACACCCTGTCAATATCCTACTGAAACTTCACAAAACCAGATTTATACAAAATTTTAATGCTCTAGACTTTACTACTCTATTGTACACCGTACTTATCTATCTAACTCTCCAAAATCCACTTCCTTTTAACAAAAAAAAATAACAGCAGGAATTGCCAAAGTAGAATATTTTTAAGAACATCTAAATATAAGCACTGTTGCCTGGAAGACTGTAAAGATAAAAATGAGTGAATGAATGAGGTAGAACTATCTTCTTTTTACTTGACTGATCTATACAGGCTCATGGCCTGGCTGCTTCAGCTCCGATGCTGCAGATCCGCACGCGATTTTTGCTCTTCCAGAACAGCAACAGGTTCAACTGAAGCTCTTGGTGTGGCCTGGGATATTTTACTCATCTTATTCTCCTTCAAGCAGTCTAAGCTCAAGCCATTACCATCATTGAGTCTGCAGAACTCTGCACATAGTGCTGGATAGTTTGGAAATCGGAACAACCCCAGCAGATCAGATCACTGTGAGTTAGGCCAAAGGGGATCACTTACTGATTATTCCTGCCAAATTCTCTTTAAAAAGAACCAGAAGTAGTATTCCTCAGATTCAGTCTTTTTAGACCCATTACAATGCAAACGTATTCCTCCCTTAACCTCATACCCACACAGTCTATATTAAGTGTGTGTCCAGTGAGAATACATATGAATTTAACACAATTTTCTTTAACAATACTAGAATTTTCCCTTAATTACCTTCTTAAGAACTCTTAAAATGTATTACTAGATGGATTTTGACTTTGAAAAGTTATTATGATTATTCAAATTAGCATTGCAAGTGTAAAGACGGTGTTTTATATATGTATATCATGAACTACTTACACTGACTGAAGCATCCCCACGCTGTTTCCTCAGAGGCCTTCAAGAGGAACGTCCATCTTGTGGCTAACACACTGGGCTGAGGATCAGGATCTTGCTCCCGCTCACGGGTCTGACCAGTGTCTACTCACTTTAAGCATGTTACTACCTTTCATTCTCTCTTTAGTTTCATCAGGGAGCTGGGTCATTACTCTTTCCCAATTAGAATTGACTAGGTTGGACCTTCTCGTTACTAGAGCACCATTTAGGAAGAAATCTGGTTTGTTCTTGCAGGAACTGGCTGGCTTGACACGATACAGAAGGATTTAAACTGATTCACTGCAGCTCAAGTACCAGAAACTGAGCCAAAAGCTTCTTGTGGTTTTTATTCAACAGGCCCTCAGTCATGGCCAAAGGCAATACGGGCAGTACGGGGCCGGGGCTCCATCTGCCTCCAACAGAGCTGTACGGACATGCCCAGGGAAGAGCGAGACCAGGGCAGGCACGCCCTTATTTCCTTGGCTCTTCGCCTCCCACACTTGTCACCAAAAGTGACTTCCTAAACCACGTGCGGTTTTTATGCCATCTCATCTTCAAGATGTTGCCACAGGCCGCTCCCTTCCACTTTATTTGTGACTTCTCCGCCCTTTTCAACTGCTGCAGGGAAAAACACCTCTCCTTTTAAAGCTTCTTTACCACTTTTATCCTGCGTTTGACTACAGCCATGAGCCGTTATGCCACAGAGCAGGCATTTTCACCCTCCATAAACTTTAACACAACAATTTTGACATCCAGGTTGACGAACCGGCAAGCCGCTGCTAAGTGGTGCCTCACTTATCCTGGTGATTTCACCAGGAATTAGCAAAGACCGTCTGCGCCGCCGGGGCAGGGCAGGGGGCTCTCTCTGGAGAGAGGGGCCAGGTAAACCCCCGCCCCGCGGGCCCTGAGGGCAGGCAGAGCCCGCGGCCGCCCCCGCGCCTTCCCTGAGAGGAGCCCCCGCGCCGCCAGGGGGCGGCCTGTCCCCACCGCGCGCGGGCCGCGGCCACGGTGGGTGCTCTGGGGGCGGCAAGAACACCTGATGTGTTGTAATCAGGCACATTAACATTTCACATCAATAAACCCTCTGCAAGGGGGAAAAAAAAAATAAAAAGGTCTTGGAAACAACTCCAATGTTAGAATAACCAAGGAGTTACAGGGTAGAGGTGGCTGGCTCGCTTCTCCAGGGAGAGTTGCTGGGGTCTCATTTCCCAGAGAGGGACAGAGAAAAGGTGGGCAAGAGGTTTAAAGCCTCATAGGAAAATACGATGCCTCCCTTTAGTGGGTTCTCTTTTGTGACCACGTTTTATGTGGAGAAATTGCTTTATAAAGCTGAGCAGAAGCAAAGCACCTAAGCACTGTATATACTTAGTCTGAGTTTATCAACTTGCAGGCAGGCTGTCAAGCACTGCGGAATTGTCAGTGTGCAGATCAGAGATGAAGCTTTTGGTCCTGCCAGTGACTCTGTGCAGCAAACGTGCATTAAGAGCTACAAGCTCAGACTGTACCCACAGTAGCATTTGTCATGAAGAGTTCAGGGTACGAGAACCACAGTCGACATCTTATTTTTCCTTTCGATGCTTGTGTCTTACCTTTATTAAAGGTGTTACAGAACAATAGCCACAGCATGCTAGTCTGATAGCAGAGAGGGTTAACAGTGGTAGAGAATGAAAGCAGATAAGCAACCTGTTTACAAATAGTTGTGTTGTTCTCTATTCATTTTTTTCTTTCTTGTTGGAACAGTGATGCCCATTTAAGAAGAGTGAGAGAAACTGCCTCTGAAGGAGACCAAAACCACATTTCTTCTGCAACTGATCCCAAGGTTATGTTTCACAAACTTTCAAAAACTGTTTGGAAAATTAAGCTATCACTGTCACTCCAGGAACTTTTTTCCTTTTTGAACAGCTGTCCACATAGGGCTTCCATAGCTTATGGAGAAATCAAGAGAGATCTTTTACCAAACATTCATGAACTTTCCTTTTCACAGTAGCATTGGAAAAAAGCCATATCTTGCTCAAATGCATCCAGCCATGCAATCTGAACAATCTACAGCTGTAGATTTGATTCTCTGAACGCAATCTAGTTTCCAGCTTACAGCAGAACCAGTCCAAAGAGACAGAAGTTTCCTTACTTGGGTTCAGAGGACCTTACAGAGTCAGCAAGGCAAGTGTTACTAGCTCTGCACTTTGAAGATACAGTGAAGTTTTACTCATCCATCATACTTTATTTTCTAATATCAGTATGTGATCATCTTTAAGGAAGTTGAGGGATAGGAACTGAGGAACATACCAGCTGCACTTTACAGATTAACAGCCACAAAAATAGGAAGCAACTATACAATCTCTGGGTTTCACAAAACTAGTTTTCATTTGTAACACTTGACGCAACAAGATTAACTGCAACAAGTGAAGAAGCTACCTCTGTAAAGTGCTACTTTTGTTAGAAGTGGCTAAAAAAAGCACAACTACAACAGATTTGGGTATCAGGTGGTTAGATTGTCGATGTCCTCCAAATCTTTCATTTCAGGCTCTGTGTTTTTTGATGAAGTTGATAAGCCCGTTTGTTGAGCTATCATGAGATGTCACTGGAGCATCTGACTCCAGTTCAGGCTCAATTTTCTTGGCAAGTTGTTTTCCAAGCTCAACTCTGCATTTATAAAAACAGGAGAAGAAAGAAGACAGACATTAGTGCTAACAACTTACAATATTTACTATAAGCCACTGATGTTAGAAATAGCTGCCCAGTAGAAAGTAACTTGACAGCGAACCCTATGACAAGTGTTTTTCCCTTCACAAATCACTGACAAAGTATTATTCAACTCAGTGCCATCCATGAACAACTGGAGTTCTCACAGCTGCTTTGCTGAACAGAGCTCTCAAATTACAGGATGTCTAAAGAAAGAAAGTTTTGTTTTAAAAGTTAAGCAGAGTCTTTTCCCCTTCAGTACTCATTCACGTTACACAGCCTGCCCCAATGCAGAATGCATTCAGCTTGCTACTGTTTGCTGTTGAACACAGCATCACTCAGAACACTGACCTGGAGCACCAAGACAAACAACAGCCGAGTTGCAGGCATGGAAGCCTTCCCCAACACTACAGCATGCTATCCAGGAGTTACAGCCACAGACAGGGTAAGAACCCAGGATATTCCAACAGCTGCAAGAAACTAGGACGGTTCTACAGCATCCCCATATTCCATAGTTAGTTTTGCATGCCATTTTAGATTGCAGTAAAAGCTGTACTTACTCCTATCTCACTCCTGATTTCAAAGTTTATAGCAGACATCAGCTTTTATTAGACAGTCTTCCATTTTCAGTTTCTACTACAATATTTTAGTTAAAGAACTTGCTGTGGTAGTATAGTTCTAAGAAAACATACACAAAGAACAGACCTGCCTTTAAGAACAGAGCTTAGTGTAAACTGCTAGTCAAGGCCTGTAGAGCAAGCTTTCTTTTCCAAATAAACCCTTGCAGCATAGGCAGGTTTCACCTGAAAAATCTTACTTATTTCCCAATCCCTCCTTCTCCTGCATGAATCTTCATACAGTATGTTGTACAGTTTATATTACTACAGATTAAAAGAAATCTGACTAGCTCCTGCTTAAGTCTTCCATTTTTGAAAGTGACAAACTCCGCATAAAGCTGTTCTCCACATGGCGCTCTACCATGAACCTTGGTCACAGATGCAACCTTGCATTATACTTAGGGCTCCTATATATAAAGACATTTGCCAAGAATGCCCTTGTATCTCCAGTATAGGAAAATTAAGAGGTGGTCAGTCTTTTGCTTAACAGATGTCATTCAAACTGCCTACTAAGTGTTTCTAGAGGTAAAATAATTCTTCCTTCCCTTCTATAAGGGAAATTATTTTCCCTTTCTAATTCTCAGACCATGTGTTCAGCCTACTTGATTATTTCACTCATTACTGGCTCTTTTCTGCATTTACAGTATTTTTTTTTTAAAAATCAAACTAAACAAAGGTCCTGAGCTAGAGTTGTACCTATAAAGTCACCATACATGGCTGAACAAGGATACATGCTGACTTATCTCCAGAAAAGTGTGTTTTTATTTAAAACTATCCTGTAATCATTTGCTCTAACACTTTTTTTCACCGTTGTCTTTTCTCTAAGTCATGACAGATTAAGGAATACCATAGTCAATATGAATACAAGAAACAGATCAAGGAGACTTACCCCCATTGGTCATAACTGTTAATATCCCAGACAATTCCTTGAACAAATATCTTGTGCTCATACATGGCTATAAGCAGAAAAAGAGATTTATCAGTAAACTTTATCAGAAAGTCTTACTAAGCACTCACAGATGAGAGATCCATTTACTTACCAATGATGGCTCCCAGAGTAAATGGGTTGAGTTTTGTGAACATGATGGAATTGGTTGGTCGATTTCCCTCAAAGACCTTTCAAAACAAGAGTTGCATTGTTATCTAGTATGTTGCAAAACTCACATCAGAAACTTGTAGATTTTCCTTATAGCCCACATTGGATTATTTGTATTAGCAGTAAATACAAAATCCTGAAAGCTTTAAAGGCTAACAATTTCAACCATAAAGTTGTATCATTGTTATGTTTTATTACAAACACAACGGCAAAACGGTATCTCCAAAGCACCATTACTGGCTACTATGGGCTAGAGGAAGAAGTAAGATACAAGTCAATAGCCCAGAGGCTCATCCTTTCTGAAAAGCCTCAAAAGACTTCCAGATAAGCATGCTTTAGCAAGAGTGCCATTCACAGGCTGCTCCAGGAGACCTGACAAGGTAGAAGTAACACACCCTTCAGAGCTGCCAAGACAGTAGCCCTTGACAGCCACCGGAGGGCACTGCCCCATTAGCAAACTCCACCGAGCAGCAACCAACACAATGCCCTCACCACCACAGACAGTATCTAACCAGACAAAAGCTGTCAGTGCCAAAGCCTGCTTACCTTATGGGGAAGGAGCTTCTCCAGAGCATCTCCACTCAGTCCTGCTGCTTGAAGCTCCTTACGAGCTTCATCAGCAGTCTTTCCTTTCATCAAGGCCTCAGTCTGAGCAAGGAAGTTGGCCAAAAGGATCTAGCAAGTAGATATAAAAACATCAACTCAAGCTACTGTTTCCTTAGCTAGAACAGTGATACCTAGTGCTTGAATCTAGACCAAGACCTAGTCTAGAGTTTTTAACACTATGGCAGTAAAATGTGCAGTAGTTTTAGCTGCATAATGCCTGCTATTGCTTTTTACCTCAGAGTGCCAGGAGACACGATTACTATTTTAATAGCACATGTATTCAAAGGCAACCAGGACTATTCTGCAGAATCCTGCCCCTGCTGAAACTGACAGCAAGCCTCCCAGTAAGAACAAGAGAGCCAGGACTTCACACCTCCCTTTCACCCAGTATAGTCTATACTTTTATCCCATGCTACACCATACACATGGAAAGCCAGGTGCAAAGATTAGTCAAAGGTACCAACTGAGATGTACTTGCTCTATATGAGAGAAATCCCCACATATACCATATACCTATCCCTACCAATACAGTAGAAGTTTTCAGTTTCCTATTCCCTGCCTAATGTTAGCTTGCAAATTCATGCATCATTTTGTCCTACCTGTTACACTGAAAATAAATTCTTATTATAGCTACAGTCAAATGAAACCTTTTCTCCCCTTTTGCAAAGTCATGTTCTAAAGCTTTCACCTGTACTTGGTGTTACTTGACAAAAATACTATTACACAATTTAAATAGCATTTGTAAGCCAAAATTCATGACAAGATTGAAATTTAGCAAGGAAACATGCTTTTCTGAAGTATGCAGTAAGAGTGGACCTCAACATGCTTCTACCTATGGAACTTAAAAATTGTTAAGACACAGTTCACTGAAAACCTTCAGTTGGATGACACAAACTAAAAAAATTGGACTGGTTAAAAAATATTTGTGTAGAAGGTTATCACCCTAGCCATGCTAGTACACTCACTAAGTTTTGTCCTAGAGTTTAAGACTTGCAACAGCATCTCTGAGGAAGTTTTCATCAGTGCTGAGAATCTGCTTCTTCCTACTCTGCAAGAATGACACTCCTTACAGAGACTTTTGTCTCCAAACACTTAATTGCTCAACTCTTTCCAGCCTGAGTAGGCCACCAGGTGACATCATTGATCTGCCTCAAGAACTGTGGCTGGAATTTCTTCAAGAAACATACCACTGTATTACATTAATATGTAATTATAATTTAGATATTTTCAAACCCATTGTGAATGTTCACAGAGCCTATGTGTACAGTTTCAAAGGGACACTTAGAAATCTCGCACACTGCAATACTGACTAAGCTTCAATGCCTTCAGCCACAAGAAAATATAGGTGCCCAAAGAACTTATTACCTTGTGATGCAAGCCATTTCTGACTGGATGCTGGGTCTGGACTGGGATCAGAAAGTCACAAGGAATCATGCGAGTTCCTATAAGAAAAGCCATGTTAATAACCCTTCACCACAAAAGTCTTAGAAAATCTTCAATTCTCATTCCATTTTCAGAGTTACTGGTAAACTCAGCCACTTTAAAGAGCTTTTCAAAAAAGCTTTTTTCTTAACAGCAGGGGGAGTGACAATACAGCTCAGTAGTTTCAGCTTTAGTTGACCTTCCTTGCTGTAGAGTTAAAACCTGCATCTCAGCCTTCTAAAGCCACTAATTAAGAGCACTGTAGCAATGTTATGCTAGGTTAGAGAACAGCCCAACCTCTAAACCAGTGTCAATTCTGCAGACTCTTGCAGCTTTGTAGCCATTCAGAATTTAGTTCCAAACCAAGGTATTGACTAGTTCCAGTTTACCTTGATGAATGAGCTGGTAAAAAGCATGCTGCCCGTTGGTGCCAGGCTCTCCCCACACAATAGGGCCAGTACTGTAGTCCACACGAGAGCCTTTCTTGGTAATGTATTTGCCATTAGATTCCATATCACCCTAAAAGAAGGGAAGGGCAGCATCACCTTTCTCACAGAACCACAGTTTCCACACATACTTTCACTATAATGAGTGCTGCTTGTTTATCAAAATTTCATAAATATCAGGTATATAGCTCCTTAATTTATGGACACCAAGATAATGGAGGTCTGAAGAAAAAAATCTCTGAATTAACTTAGCAAATAAGCTGATATCAATCTGGCACCAGTCTCTTTAGGCCCTCGATTACATCAATTTAAGTGACTGTAATTTTAACCCACAAATATGCATTCAGGTTCTAGAACCAGGACAGATGCATACATACATATTTGCCTCTCAAAATCTTTACTGTGTCTGAGCCTTACCTGCTGGAAGTAGGCAGCAAAGCGGTGCATGTATTGGTCATAGGGCAGAAGGGCATGGGTTTCACATCCATAGCAGTTTATATACCAGACCCCTAGCATGGCCAACAGAACAGGAATGTTCTTCTCCAGTGGGGCAGTGTGGAAGTGATTATCCTATGTGACACAAAGGAAAAGAATTACACTTCTGATAAAGCAATCCTCATCCCTCCCAGCTTTAAATTGTTTTTCCGGTTGTTTTGATCCAAGGAGAGCTTCCTGGTAATGAGCACAAACTTGAACATAGGAAGTTCCATCTAAACATGAGGAGGAACTTCTTCACTTTGAGGGTGGCAGAGCACTGGAATAAGCTGCCCAGAGAGGTGGTGGAGTCTCCGACTCTGGAGACATTCCAAACCCACCTGGACGCCATCCTGTGCAACCTGCTCTAGGTGACCCTGCCCTGGCAGGGGGGTCGGACTAGACGATCTCCAGAGGTCCCTTCCAACGCCTGCTATTCTGCGACTCCCAAGCACAGTCATTTTAGAAGCACTGAGAAGACATGAGGAGCTGGACTTTAGAAACCAACCTGCCTTCAGTTATCTTACTAACAACTCTTAAGAGGAGAGAATCTGAAATAGGCATCCCACACTCACCATCCAGTGGGCTCCTGCAAGCAGGCTCTCAAAGTTGTCGAAACCTAACAATGGAAAAAGTTTGTATTTACTATTACAACTCAAACTTGATTTTTCTCGTAGAGACAATAATAAAACAGTTGAGATAGCAGTTGGGAGCCTTGCTGCGTACAAGCAAATTGAGCTTAAAGTTGCACTTTGACTTCTCCCGAAATTTGCATCCCGTAAGACATATTTAGTTACGATTAAAGCCTAGACTTCAGAGCAAGTCTAACTCCATGAAACATACTTCAAAAACCTTTGCCTAAAATCCCTATTTAAGCAGAATGAGCAACTGGAAGGAGACCAGGCTCTGTAATAAAGGCTACATAGTTTTCAACAAGTTTGAACGCTTAGTCACTTCATAGCCAGTGAGAGAGACATCCCCGAAAAAACAGGGCAAGGCTAGCACAGCAGGGATTTCTATGTTGGTCTGAGGAGAAACAACTGGAATAAAGTCTTCTCAAAGAAAAAGGTTCATTCCCCCCCTTCCCTGTTCTCTTAATTCACCTGATTTTTCTTTGCTCTATAATTAGGGTATTTAAATCACTATTCATTTTAACTAATAAGTAGTTTAACTAATACCATCCTTTCCTGCAAAGCCAGAAATCCTGATTCCTGTATGGAAAAATGGAGGTGAAGTATTTGGCAATAAAAGCAGCAGCTCTACCTATGGTCAGAAACCAGCTTTGGGAGATGAAGGATGCAAAAGCAAGAAGTGCAGATAGACTGGCATGTCAGTAGTCAGCACCAAATCTGTCTGACAGCAGAGATGAACAGTTTATTGCAGACAAAACATTAAGTGCCTGGCTGAAGTTTATTTTGCTGTTCACATAGGCTTTTCTACACATGACAACTCCTATTCATATCATTCCAAAAACACCAAACCCAATGTTTTTCTTTTAACCTCAGTCTAAGGGAATTCTAGCTTTTATTCAGAGAAATAAATGACATTATGGTTTCAGACTAAAGAAGTGATGAAGGAACAAATGCAAGGCTGCTGAAGAGCCTGCTCACCAAGAAACACCAGTTCTTAGAGCTCTTTCACACTTGCTGTGTACTCTCCATCTGCATTTGAGATCTGCATCAGAAGTGCTAATGCTACCCACAACAACACAAGAAGTAGGTGGGGGTCAATTTAGAGGGTCTATGTTTGCTCTGCAATCAACTGCAGACAGAAACAGCATTCCTGTATCATCAGGCCCTACAGCCTAGTAGAACAAGTACTGGGGGCAAAAGGAAGTAATGGGAGGAGGAGATGGTTAACAACACTAAACAGAGCTTGTATGCAGAACTGGAGACATAGGGTTTTGATGTTTAGTGTGTACATACTCACAGGAACTAAATTCTCTACTCTTAAATAGCTTAGGAATGTCAGCTGCAAGATCTAGTTTTCCAACACTGACACGGCTTTACATAAAGCAGGCATTTTTGGCTAAGCAAGTGACTAAGGAGATGCAATTTGACTACTTGTACTTAAGTATGGATAACATCCAAAACTGCATTTACAGTACTAAAACCTCAATATTTCCATTATATTACAGATTGGTTTTTAGCACAAACGTCCAATCACTCAGAGTAGGCTGGGTAAAATAATATTTGCCCCAAATCTCATCCACAATCCACTACTGCTAATGCCTTTGTAGTTATATTCTCAAAGCAAACAGATTAATTCTTGGCATTGTTGTATCATAGGAATACCTACCAATATGCAGAGCAATGGAGAGACCAATGGCAGACCACAGAGAGTAGCGGCCACCAACCCACTGAAAACAAGAGATTGGTTTAGACAGAAGAAGTGCAAGGCTTTTGAATTCAAACTTATTCAAACTATTAGGAAATAGCACCATGTCTTTGCACTGTTTTCAGCAAAATCAATATTTTCTTCTGGTGATAATTCACTACACATTATAGAGCATGGTCAAGGGAAGCTGCACCTTACAGTAGCCCCCTAATGAATCTTTAAGTATGCATTTTTTTGTGCTTTAAAGTTATCCCACTTGTCTGAGTTATACAACATCTGTTGAAGCAGATCCTTTGATGATTCCAGTTCAATTCCAAATACTAAATTTGCAGCTTGTATTAACTGCTTTCCTAATATCACTCCTCTATAGGTAAAGCCTACATCAGCAAGATTATAACACTATCTAGTGACCAGTAATGCTCTAGGGCATTTCTAAACAGCAGCTTTAAAATCTAGTTTGTCAGGCCCACAGTCAATGAGACATAAGCGAATCCGTTTCTGATTAAGTGTAAGGGCCAAGACTAAGGGCAGTATACTTAAAATATGCATCTGCTACAAAATATCAAATTAGGCTCCCATTTCTGATGTTTGACCTTTACAGGCCTAGATTATATACAGTAGACCCCAACAGGCAAATGTCACCGCTTATAATAACTACTTACACTGAGGAATAAGCTAAGGCTTGTATCTCCTGTTACCCAACAGCTGATTAGACAGCCAAGAATATAGAAGGCTCCTGTTCAGGCCTTTGACTGCAGGATTTTAATGGAATGGCCAAGAGACAAGACTGTTTTGCTTGCCTGACATGTTCTCAATTTGCCTGTAGGTACAGGTTTTCAGATGTTTCAGTACAGAGAATACAACTACTATAAATTAGGTGTTTCAGTAGTTCCCTGACATCTAGTTTGCATCTTCTGAAGCAAGTTAGATTATTCTAACAGTTAAGATCTACCACACAACATTAGACATTTACTTACATCCCAAAACTCAAACATGTTCTCAGGGTCAATTCCAAAGTCTTTAACTTTAGGCTAGAATAAAAAAAGCATGTAACAACACCATAAGTAAAACCAACATTCTCAAACTTTGTCTAGCAAATACAAAACACAAGTTGAGTACTTACTAAATACTCAATTGCCCAATTACATGCTCTATTTTAAAAACACATAGCATCCATCAGAAAAAAGTATAGCTTCATTTCCAGAAATCGCTACCACTACTCAGTAGTCTCAAATAAAAATCACTGACATACTCATTTTCTGATCAGTCTAAGCAGCAATATAGTTAGGAGATGGACTGACACTCAGTTCACATTTAACAAAACCAGAACAGAAGAAAGGAACTTCACACCACAGTACCTGGCAGCCTCTCAATTATTGCAGTCTTTCTAATTGCTATTGGTCTTTCTACTTCATATTTTCGCATGAAACACCACATCAGGGTACATTATGCTTGTCATAAGCTACAGATTATTTACACAAACTACCTGCATCACTTCAGCATTTACTTGAGTCTAGGAGAGTAATATTTGTTTACATAACTGCACTCACATACACTTAAGCAATTACAGGTAACACTAATATGACAGTCATTTCAAGTATGAGATCTTGATTTCAGATTTAAAGCTCTAGCAGAAAAAGCACAAGTCTATAATGAAGGTCCAATCTTGCTACAGTTCATTCTCTAGAAGCGATTCATTTATTTTTAGTAGGAAAAAATATGCTTCCTTTCAAGATGAAGGCTAGCTATTGGTATTCACATAATCGTGTCTTAAAAGACAGGCTTCCATACTGGATTTTAAAATGAGGCCATCTTAAAGGTACATAGGAAAAAAAATATATTTATTATACTTACACCATTGGTAGACAAGGCAACAAAATGCTTGGCCACAGCTGAAGGCTTAATAAAAATAAACAGATCGTTAGATCTAGAATGATAATTATTTTGATTTCTGGTCATAAAGCTGATATGCTACCATTTACATTTAAACAAAATACTGTTGACTATCAGCGATTTTTCCGTTATCAACTTGAAATTATCTTATGCACATCCAGTGTGGGATTTGGCAGCATGCCTCTCCGAAGATAACATTCTGATAATATTCTGAAGAAACCCTCTGGAAGCAGTCACTACTTAGAGCAGCACACTATTTCCTTAAGAGTATGTTATCAGTTTGGAACATCACTACCACCACTTTGGAGCAGATGGAGTTTGTTGTACATGTGCTACCCTTCCGGCTAGGGTCAAAAGATCAAGACAATTGGAAGTACTAATAAATCTCAAGCTCCAGATTTAGACTTTGGTCTTTCAGTAAGTATTCCAGTGAACAAAGATGAGTTGTCTGCAACAGTAGTGTAATGAGGAATTTCAAAGCCCAGCTTTCAAACCCAGTACAGCTACCCTGACTAGAACAGGTTAAAGACCACCTTAATTACCTGAGCAGGCAGTATCTGCTTTTTTCTTTTAAAGGTTAGAAATAGGAGAGAATGAGCCAAATACAAGGTTTCTATTCATAGCACAGCCATCTGCCATAGAAATGGCAATAGATCACTCCAACCATAGCTTCATTTCTAGTTTTCAAAGATTTACCAAGAATTGGAAGGTAATGCCACATAGACACCATATTCTTGGATTCCCGTATCAGTGGTTCCACCAAATTATTAGCCAGCTCTAATGCAAACACTACACTAACACTTAGCAGGAAGTATTTGGGGGAACAATGCATGACAACTACTTATAATGAAAAACTGGTGGTTTTATCACTTTGATCAGACATAACAGCCTGTCACTAATCATGAAGCACTGAAATGTTGTAAGTACAGCATCTGCTGAGCTATACAGCTTACGTTTGGGCAGCTATTGGCTCTGCTCCAAATCACACAGAATGACCAGGGAGAAACTGCACAACGAAAAGCTGTTGCACTCTGTTACATAACCTAAGCGTATTAGACTTACATCATTAGCAGCATGTAAGAACCATTCTTTGGCCGTTTCTGCATTGGTGATAGTTTCTTGGGTGGTAAAAGTCTGCACATCAGAAAACAAGGAAGTATGTAAAACACTGTGCTTAAAATTGAAACAAGTTCAGGCTGCTAAAACATATGTTCCAAATAACCAGAGCAGAGTGATTCTACATGTTCATAATAGACAGCTGCTGCCAGATTTCAGCAAAAAAGCAAGCTTTTCAATCCAGTAAGGACTAGTGTCACTAGATCTACCTATCCAGTTTTAAACTAGTACATATCTGGAATTGGAATAATTATTCCCTATTTCCTACGTTCCCTCCCCCAAACCGTTATGCAAAACCTTGGGACTAAAATTTTCTACTTTAGTCTTCCACTAAATACGAAGTTTTACCATTCAACTAAGAAGGAACTAATTGAGCATCAAAACAGGATAACCTAGCTGGATAGTCCTCTTGTTCCTCAATTCCTACTTTTCATGTAGGAACATGCATTTCTGCTAAGACTCTTGCCATAATTTTGTTTTGCTGATTAGAGGAAAACATTTTCCTGCTTCATGAAGTGTGCACAGAAGTTCAGTCATGCAGTTTTGCAAGTATCTACAACCATTCTGATTTACTCAACCATCAAAATTTAGCTTTAAGGGTGAACACTAGATTCAACCTAGTCTCATCCATCTCCCAAAATATTTCATTATGAAACACAAGCCTGCTATGGAAAAAAATGCCATTCATCCTCTTCCAAATATATCCAGTTATTTAACTACAGTCTGGCAAACAGAAATTGAAGTGTTACTCTTTCAATTTGGCAGTCTTCTAAGCCTTTGAACCGTGATCCTTGAACTCAATTATTCAAAATGACCATTAGTATTACTTTGTGAAGTTTCCTTATTGTTCCATAAGTTGTTGCTCGGCTGCAGTATTGCCAAGATAAGATAATGAGCACCACAGTAGACCATGGCCAACATTACACACATGTTCATTTGTTGCAGATTCCATCTTCAACAAGCAAAAAGGTTCTACTGTGCTTTACAAATAAAGGCGACCCAAGTTACATAACTATGAAGTTTGTCTTCATTATTTTCCTCTGCTAAGACAGAAGCATTCCTCAAAGGAAGACAGCAGCTAGCAATTACGTTTACAGAATAAGCTATTAGCAAGGCAAGACTTAAAGGCAGCTATTAAGTCTCTATTCAGAAATAAGTGTCATCTTATAAACTACCAGCAGACTCTCTTTACCTCTTTGTAAGTAAAGCAGCTCAGTATTTACAATGCTCGAGGAACTCAGCGTTTAAGTTATTTAGGTGAAGGTAGTTTGAAACTACCCTAAAACAGAATGAGGATTCCCAAGCTACACGCAATTCGTTAACACAAAACATAAATGCAAAAACCAGAACGCTGTTAACAAGTAACATTGTACTTCAGATAAAGGACCAAAAGTAGCCTTAAACAGAAGGAATGAGACAACAAGGTCTTGAATTTCAAAGAAATAACCACATAGGATCCTACATTCCACCCACAGAGGAGTGCAGTAAAATAAGCTTCTGTGAATAAAGCTTAAACTTGTGTTGACTGAGAAATACACCCTAGACTACATTAAATTGCTCGTGTCTTACTTGTTGAGGTTCAGTCATTTTCAGCGCTTGACACCTGCATCCCCGAGTATTTCAGTAGCAACACAAGCTTGTACCACAAGTTTAGGATGAATCACAATAGGCCTCTAGAAATAGTCCACACTAGAAGTCCCTGATCTAGATCTTCCTGTGGGCAGATCTCCATTCTGACTGAATCTTTTACAGTTAGACAAAAATCACACAGGTATTAGACATACCTTTGATGCAATGATGAAGAGTGTAGTGTCTGGTTTAAGCTCAGCCAGAGTTTTGGCTATATGAGTACCGTCAATGTTGGATACAAACCAAACACGAGGACCTCCCTTAGAATACGGTTTCAGGGCTTCAGTTACCATCAGAGGGCCCTAGATAGAAGCAGCAATTAGATTTTACCTTCATTATAAGCATGCGCACACACAAAAGGGCATGGAAGATGTATAGAAGTCAGGAGCTTACCAAGTCAGAGCCACCAATCCCAATATTGACCACATCAGTGATTGTCTTTCCAGTGTAGCCTTTCCATTCACCACTACGGACTCTCTGTGGCAAAAAAATATGTTGTAATGGTTTTTATGCTTAAACTAAACTGAGTGATTCTAACACTGGAAATAGGCTGTGTTTTCAGGCATTGTTGTAGAAAGTCTCTTAAGACATCTTTCAAGCTTCTAGAATTTAAAGCATACACTGAAAGCTACCTTCTTAGGTAGACATTTGGTTATGTCTAAGATAACACTTCATTAAGCATTAGAAGTCTAATGCACATATTTAGAACCACACTGCAAGATCAAACTCTCCTGTGTTGACTGCTATAGCATTTACAACAGAGTACCAGCAAAGGCAAGAGAAATAAAGCTAAAACGAAGAAGTCTTGGGCATTAAACTATTTGCAACAAGTATTTGAACCTGAAGGGGTTCTTTAAGTGTCTTTAGAGGCAACTTTGCTAACTAAACTGGAAGACATTAAAATATGAATAAAGCCATGGAGATAGAGATTTATTGGTAAACCAAACATTCAAAAAGCTTTTCTATTGTATATGTTTTGCATTAAGAATTATTTCTGGGCTTTACCCTAACAGCACATAGTACAGGTTTCTGCTCTATTCTTGCTGTTTTAACAGCTACTGAGAGTTCTGACAAAGTTACAATCATTAAGTAATAGCAAAACACCGCATTGAATTTTGTCCATCAGGTACCACCTATGCATTAAATTTGTTCCAATCACAAAAGGAATCTTTCTAGTATCATGCACACTTCTATATACGCTCCCCAATTCCAAAGCAATTTTTCTACAAGTCACCTGGTTATGCTGATAGCTGCTCTTCTTCCCTACAGATGTTTAAGTTATGAATATTCTGTTTAGAAAAACAAAGCTTTTTTAGTATACATCATTCCTGTGGCCTGTAGATGATGTTGCCATAGTCTTAAAATCTCATCTGTCTAAGAGAGTCAACTGAAACAAGCATCTTTGTTAATCTTTCCAAAGGAACTGCTTAAAATTATTTTTATTTTGCAGAGAAGGTACATCTGCACGGAAAGCGATATTCACAGGCTCTGACGACTGAAACTATCTAGCAATAAAGAGGGTGGCACCAATGAAAATTCTTGTTTTGCTAACAAGCTTAATCAGCTAAAAATTCTACAGTGGAAAACAGACCACTGAATTTCTGTGGCCACTCAATTCTTACACCATCTGAAGAAACTACCAAATTCAGACCAATTAGTGTCAGTTATTGTGGTTTTGGCATTTATCCATTAGGAACTGGACATCATCCAGGCTCATTTTGTACGGGTTAGCAATTACGAGCTGGCAGAGATATGGGCCACTATCACCTGTATAAGACAATAGCAACCATGCAGGTCCAGTTCCCCACAGCCGTGTTTAAAATGCACTAAAACTATTCCGTGAGCTTTTACTGATTAGTTTTATCACACAAATTTGACTTTGTGTGACTATGTAGTTCTTCACAGCATTTCCTCAACTGATCTGACAGATGCCTACATTTTAAAGATGTACCAAATAAAAGAACAATTAATGATATTTGAAGACAATGGTTAACTGCTGTGTTTAACCAGGGAACAAAAGAACTTTCATGTTGCTAAAACTGCAAACAGAATAGACTCTTAAAGGAATCTGACCTAAAACCAAAGCTTTTAGGAAACTATTTAAGTAGAGCATAATCAAATTGCAAGTGAACTGGGAGTTTCTACCTCTCTCCTGATTTTCAACCAATTTTAAAAAGCAGTTTCTACTTGATAGAGTCAAGTAGTTGAAAAATTAGCAAGAAGAAATAAGGCAATATTTGAATGGTAATTAGTGATTTACAAGGCTTCTGAAATAAATGCAAGATTACTGCTAAAAGAGCAACATCTACAGAGCCCATTAAAGAAAAACCCAACTGGGAACAGAGAGGAAGAAGTGAATCATATTAAGAACAGCTCCAACTCCATGCTTGAGCCAGAACTATTATAAACCTGAAACAAGGGCACAATAATTCATGTGAACCAGCCTACAATCAATGCTTCACAATACACATGTAAGAACCTGGCTGGGTATAGAACAAATATATGAAAATTAAGCTATGGTGGTACTTTATACCTGGCAGAAGTGTTTCATTTTGTCCAAGACTTTGTTTACTTCGGGAACAACATCCTTCCCATCTACAAGTATTGGCACATTGGAACGATTTCTCAGAGCAATATGAAGCACAGCTCGGTTCTGAAACAAGAAGGGAAAAAACTGATGAAGCTATTTCCAAACTATTCCCAGGGGCCTCAGGTGCCTCATCCAGAAGGTAGTACAATCTTCAAGACTTAAAAATCCTTTAGTTTAACTGGAATTAGTAGAGCAGTAGTGTGTGTGTATGTATCTATGTACATACTTATCACCAGCTATCTAAATCACTCTCTCACTTCACAGAATCAGTGCAGAGGGCTTACAAAAGCATATAATATGCATAGTAAACAAACAGCTTATTTGTTTACTTTTAAAAGAAAGCTTAAAATCCCTTGAAAAGCATTTAATGATTGAGGTTCAGAATTCAGCAGTATTCAGTATTGATCTTTATTATTTTGGCATGCTTCACATATACAAGGATGAAGTTGTTTCCTATTAATGACAATACTAATAATCAATTACAACAAGCAGCCAAAGTTATTTTCTCTGGCATTTTCTCAATTATCCCGAGTCATCCGTTTCATATAAGAAGAGACAAATATGTATTTAAACATTTGACAAAAATTAATACAACAGCCACATTCTTCTATCCACTGCCCACAATTAAACATTCCCTGAATACTTGCACACTAGATAGGTGGTAGTTGTGTTATGAGAAAAAACCTCTTAGCACACACCATATTATATTAATTCTCCACAGTTATACACAAGTCAAAGCACTGAAATCTGGCCTGTGATTCACCTCTTCAGGAGCTTAATAGCTTTAACCTAGAATGAAGGAGTTAGTCAATACTAATGAACAAATTAAAAAATTAGTCTGCTCTGCCTCATTGTTCCTTGCTACAATGACAGGCATTGTGAGACAAAGACAACACAGACAATATGAACTGCCAAGTTATGATTTAAATACCAAACTCTTAATTCAAAAATCATTGAGTTTGCGGTTACTGACTTGGAATACGAAAAAGCTCTTTCAGTTGCTAATTATCAAAGTGTACCCTCTTAAATTTGGGGTGAATAGGGGCAATTTTTTTTTTTTTGCAACTCAGCCATGGAATCGTATTATTTGGTAAATACTGCTCACTATCAAGCTTGAAAGAAGCTTTGTCTTGATCAAGAGAAGCAGTCATATTTGACCTGATGTCTACTGTTAAATAGAATTATTTTCTAAATATTGGGTGGGCTATGAAGACTGTCCCATAACGAGTGGTCAGACATGAGTTACCTTGTAATGCACTGCCTTTGTGCCATGTCAAACTGCAAGTTTTAACTTATCTAGGACAAACACCTGGCAATGACATGCTTGGGCACACTATGAAGAATTTCCACATAAGCACACACCAGGCAGCCAACACCTGCAGCACCAAATACAGACAAGTCTTAAATACTTAAGACAAATAGCTAAAAAATGTTCTCAATCAGAACAAGAGCAGCAGACAGGTCCGTTCTTGCCATTAAGCAGCTCCCTTCTGTCTTACTACTTTAGGTTTATTCAGCCACGCTGTTCAACAGCATCCTGGTTTTAAGGTCTCATGACAATTTCACATTGTCCACATGCTCATGTGTTAACTTGATTTTATATTCTATACAAACAGAAAAAGTGAAACAAACCAAATGTAATTCCAAGTCAACTTCTGACTGATGATGAAAAAGATGTTTCTAGACTCATCATGCAGCTAACTGATACATAAAGTTGCCATATCAAGACAGTAGCAAAATAGGGAGCTAGAAGCAGAAGCTAAACACAGTTTAATATTAATGTTTAAGTGCTTTCTGTGAAAATCGCACCCTTCTGAGAAAACTTCAGCTGCTACATTTGCTCTCATGTAGACAATGAAGAGTAACTCCATAATATATGGTCAGAGATGGGCTAACCCTGTAATAATTTGTGTTACATGAGGCTAGTGAGAGGCAGTGTCTGAGAAACCAATCCTCCAGGCCGATTTGACATCACCATTTTTCCCCCCCTAGCTAGAGTTACATCTGTGAATTGAAGGCATTAATACAGAAGGAAGAGGAACCATTTCTCCAGTGAAGCTTTATCTGTTTCTGTTTCTGCATTTTTACAAACATGTAGTATTCATAAACAATACAATGTCCAACGGCTGAGTTACTTTAAGCAAACAGCTTGTGCAACAGCTAAATCGGTCAAATAACCAAGTCAAAGGAAATACTGATTTCTGTGAATTACCTCAAACATACTAAGTAGACTTTAATATTTAAGGTAGACTAATAAATCACACTATACCATTGAGTTTCCAGTTTTCATCCTATTTTTAATTTCAGAAAAGGTACAGTTGGGTTTTCTGTATGTTTTAGTGAAGATTTAACCATAATTGCAACCTTAAGATGTACAAAGAGGAAGATACTCATCCTCACTGAAATGGGTGGCTAATTTCCCAAGAGCGTTTATAGTCTCTACTGTTAAACGTACCCAAAGATAAGTAGCATCAACAAACCCACAGCAGAAAGTCTTACATAATCCTCACTAAAACTTTGTAGGCAGTTTACTAAGCTTTATGAACACTGACATTAGGCAAAAGCATGTAAGGGATACCTGGAATGCAATACTCTGCTCCATGCCCTTTGCAAGATCTAACTCATCTTCCTCTCTACAAAAGAGGGAAGAAAAGACAAGAAAAAAAATATACCACCAAAAATCTCTTAAAAGAATTAAGATGTGTGTTGAAGGGAGGATTGAATAGCTTTATCCATGCACATTTTCTTCTGTCTGTTTGTCAGAGCTGTAGAAATTTCTCATGTAAGTAGTAAAGCAAACATGTACAACCACTCAGCATTTCAGAGTAGCAACTAGAGTAAGTTTGAGACTTTTCTTACACAGATGCATGAACATCCATAATATATAGGCACAACTGAGGGGAAAGAACCATAGACAGAAATAGACTTACCTCAGTGAAGTTGATCTTCTCTCCACTGAACATGCGTTCTCTGGCACTTTCCACACCCCTTGACTTCGCCTGAGAAATGTAAAAATAGATTCCTATTAAAAATAGTAAGAAGTCAACATGCACTAGAAAGGTCCAGCTACATTAAAGAGTGGGGACATCTACCACATAAGACAGTGAAACAAAAAATACGATATTAGATTAGAAGACCCACTAGATTCTAGCTTAAAAATTGATTCTCTTATTTTAAAGCAAGTGTTTTTATGCACGCTGTTTATTTCCTTAAGAGGTTGCACAGTAACACATGCTGAATGACCAAGATGCAATGGATCCATCTTACTCAGTTTTGTCTTGTCATATTGCTACAGGGATTCATAATGATTCTTTGTACCAGCTTAGAATAATTATTTTTTTTAAACTGAAGGCTAGCAAGAGTAATTTTACTATGGCTATTTTTGCTAGTTCTTCCCTTTCTAAAAATTTGTGTCCTATCTGGTGTAAGCCTTTGGCTGAGCCAATAGTTAACGAAGGGTTATAAATATGGACACCATGCTAAATGAAAGTTAGTGACACAAACTTATTTCTTAAAATACATCCAATTGCAAATGAATCTCAAAACTAAGACTGCATGACGGATGAAGCATTGTTTCAGTTGCAGGTATAGAAGACATGACCGTCTCTTACAACTTTATCTGAACCTTTTATTTTACTGTACACCTCAATAACAGTGCCATATGCCAGCTGGTCTGTTACACAGACAAAAATCTTTTCAGTGAGCACAAGAAATAGATCTGCACATTGAAAACTGGCTTTGCACCTTGGGGCTAAAGGACAACGCAAGACTTTGAACAGTGCCAAGATTTGTAAACAGATGCCTTTTAACTTTGATGGTCTCAAATTCAGAGCTAAATGTATATAATCAATACTAGAATAATCAGTCAGGTAAAAGTTAACTTTTTAAAAAAACTATTTGGTTTATTAATTCAACATTTTAAAGAGTTACCAGTTCCATCAGCATTTTCATCACTTCTTCTGTAACAAGGTTCTTTGAATAATCCAGTAAGATATCCCCATGATCAGTATTTAGAGTCAAGCTGTCAAAACAAACAGGTTGTTTAATTGCACATTCCTGAAGTGACTGTTTTAAGCAAGACAATGATAACTCCTCTACAGATTACAAAATATTTGGAATCCTAATTATACTAAGTTAAAGACGACCTGAGGGACCAATGTGCCCCACAAGTTTCATAAAATGATATACTAGTGTGTTGTTTTAATTGAAGAGTATGGTTTTCAACAAGCTTAATTATAGTTTCCGCTTTCTGCTTGTGAGAGTCCAAATACAATGAAGTATATTTAATGCACAGTTGACAATCACATTCTGTTTTCACTGAGCCACTAGCATTCTCTAGCAATAATTAGCTTTTCCTTGATATATCATAGGAAAAAAAAAACTTACCACATTCTCTTGCTGCTAAAAAATTAAACTGCCTTCCTACAGTTCTTTTCAACAAATATAGTCATTCTTTTATATGGAGACTTGAACAAGCCTGATTTTTAAATCAGTACAACTTCATGTACAGAAACATTGCCAGAATTACACTCCATTTGTGCATGGTGTAGTCTCACTGTCCTCTCCAACTCAGTGGAAGTCTCCAAATTATTTAACTAATCCTCATCTGAAAGCTATAGCCTAACACTTCAAAATACAAGGACTTTCAGGTTTACAAGCGAGATGAAACACAGAAATGGTAGTCCAACAGAAATCAAGTGAGCACCAGCCTTCCTATTTACCAGCCTTCCATCTATGTGGCAAGTTCTACGGTCCCTCTAGGCCTTTACAGCACAGCTTTCTACCCATTCCTTCTTTGCACTAATTTACAGCCAAATACACACACCTACTATAAACTGAAGAATCAAAGTCCTGTAAGTAATTCAGTAGGCCTTCTATAAAAACACAGACAACCTTTTATATATTACTCTCACTTTTGCTCCACACACACAAGCCACAGGAAATTGCATGCATCCAGATTCTCAATGTTTCTGTGTTGTTCCTATCTCCCCTGCTTTTTCTTTCCCAATACTTGAGCACAGAAATATGCACCGTTATTTTAGTGACCACATATGCCAGAGACTTCGCAGGGACAAACCATAGCATAATTGCTATTCTAAACAGACATAATATGACAGAGCAGGCAAGATTCTGCAAAGGACAAATGAAGCTGAACTTGCAATAACAGTAATAATCAGGAAGGCCTAGACATTTGAGTGGTTTCATTAACTTGACAAAAAACACAGTAACATCCTTTCTCTGGTTTTAAAATACAAGAGACAAATAAGGAGAGGAAGGTGTCTTCAAGCACAATCTTAGAAAAGTTTTTCTTTTATAGGTGAGAACACAAGGCAAGTAAGGAAAAACAGCATCAATACTGTTAACCACCCTTCTCTTCAGTGGGCTGCAAAGAATAACCCTGAAACCCTGACCATCCAGTGCAAGGATACCTGAAATACAGCTGGCTAAGGGAAGGACTGTTACCTCTCACCTGCTGAATTTGCTATTGTTACAGTACAGAAGAAAAACAAGAACATATCCTGCAAGTCTTTCTATTTGAGATTTGATGCAATTTATTTACAGACAGGTCTCAGATTTGAACACTTCACTAATGATACAGCAAGGCCATTAGTATACTAATACTTCTACACTTTAGAGCAGCAGAACTCAAAATTCTCATACTACCATTTAATAAAGAAACAGTCTTTCCCAGTGTTCTACTCCATGACCATGAAATCCTTATGATCTTTTCTTACGTTTACCTGACATACACCTTACTTCTACAATTCATTGTCTTCTAGGTCTAGTGAGACTGATTTTTATTCATGTAAGTAAAACAAAGTATCCCATGAAATTCTGGTTGGATTCAAATCCCTGCTCATTTGAAGAAACTGCAGAAAGATGGCATCCTGAGATATTTCATGCAAAAAAGCACACAACAGCTACCAGATGTAACTTCCACACACACAAGGGGAACATGCAGCATGTAATGTAACCTCATCTTAAACCCTTACACCAAGAGAGCCACCCTTTAAACAGAAGCCCCAAACCCTGCAGCTCAGTTGCATTCTGCTACACTACCCATTCCGCAATGCAGCAGCTAATGGTAGCGCTACCCAGGTGGAACAAGAGACTCGTCACGTAAGCCACATCCACATTTAAGTGATGCGGCCCTTAATCAGAAGGTCACCTGCAGCATCTCAGAATGATTTTTATCTCCCATCTAAACACAAACTAAAGCTGTATGCAACCCCTACATGTATTATTACACATGGATTCCCTGGTGGTATGTTTTCCATTTAGATTGGAGGCTCTTTCTGATCCTTCATAATGGACAAGCCAACTAGGAGTGTAATACTAGCACTTTATACCTTGCACCAGCTATTTGCATCAAGGGTACCTTAATCAGCATCCAGGTATCTATTATCTGCTGAGTTATGAGGGCTGCATCATATTGGTTCTAACCCCTTCAAAACTAGTAAAGTTTTTCTAGTGAACAAGCCATGTTGTTAGGACCCACCGCTCCTACCAGACCTTACATTTGGGTGGCAAAGGAAGCCAACATGTACCCTACAGGTCTGACTACACTCTCAATCAGGAAAACAGGATATACAAATTCCAAAGAAGAAAAAAAGGACAAAATGAAGAAAGGATCCTCTATCTATATGCTGTAGGACATAGTGAGTGTAAGGTTCTTATAATAACATTAAATTGATACCTGTGCTCAGAGATAAAATACACCGATTAAAAGTTATTCACACCAGTCTGAAATTTCTCCAGAACCAGTGTCAGGAAGCACTTTCACATGGGTATAGATTTCTCTTTCCCTTCTAAAGGAAGGGAGACAGTCAGTGATTTTGTGATAATACCTAGCAGAACTAAGTGAGAGGAACAGGAGGAGAGAGGTGCAAACTACAGAGGACCTTATGGCCAAACCTCCAGACTGCTTAGGCTTTCAACAGATATTAACCACCACCATCCTGCTGATCTGGCTCATAAAGTGGCAATGAGCAAGAAGTATACAGGCAGATCTGTCAAACTAACCCAGGCTGTCAGTTCTGCAATTGTATTTTGCCATGAGGAAGCTCTCCTGGGAGTCCAGAATGTGTAGGTTTATCAGGAAACATGACTGAAATCATGAAAAGAAAGGATTAAGATAGATTAGGTAAACTTAAAACACTGACTCTTTCCTATCCTTATGGGCAGCACAAAAGAACATTACATTGGGCAGCTATTTGAAACAGATAACCTTGGTAAAGAATGTTTCACAAAAAAAAAATCATATCAACACATTCTAGGAGACATGCTGGCTGCTTTCACCATGGAGAAAACATGTTAGAGGTGAGTATGTGCCTGAAACAACAGTTGTCAAATATCTTCTCCTTGGTTTACTGTACACAGTGACAGCGTAACACTCAAAAAAGTCTATTACACATTCACAAGAGCAATTAAATACAGACTATTTGAGATTGAGACTATCTTTTATGGTTAAAGTAGCTTGGATAATACTGAAGTGACAGCCAATGAGATTAAGATGCAGTGCTATCTCCAATAAGAGCACTTGCTTAAGATACTCAGGAAAGAACCTTTAAGAAACGTCTCGATTATACCTTTTGATTTATTTACCTAGTTTGCTTCAGCTTTCTTTTTTCCAAGGATGTTACCAAATTCAGTCTCTTGGACATACTGGAGATAACAAAAAGCTGCAAACAGAACTAGCTCTCAGAGAAGGGCTACTAGATTTGTATAAGGCAACATTAATATAAGTTCTTTGACAGTATAAAAAGTCCTGCTAGGAGAGCTGGATGAAGTCAGTACTCTGAAAATTTAGCATACCTTTTCCACCAATACAAATGACATTTTAGCTCTTTATACTGGTATGCGGGACTTCATATGCCATGTTTAATTACAATTTAAGAAGTATCTAATGAGCTCAAGAGGAAAGAAGAATCACTTTACCTAGGATGCTAACAGAAAGCTTCATACATGCAACAAGTCATCTCAACACTTGTGAACTGAGGCTCACTGTATCTGTATTACCCAGGCTCACTTTAAAAGTCAGGTCAGGGACGCCTCTACATAGCATTAGACTTTTCAAATTGCTGGTACAGTCCAACAATGAAACCACACACACGGCTTCTCCGCACAGTCTCCAGTGTACAGAAAACACTAGTCCCGCTTCACAGGATGAAACCGCTGAACGCTTCGCGTAGGGCTTCCACGTCTTACTTCCTCCTCCAGCACAAAATACGCCGCAATGCACGTGCTGTAAGGTGCACAGCACGAGGCAAGGGAGGGCTACCCCTGCCGAACACCCCCCCGTTCCCCATTCCGGGGCTGGGGCAGGCACGGCCGCGCTGTGACAGGTAGGGGCACACACGGGCGGACGGCTCCTCGCGATCTTATCGTGACTAAGCACGGCGGGTGCGAGAGACTGAGAAACGCAGGACCCACAATGCCGCTGTGCGAGCCGCAGCCCGGCGCTGTGCTTCCCGGCACGTACCCTGCTGCAAGGATGACTCAAGGACGAGCGGGCAGGGCCGCCCTGCTCGGGGGCTGCCCCCCGCCCGCCATCGGCCGCCCACCGGCCGGCGCGGCTCCAGCCGCCCTCCTCCGGCCTCCCCC
>VYXH01007764.1:1186861-1200058 GCA_013397275.1 Burhinus bistriatus
GGCGGGGGGGAAGTAAGTGGTGCAAACCTTTACCTTCTTGCAGAACAGCCCACAGTGTCTCTGTTCTTTCCTTGAATATGCACTGCTTTAAATCCTTAAGAACACTGCCTGGCTTCTTAGCCATCACATTTGGGCTCCCAAGCGTCCAACACAAAGCTTCAGGCTGCATTAACATCCTGCTTTGGGTACGACTGAAGTTGTTCACAGTCTCTCCCAAAATTGTTCCTGCTCCTTTTGGGCTAACTTGATGGAAGATCCATGGAGATCACTACTGCATAAGCAGTCAACATCTCTGTAAATACCTGATAGGGAATACACATGGAAGAGAACCCCAATCTCATCCTTTCTGAAGAACCTGGTATTTCCATGCTTCAGTTATCAGCCCACAAAATGACTGTAATGCTAACACTTTACATGAATGGTAACTAGTTAATTAACATTTCTTAAAGTCCTGAAACCTCAGATTAATAGTGCTCTGGAGTATAAAGACATAATATTATTTCACTGAGCATTTGTCATTTAAAAAGCTCTATGCCTAAAGCTTTAATCAAACCCTGTAAGATGAGAGCAATTTCCTTTTTGTCACATTTGGGTCTCTTGTCTCCGCTAAGATGCATGAGTAGTTAAACTATGTATTTCTTTTGAGAGGAGCACAGGTACTACTGTTTATATGATCATGGAAGCCAAACCCAACAGTAGAATCCTACACTTCAGAGAGGTGTATAGTTCTTTTAAGAGTTATTTTTAGAGATACGTTTCCTGAATTTACAAATTGTGACACTGTATCACTTCTATTAGCCCAGGAAAAAATCTCCTTTTCAGTTAACTATTATTTTGCTAAAGCTACCAAGTCACAGTGTCTCTAAAATATCTTGGTTCTAACAAAGACCACTATTTTTTGTTATATGAAACAATTACTGGCTACCAGATTTCAATCTGTTCTGGTAGCATAGGAATACATTCATCTTGGGTACAATTCCTCTCTACGCCATAGATTTTAATGAGGCAGGAAATTAATTTATAATTTACCGTCATGTTATATCAAATACTACAGAAAACAAGGGTATTCTTTTGAATAATGACCAAAGAACTATGAATTTTCAGTAAAGTCCACTTCTACAGAAATCAGAGCTTTTAATGGTGGTCAAGAACACTTACTTGAATAGTACAAAATCACTTCAGATATTTATGTGTGACTTGAGGCTAAAATTTCATGGTCGATTGGCAATTATGCCATAAACATTAATATAGGAACACAAGTGAAAATGTTGAAACACCCATGACTTCAATGGCAATAAAATCCGGCCCCATGCAATAGTCGTTTTCAAGCTGCAGATGACACTATGGAGCATCGGACTGCTTACTTGGACTCCAGTTCAGTGTGCATGCAAAAATCTTTCTCTTTCCCAGAAGACCTCTGGCAAGAAGGATAATACACAGCAGAAGACTGTTATTCAAGCCTCATCATCTGGCGTAGCCCACGGCATCAAGAACATTCCTGCATGTGCAATGCAAGCAGCAGCAAAGGCTGAGGGCATGGTGGGACTGGCCCTTTCAAACGCAGCCGAGGTTTCTGCTCGATCCAAAAGACTGCACCATGATGGCCTGCAATCATCCAGGTTCCAGTGGCTACACACAAGCAGCACTGAGCACACCTATTCTTTTTGTGTATTCTGGGAAGCTAACTGTATGCAGAAAGCTTTTTCTCCTTTTTTTGGTGTGATCAATACTGACAGGTAAATTCCTTCTGAAGTATTTTTAGACGTTACATATAAACCTCACCCGGTCTCTCGCAACTCAGTCTTTCTTTCCCTTTACAAGCAGAGAAGCTGAAATAAGGTTTTTACTCTGAAAGGTGACTGGAAGAACAGCAATGGTGCCTCCTCTGATTTTTATATTACGTTCGGTTTACAATTTCAATAAAGATCTACGTATTTACTTGTCAGCCTGGTCCATTTAATATTAAAAGTTACTGTTGCTGACTTCAATATGAAAACGAATAGAAATTCAGGAAGCATAATTAATAATTCTGCTAATGATGAATTAATAATTCTGCTAATGATGCAATGGCCAGGAAACTTACTCTTTTGTAACTGCATTACTGGCGTCACACTAGTAATACAAACTGGCAGGAAAAATACTCATCTAAAAAGAAAGCAAGCAGATTTTTTTTTCATGTAGAAGGATAGCAAAGTTGTTAAATTATGTATACTTTTTGACTATATTCACAGTCAAAGCACTTGCCAAGTTCACAGAGGAAATCATTGTGCAAGCCTGCTTTGCAGGCCTGTGATCCAGCAATCCTTGTCTCTTGTTTTTTTAAGGTGAGCCAATCAGTTAGGTAAAACGTGGTTCCACTGAAAACAATGGGAAATTCATTTGGATGGTAGTAGAATTATGTCAGTTCCCATAACTATTACTTTTTCAGGTAACTGTTATGTTTATTATACATTATATTAGCATTAATTAAATATTAATTATTATAATTATGTGTACTTACAATTACATAAATATTACATATTGTACTTATTTTGCCCATACACCATACCAGAGAGAGGAAGGGTCTTAAAACGTACTATTTAGAGAAAATGCTACGTATTTCCAGATTAAAAGTACTTCTCACAATGGAAATGCTTTAATACAGACATTTAAGTTACTTTGGTTTCTAGAAGAATATCTTTTTTGTAGTGGTAGGATCTGATCTACTCCCTTTAAGTTTAACACAAAGATTGCCGCTCATCTTAAAGGCAGCAGAACCAAACTCTGGGAATATATTCTTTAAAATATGCTCACTACTTTATATGTTCATCATTGCTGCAGCGAACGACATACACGTCTGAGGATTAGGAATTGGCAGTATCAAACAGGAGGCGACTTTAACTGTTTTGGTCATGTGCATATTAATTCAAAGTTCTAGCCAGTTCCCTGTGTATGATTTTTCCATGGTCAGTCGAGTCCCCAACGGGAAGCAAAGACAGCTCTAAAGCACCATTCCCATGCAGTGACTCTGGGCAGCTGACCCGCGAACGCAGAGTTGTGAGACTTGTGCTGTGCGCTGCTATCATTTCTGCGACTAGTTTGCTTCCTCCCCGCTCAGTGGGGCTCCTGCTGGGAATGCAACCCGCAGCACTGGAGCGAGCAGTGATGTGCCGGTCTGCATCTGCTACAAAGCAGCCTAAAAATAAAGCCCAATTGGACAATGCCATTTGGTGTACAGCAGCATGCAGTCTAGTAACGTAAACCAGGCTGTCAGCAAAGAGAAATGATTGTTCAGCTACACGCCAAACAAATCTCGGGGTCTTAAAAAACCCCAGGAACAATCCTTTGATATTCATTTATAAACCTAATCTCTCAAGATTTATTATCATTGCAATTTAATGAATTTGCATCAGTGAAAGCATAATGAGAATGTCTCATCAAAATTTACTATTAATATTTTAAGATATCGGCCCATCTTGCAGCTTGTTTCAGTTCAAGGAAGTTCTCTGGTAATGTAGATTTGTTTTAGAAGATGTCTACCCTTCAGGTTGACATTTTTTCCCGTGCGTATCAGATGAGCCCGATTCTCTTGCCAGGATCTCTCTCTAAAATCCCAGTTCTGTAGACTGAATCTTTTCAAAAAGATCTACATGCTGATGTTGTCTTTTTCTACAGATTCTGTTTGAAATACCTGCCTGTATTTTTTTGCTTGTGTGTATTATCAGAGTCCTTGAATTTAAAAGGGTATGGTCATACAGAGGGCACAAATGACTACAATGCAAATAATGGCAGGCTCTTAAATTACAGATACAACTTTGTACCTCATTCTTCATGCTAGCATGCAATCTTGCAGGGGGAAAACTCTCCAGATCTTTGCGTTTTTGAGATTTTCAAATTCCTATTGAATTAGATTTTGAGGATATTTACAAATAATTATTCTTAATTCATAAATTGCTGACCTTGAAACAAATGCCCCCATTTATTTTATGTAAAATGGGAGTGCAATTAGACACAGAATGGAAGATTATTAACTGCAGGTCCTGGGCCTTCAGTGAGATCTATGTGTAAATGGATCTCACTGCAACATCAGTACCATGATTTTAGAAATCATTCAGTGAAAACATGAGCAAAGCTAACAGGCTTTAAATATCTTTTGTTACTGCTACTATAGTTATGGCTGGAAATCCCCAAATTACATGTATACTGTTGTACAGCTGGAGAAATGAGCTTTACAAAGATTTCTGTTTATGTATGTTCAGAAAAATGATTACACACTCTTAAAAACATAGGGTATAAAACCACTACAGATTGAACTTCATTCTTATTATGTACTGTGCTGGTTTGCCAATCCCACACGCACAAAAACCATGAGAGAGAGTGTCCCAAAGTATTATGAGCTTGATTTTCTCAGGAAACCACCGTTCCTAGAATTGTGAGACAAAGCAAAACATGAAGTTGCATGGAACTTGCAATCTGGAGGCCAAAATTAGCAACTCTGAAGGCTGTCAGTATGTTATTTAATCCACATGAGGAGAAAAAACCAACTCCTGTCAGGGACAAATGTGTCTAATCACCATATCCTACTCTTGTGAAACCATCATTGGGGTCACCCTGCACACATGGTCAAGAGTTTGTTAGTTGGTCCAGGGGTCAAGCTCACATGTTTGGGGGCAATTATTCCAGAAAATCGCAAATCATGTTACTTCAACAACTCTACAGATTGTTCTCTAGATTGGGGGATAGATGTGCGTGTTGTACATTTTAATTTAAGAGCACAATAACAGAAGTTTTTCACTACTTTTATAATTATTATCTGATACAGTCTCTATGACAGGACAGAATTGTCTCCAAATTTGTACAGAAGAGAAAATACTTACCTCTGCATCGTGTCCCCAACTCGGAATGCTATTTATAAGCCCCAATGCTACTGCAGTTTATTTACCATCTTCTTCTATTTGTAGCCTTTGGTATGGTGAAAACCAAAGTTGAATATGACAAATCAACTCTGTGTATTTTTATCATATCAATCTTTGTAAAAACAGGTAATTCATTATTTCTTACAATATCTGTGGTAACAATTAAAGCTAAGACAAATACGTGTGTGTGCCTGTGCACGTACATATGCATTTCTTGGCATGTTTTAAGGTTGTCTTTGAGCTGGATAAAAACTGATTACAGCTAGAATTAGTAAATATCAAAAATGATGAGCTTATCATTCTATATTACCTTTATTTCATATTGAGGCAGCATGTATTTAGCTTACTTAGAGGAAGCTAAGCACAAGCTACTTTATTGTGATAAATTCACAATAGGTTCCCTTAGTAATTAGTTCTCTTACTAATTAGGGTTTTTTAATTTCCTATATGACTATGCATTTCAATCTCTTTTCTTCTCCTTTTCCTTTTATGCTAAACCGAACATCTGTCAACTACATCACCATATCTGAAATATTATCCCATTAAAAAAGAAAAAGTATACTCCGTATCCTATTATTTATTGCCTTCTCATCTTCCCACTCTTGGAATTACAAAGATCCTGGAGATGCATATACAGTGTGTTGACACTCAATACCTCTATCAAAGCTTAACTTTGAAAGATCTATATCATATCATTTCCTCACTCCAACTCCTGGAATTCCAAAAGAAAGCTAACATATGCAAAATCCAACAACAGAAAACAACTGATGTATAGAATTTGCATGGCCTACAGATTGTTTTACTACTCCCTTCTCTTTTAGTAACTCTTGGCTTGATGTTATGTGCCTAAAAGGATCTGAAGTATATATATTTGGGTTGTAGTATCTTGATTCATCAGTGTGAAATTAAAAAAAGAAACGCACCTGTAGGTACTGTTTATCTGCTTCTTTGAATTATTGAGCAGTGCACACACAAAGCTGAAATTCTTTCTTCCCTCAAACCCCAGTTGTCAGTTGCTACCACAGGGCTGTTGTCTCATGGTCCCTTGTGCTGACAGATATGACAACTCACACAAGAGTTGCATACTGCGTATGTGCAGTTCTTGTGGGACTGTTGTTTTGTTTCCTGCTTCTCACACCAGCGAGAACTGCGATCTGATAGTCTGATACAGACTTGGCAGCTTTTTATACCTCCTTTTACAATACTGCAATTGATTAGATGTCATGCAAGAGAGCTGGGAACCACAACTATCAATTTCAACAACGCTACACACAATCTATATTAATGGCAGACGTATCGGGACCTTTGGAGCCAAACAACCATGGAGAGGTTTGCGTGTGCCTCTTGAAGCAAGGAGGATGTAGAAATTGAGACTGGGGATGCACAGAACACCTTTAACTAGCCCACTTAGGGCATGAAGGGCATCTATCTGACTTAGATGCCCTGGGCGCATATGGAAGATGGTGAAGGATCTGAAATTACTGTGGAATGCCAGAGAAATAACTTCTGGTAGCCCTAAAACTTCAAGCAAATGAATACCCAACCGAGGAATTTCTGGGCTGTGAAAAAGACAACAGTAGAGTGAAGCATAAACACTGTGAGACCTGCTCCTGCATCCTTGGCATGTGTCCAGCAGTGCAGGACACTTGCATCTAATGACACAGCCAGTTGTGCACCATTTTGGCCGAGGAAGTGTAAAAAGTACGCAAACAAACAAAAAATGACCGGGCACTATATCATCAACTTTAGCTTAGTGTTGAGCAGAGTGAGCTCCTCAAACCTGATGTCAGGTTTATCAAGGAGAACCAGGCCCAGGTGGTGGACCACCATGCGAGCAAACCAAATACAGCCTTGGCTGCAGTTACAGAGAAAGTATGAAAGCACTAGGAGCCGACTAAACAAATCAGGAACCTGAAACTGGCCACTGAGGTCAGCTATGTTGGCTTTCCTGTTGGGAGCCAGAGGACAATGGTACTCAGCCAATCAAGCATTGCTGGCTGCACTGGTACATTGGAAAACAGACGAGACTGGGTTGCCAAGTTTTAGTAGATAAGTCCCACTCTTCTCTGTCAACATCCTGAATATCTTCTCAAGCACAGGACAGACAGGTGGCCAAAGACTAGCTCATAGGCATCTCACATTTCATGATGTCACCAGGAGACCTGGAGCGGTTTGGATAAGACACCCAAAAGAGGCTCTGTATTGAGGGGTTTAGCAAGTCATTTATGAAGGAAGCTTTGTCAGTCTTGTATTTTGTTGTTCCTGAGAAATACCTTCCTGTAAGTGGATTACTTAAATCCTAATCCCAGTTGGGGCCTTTGAGTATTTCTGTAATTAATGAAGATACTCTAGAGAAAAGACGTGTTCATTCACGTGTCATGCCTGCATCAGATCCCAGTTTTATCTACTACACTTTTCTGTATGTTATCAAGTAATTTAGCAAAGTTTCAACCACAAGATACTGACTTACGTGTTTCTCTGTTATCCCTCTGTTCAACCTACTTTCATAATTCCATGTTCTCCGTTACAAAATTACTCTCTATTTGGCAGTTTTCCACAACACAAAATAATCTGTATAGGCAAAAGGTAACAACACTACTGCTAAGGCAGTTGAAATTAAGTTGCCTTTGTTACAGTGCCCCGACAGAAACTAAGGCAATGCAATTGCATTTAGTGCCCTGTTCAGTCCCCCTGCAACAATCCCGTGTTGCAGGAACTACCACATGGAAATTCTTTAAAACTACCATTTAGGCTTCTTTCTAGACCACTTTAAATATTTATATATATTTATAAACATATATAATTTTTTGTGTATTTATATAAACATAAGTTAAAATAAATAATCTAAAATTCACCATTTATATGGTAACATGTTTAGTATAGACTATTAAAATAAGAATTGTATGCCCAATATAAGACACTTACTGAAAAAGTCAAATTCTGTTATTGGAAACATACATAACACCTTATTGCAATCAGTCATACAAGGTCAAACAAACAAAACACAATTTGGCAGGTAGCCTCTAATTTCAAACATTTAGTAGAAGCGATGCTATTTTTCGATACCTGTTTATATATGTTCTAGAACTAATTCTAAATTTTCTTTCACTTCCTCTTAAATAGTGTTTAGACTCTATTATATTAGAATCCCTAAATACCCTATTAATAAGTCGAGTCAATTGCGTAGAATTACATTTTACGCTTAGTCACAACCTTACAATGGAATATACTTAAATGCCATATTCATCTCTTAAGTTTTAAAAAAAAAAATCAGTCTAGTTCTCATTCACACATTTACAGCATATCCGTTTTATAACAATCTTCTGAGATCTAGTATTACAAAATGTCAACAGTTCTTTGTGTCTCACAAATATTCTCTCAACACCTCCATATTTGCTGCATACTTTGAACAGTTCTAAGCCAACTGCTAATGGCTAACTAATGATGAATTCATAATCATTTGCTACTCACCAGAATAATTTTTTTTAATATAAAAACTTCTCCAAGATTTAGATGGCCGTGCAAACTATTTTACCCCAGCTGGCTGAGAAGTACATTTTTGTGGTTTTGCAAGCTGATTCCTTTTTGTGAAAGTTTTCAAGAAAACAAGCAAAATGAGATCCCAGACATCTGAATCACCAGACATTCAAAAAAAATTACACATATGTTTAAGTAGTTGACTTCCTGAAGCAAAAATATGAAATGCCAATGACAATTCTGCACATGCCGTTGGGAGTACTCCATTCCTGTGCCCATCTAGCCGGTCGCAACAGGCAAAGAACTTATTTCAGAGTCTAGTCCTCCATTTCAGCACAACTGGAAGACAGCTTTTTAAGTAGAACAGCAATTTAAAAACCAAACACATCTTCATCTCTGGACAAGGGACACTGACCTTAGAAATATCTGAAATTCTTCCACTGCATGTAAACAAAAATGGACTGGAGGCAGTCATGATCATATGTCACCCTCACAAAACATTCTTACTCGTTGGCTACTTTTTGGAAAGGTTATTTGCTGTCAATCAAGTGACAAGTTCTGCTTATAATAATGGTGATGACATCAGACCTGTAGAAGAGAAGATTAGTATGGGGAGTCTAAATATATAAACTAGAAGGTCATGGGACACATCCAACGTCAATTGAAGTCAATGGCCTCCATTCACTTCGATCAAAACTGGACTGATCCATGTAGGATTAAGAGATTTTAATATAAATATATATATATATATATTTATTTTTCCTATAGCCAGTATCATTGGCTTGCAGCCTAGGATTTTTTAAGGTGACCTGGATCTTCGATTTGTCTGACAAGAAAAGGTGATTGTCCCTATTTTTATTTTTAGGTGGCCATATATAGTCGGTCATGTTCACTCTTTCCAAAGTGGGACTTGCCCTGCGGAGCTAACGGGCAAGAATTTTTCCAAACAGCAGGCTGGGGGCTCTAACCACGCATTTCTTTTGCCATTTGGTAGTGTTTACAAAGAAGCTGGGCAAGAGGCCAATTCTCATTTTAAGCCTCAGGTTGGACACAATGGTCGGTCAATGTACTGAGGGGTATAAAGCGTAGGTCAGCAGCTTTCCTGTCAGGCAGCAAATAACTAAATTTCACTTGTCTGAAATAGGATTTTAGTTGTCCAGGGCTGCAGGACAAAAGGACTGTTCTCACCCTGACAGCTGGAATGGATGATTTGTGAAATGTATTTTTAGAAGTCTTATTTGCCTACGTGTATGCCTGCATTGTCAAACGTTCAGACAGCAAGAGCGAGTTAGGCTACGAGCCACAAGGACTGTGACATACTGTACAAACTGTATAACATATGTAGATCTAAACCTGCATTTTCATTACCTCTCACCCTCCAACTGCAAATATACAGTCCAAATATTAATGCAACACTACTGCTGTTCTTCCTGTACTTAAACATACTATCACTACAGCATTTACAGTAATTAGCAACCGCAAAGGGAAAATCACTGCTGATACAATAGGACATTAGTGATCAAGTCTGTTTTCCAAAATCATCCTGGTTTTTCCCACATTTCCTTTCCCTAAGCATATCTCTATCTGACTAACAGAAACAACAACCTCTTGTAAATTAGCTTTTTCCTTTAACAAGACAGCCCACTCTTGAGGGATTTTATTAGTAACATTCATCCTCCTAATCTTATCCCACACCTTGCTGATACGCATATCCTTATTAACATTTGCACATGCCTATTGTGCCAGGGCTGCTTTTTTTCTGAGCTAATGATTTCTTCCTCCTGCAGCCCATGACATCAAGTTGCACTCATAATACATTTCAAAGCTGGTTTCCTCTCTCTCTAAACAACATTGTTACAGTTTTTGTTGGAACAGTGCACGCGTTTCCTTCCCTTCCTATTCAATGGAGGTCTTGGGAAGCGCTTTTCACAGGTAGGTAACATCGACAGGAAAACCATAAATATAACTGAATACATCTATTCTATGCTGATTTACATATGACTTTACTAAATAGTTAATCATGCCACCATCTTTCAAAATATTTAGAATTGACAAAATAAAAAATTGAATATTCAGTATAAATATAGCATTGTAAGCATTCAGGAAAATAATTTTAATGTTCAATGTCACAATAGATATCTACACTACATATTTTCTAGCCCTTAAGAGTTTCCTCTTTATTCTGCATTGGTTATTATGCATTTGTGCTGAAATGAATGTTTTCATACTCTGGTCGTATTAAGAAGTGTGAACTTCCTATTTACTTCTCAGTCTGTCTTGAATTCCTACCATCTGGTTAAGGCATATTAGCTTTAGGGCTAGGATTATTACCAGTCTTCTGTGCCTTTGCGCTCTTAATCTGTAAACTTAATCTGTAATAAATTTCAAATGAAATGCTGATCTTTAGAGACGGTTATGCGTTAAAAGTTGTTATACAGCACTGTAAAAAAATGATAATAATACATAAATAAATCTGGCAAATCAAAATAAAAAATATGCTTATTGTGTGTAACTCCACTGTTAGTGTTGACAGAACCAAATTCTGCACAGATCCACTGAATACAATTAAAACACTAGGATAACAAAATACGGAGCAGATTTGGACATCTCCTGACAGTGTGAAAGAACACGTTTATGCATTGTATCGAACTGTAAGACTAGGTCTGTAGAACAAATTTCTGCCTGTGAATACAGTAAGTCAGCGTGGCTTATGTAGTTTGGGGATGTATTGGTAAAGCTGCATGTTGGTAAAACACGTAGCACTGTTAGAAAAAGTTCTGGTGGATGGCTATCAGCTAGTGCAATAGAACTTGCCAGCTATTCATCAGGGCAGGAGATTGCTGTGATCCTGTAAGCACCGTATCACGCTCTTCCTCAGACCAAGAACTGCAAGGTATGTGGCTTGGAGAGCAGAACGTTTTGCAGGTGGGAAATGTCAATCACTCAGCAGGGGTTCTAGATTTCTTTTTGGGCAGGCCTGGACTGGACACGCAGAAAGACTTAGGTGTGAGTGGTAAAGTTTGCCTTTGTAACTCCTGATGGTTTGTGTCTTCCTGCAATGGTCCTCGGCACTGCTCTGCACTGGCTACGTGACACAACCTCAGCGCAAGAGCAACACTTGAGCTCCTGGAGAGCTGCTTGCAGCTGAAAAGCTCCAGACTGACTGCCCTGCTTCCCAAGGATAGGAAACGTACGTATCCCTAAAAGTACGTGTCTGTTCGTGTGTGTTAATCTCTCTCTCTTCACTCTTTAAAAAACCCCAAACAACACAAAAACAAAAACCAGGAGGTATTCTGTGGTTTTTTTTTTAAATTACTCTTAAGGTGTAGGCTCAGTATCTGGGAGGAAGGAAAATCCATCCCAGTATTTTCTTTTCTCTTTCCCTTCCTCTTCAGTTCCTTCCGACTTCCTTTACGCTCAGTTTTTCCACTTCATGCCGATACTTCCTTCCAATCAAAAACTTGTTGAAAGCCCATCAGAGTCTTTTAAATCCTTTTTAAACCAATGTTTCACCTACCATTTAGTTAAAAACAGAAAAAAAATTGTGTGTGTGTGTGGGAAATGTGCCTTCTTCAGCCCTTTATTGCACTCTTCCAGTACAAAGAATACTCCGACACCCCTCCTTCTTGAAGGAGCCAACAATATGACAGCCTTCTGTTCCCTTGCATGCTTTCCAAGTATTTCCCAGGTATTTCTTAATTTGAGGACTAAATTGACTAGGAAGAGACATGCTTAGCAGACATGCACGAATCAGGAAAGTTCGGAGGGAACGCACTGATGAGAAGCCCAGTCTGCCAGCAACCATCTGTTACGGAGAAGGAAACAAAGCCACAGATTGCTCCTAGGCAGCTCCCCACAGACACTACTTGAGGACTATTTCTAGCTTGTGGCCAGAAGGTGTCCAATAAATTGACAATTTCACTTCTTCCCACAGAGTTTTCTGATTAGCAGCACTGAAACTAGTGGAAATTACTGTTATTTTCACTTTATTAGTATCATATCCAAGTGTGTGGGTTTGGGTTCTTTTTGGGGAGGAATTAGAGCCAGATGATCGGATGCTGAGCCCTGCAGACAAAATTTTTGCTTACATATATTCCAACAAATTTTAACTACTCTCCTACTATTACACGTTACCTTATTTTCTAATTTCTACCAGACATTTCTGTATGTTATTAAATGCTTGTTCCATTTAAAATGTAAGATTCTAAATATGCCTTGGAAATAAAAAATAATCACTTTCTACTAAGAAAGACAGGATTAACAAAAGACTATTTCTACGGAAACAGGATTTGAAAATACATCATAATGCACAGCAAAGTTTTCTGTATAAAATCTGCATTAAGCCTGAGAAATAATAACAAAACAGTTTAAACTCACACAGCAAAGCCATCACAGACGGGGCCTGTTTCTGAACAGTTCCTAAAGCTGGTAGCACCCTGGCAATCCTGTCCAATTTGAGCTTATTTTTGCGCATTTTACCTAATTCCCCCAAAAAATCCATTGAACAGCGGCGTTAAATTCTGCAGTTTCTCCAGCTGGCGATTCCGGGCGGAAGAGGAACACGGCGCTTTGCAGGTGCCACTGGCCATCTCCATCACCAATGGCGCTACTCAGGAAGGACACCGCACCTGACCACAAAGCAACGGAATGGGAAAACTCATTATTTGATATAAATATTTATATAAGATATTCACTGGTTAATTTTTATCCCTTTCCCTTCTGCCTGGCCGTCCCTCACCCTCGTTCCCCACACACCCCACCCTCCCGGGCCCGTCCCTGTCACCCCCTCACCGGGACAGCCCCGCCGCCGCCCCTCTCCCCTCAC
>VYXH01007764.1:1200287-1213153 GCA_013397275.1 Burhinus bistriatus
GAGGCCCCCGCGGGGGCCTCGCCTCAGGGCGGCGCGACGCTCCCCCGACCCGGCCGGGCGTTGAGGCGGCCCCGCTTGGCCCTGCCCCTCGGGGAGGGTTGTAACATGGGGCTCCCCAGAGCCCACCGCCTCACGGTGCCTGCGCAGGGTTCTCTTCGGGGGTCGTTCCCCCCCCTTCCCCACACGTCTCCGGGCCCGAAGGCCTGCGGGGCAGGGGTGTCTCCCGTCTTGGCGGCCGCTGCGGTGGGCCGTGCTGGGGACGGGTTTTTCACCTGATGCTGACGGAAAGCGCTGTTCTGTTGTTTTCTAGCCGTACGTTTAGTGTGTTGTGTGCGTCTGGTATACTGCAAGCGGGAGAGGGTAACTCTCATTTTAGGCTGTAGCTTAAAAGTTTACTAACAGACCTTTGCTTCTGCCTGCTTGAGGGGTTTTATCGTTTGAACGGAGAGAAAATGGTGCAGGTATGTATTTGTCAGGTGGACGTTGGCTTAGAAATTTGAAAGAAGTCAAAAGACCCTGTTTGTTTGCTTTATGTGAGATTATAAACCTAGTTACAGGTAGAAATCTGCCGTTATTATTACCATTATTGGTTTTATAGAGGAACAGATGTCTGGGTGTCTTGAAGAGTGGCGTACGTCAGTCGTGTGTAGCCGCAATAAACCACTTGATTTTTCCGAGTCAGTCAGCCAGTGGCTCTGGAGGCACACGCAGCCAGCAAAAGGTTGAGGCTTGGCTCCCAAAATGGCACTGCATCTTGTAACCGCCAGCGTGCCTGCTGGATAACCTCAAATCTAGAGGTTGGGGAGAAGGTTGCTGTGGGTTGTAAGGCTACTGTTGCTTTGTGTATTGGTTTTCTCAGCCCAGTGCCGTCTTGCCAAGGGGCAGTGGTGCTCCTGAGGAACGATTGTTTTTTGCGGGTGACGGGCGGCTGAAGCTCCTGCGGTATGCTCCCCTTCCCTCACCTCTCTGAGGTATGCGGTATGTGTCGTGTAGCTCCCAGCCACATGAAAGTTTTGGTATGCAGGAGTGTTGGCCTATCTGGGTATATGCACAGGTGCTATTTGTGTGTCATGGGTATCTACATGATTTTGCACTTGGCTGGAGTCTTCTACTAGGCAACATTTCTACAGAAAATAAGGTGGACCAGATGGACCTTTCTATAAAGAATTGCTGTTTTTCTAAGTTCAAGACTTGTACAAGGTTTTATTTTCTTCTTTTATTTTACGGAATCACGGAGTTTTCGGAGTTGGAAGGGACCTCTAGAGATCATCTAGTCCAGCTCCCCTGCTGACGCAGGAATGCCTAGAGCACATTACTCAGGACTGCGTCCAGGCAGGTCTTGAAAATCTCCAGCAAAGGGGACTCCACAACCTCCCTGGGCAGCCTGTTGCAGTGCTCCGTCACCCTCACCGTAAAGAAGTTTTTCCTTATGTTTGAATGGAACTTCCTATGTTCCAACCTGTGCCCGTTGCCCCTCGTCCTGTCGCTGGGAACCACTGAAAAGAGTCTGCCTCCATCCTCCTCCAACCCACCCTTTAGATACTTACAAGGAAGAATAAGGTCTCCCCTCAGCCTTCTCTTCTCCAGGCTAAAGAGTCCCAGCTCTCTCAGCCTTTCCTCATAAGGGAGGTGCTCCAATCCCCCAATCATCTTGGTTGCCCTACGCTGGACTCTCTCCAAAAGTTCCCTGTCCCGCTTGAGCTGGGGAGCCCAGAACTGGACACGGTATTCCAGTTGTGGCCTCACCAGTGTCTAGCAGAGGGGGAGAATGACCTCCCTCGACCTACTGGCCACACTCTTGCCTATGCAGCCCAGGATTCCATTGGCCTTCCTGGCGACAAGGGCTCATTGCTGGCTCATGGATTTTCTTCCTTTATTTTCTGTTCCGTACTTTCTCTTCTAGAAGGAAGGAATTTCAAAGTATTTAATCTATGGTTATGAAGAAGGTGTGTTTCAGGCCAACATACACGTTTCTGGTGCTTCGTGGAACCTTTGGGGTGCCAGGAACTGGGCTGGAAGTAGCACAGAGCCACTGCTTCCCATGTGCCTTGTGCTGCTGCTTCTGAGGTCAGTGTAAGGCATAAATCCTTCTGTTGGTGTTTTTCATTCTGAATCAGGAGTTACTCGGGGCTGTTAGGAAACTAGAAATAATGCATACAAGGAATATTTTTCTCGTCAAAGTATCTTCTGAGATGCTGAAATTTGATTAAGAGGTAAATAATTCTTCATACAAAGTAATAGGAAAATATCTGCTACAGATGTTGAAAAGAGAAGTCTAGGTTTCTTCCACTGCTTAGGTATCAACTTGTATTTGATCACTTGAATCTTATTTTTCTGTGTTTTTTTCCCTGTTATCTTCAACCTGAGAACTTTTTATCCCCACTTCTTCCCACTATTTATTACTTTTCAACGCATCTTCTTCCCCAGCATATAAATGGCGGCTAGTTTTTCTTTGCAGCAAAAAACCTGTATTTTTTTCTGTCTGATAAGGTATAAGTAAGCTTCCCTTTATACTCTGAATTGACTAGTTTTGAGTCCTGCCACTTGCCTCTCACTACTCAAAACAGGATCATTTTAAGGGAAACTGTGCTGCTGCTTTTGTTTATATAGTAGTACTGTAATAGGAAAAGACTTGTTCTTGGTACAATGAATGCTGGTACACCAGAAATCCTGCTAATGATAGTGATTAATGGGTGCTGCTCAAAATAGGCATCACTGCTGATATGACTAATTGTGCCGTATGAAAAGAGCTCCTTTATTCCCAGTAATCTCAAGGTGTTTCTACAATTTTAGAGAAATGCCTGATCTGTGCAGACAGATAAATGCACAGTGAAATGTGGAACTTGCAGTGATGTGTGGCAATTCTTTAAGAGCTTGATGCTGCGCTGCAAAACCACTTGGGGCTGAAAATGAAGAATATCTTCTTGTGGTTACTGTAGGTAGATAGAATATTATTACTGGAATTGGATGTTAGCCAAAGCAACACCCTACATGTTGCAAACAATGCCAGGGTATTGTTAGTAGCTATAGAAGGGGTTTTATATCACACATGAAAGATGACATTTCCAGCAGCATGGGTAACCTCATCACAGAACATTGTGTTGGGGCTGGCTCAGAGGCAACTGGCTCTGTGAGGCTTGACAAAATCTACGTTATAATCGTACTGGTCCTCCTAGAGCTCAGTGATATGTCTGGATTAGTGTTTCTTAACCTTCATTGGCCGTTGGGTAACAACAATTTATTAGTAATGTGCCGCAGGCAACCTTGTGCTCTCCAGGCAATATCGTATTCCGGGTTCTGTTTAGATTTTTGTATGTATTGTGGCTGAAAGCAATGCTGGAGGCTTATATGGGGACTGCAGATCTAAACCACAGAAGGTGCTGTTCCTTCATATCTGTAAAATCTGAAGTTCTTCCTGGTAGGATGAAAAAATATTTTGAAAGTTAAGTAAAATTTGTTTAAGACAGGTTCCAAGCTCACTGAGAAGCTAGTAGTAGTTGTGTTTTGTTGTGCCTCTGGCTTTGCCTGCGTTTCTTCTCTTCTGCTGTTTGTGTACCTCAAGATGATTTTATGGCAGGAGGGGTTTAGACGTTCATCTCTTCTGCCCTCAAAGAAACTAGTAGGGTGTATGTGTGGGGAGTACGAGGCATTTGTTTCACAAATACGGCTTTGCAGGTTAATTTCTGATTTGGTCCCAGTTTTCTAGTATTCTGTGAATAAACCATTTTTGTCCAGTCCTTGAATTTTGCCAAAACAGTAATTAATTTTTTTTCTATGAAACTTCAAAAAGATGACGTTGTTAATGAGGTGTGTTTCGTTTTGAAGCGCTCTAATGTGACAAGACAAATTATTTTGAGAACTGTGGTCTTGAAATATCAATCTTGTCTTACTCTGCTGTGGTTAATGAAGATTAGTGTGTTGATTACCTGGGTTAAATTTGGGGCGATTGAGCTGTGTGCTTCTATTAAGGTCGTAAGCTTTGCATGAGGCAAACTGACTTCCAGGGTTGGAGCAGCCTTGGAGTACAAGAGAGAGAGGGTGGGTGAGTGGGTAAATGGCAGAATAGAGGGTCTAGAAATGCTGGTTAAGCTTTGAGGAGTGAAAGAAAAGGGCTGAAAAGGGGAATGTGAAGTACTCCAGGTATGGCTGGGGGAATCCTGAGATGTCTGTGAGTGCAGATCAGTATGGGTGTATCTGAGGTGGGAGTAACTGAGGCTCTGTGAGGCTTTCAGGCATGTTCAAGAGCCTTTAGAGCAAGTCAGACATTTTTCCAGCTGTGGTATTGCATACCATCGGTGGTACGTTGCCTTCAGTCTAATGATAACATACGGCAGCTTATCAGGGCAAGCACCTATGACAACTTTTTGTTAAAACAATTCAAGTTTGAAGTGGGATATTCTAGGGCTTTGCTTTGAAGAACTATTTTCATGAAGGAAATAAATACTGTTGCTTCTAAGGAAAGCCCTCATAGGAGAGCATGGTAGCACTAGTAGGTAGAATTTTTGCTGTATTAGTTAAAAAGCAAAACAGAAACTTTAAAAAGTTTTTCCTGTGAAGTAGCTGTCTGTGGTTTTTTAAGATAAATTTTTACCTTGTGTGTTTTTACTGTCAGGGTCATATCAGAGAAAATAATTCCTTAGGAAACATCTTTACAATACCTCCCTAAATTGTGGCCAATTACTGCTTATGTTTTTAGTAAAATTTTCTCCTTGCAATGACTGATGCATATTTTCTGTTTTAGGCAAGCTACGTTTTCATTGTCTTGCAACATAGCTGTATTCCTTCTTTGTGGTCTTTTGTTTCTTGCTTTTCTAACAATTCTCTGCTTTTTCAAGTGGTTAGGGTTTTTTGGTCAATGTGACTCTATGTTTTGTTTTATCTAGTCATGTTTCAGTGGGGTACTTGTCAGACGCTAGTGTTTTCTGGTAAGCATTTCTGTACAATAGCATTGCAAAAGACGGATTGTTTGGGAAGTTTCAACAGGAGGATCCCTCCGTCACCTTGTCAGCCACCCCTTCTCAGATCTGGATATTCTATTTTTGTTCTTTCCTGACGCTATATGTGTGTTGGTTAGAAAGTTAAAAGGGAACATGTCAACTGGTTGTTTAATAACAGTATTTTAGGTATGATTCTTGTTTAGCTGTGCACTCAACTTTGGCATTTAAATGATACTGTCCAATTACAGAAAATTCCTCACAGGCTCTGTGCAGTGTACTCTGCAATCTGGGAACTGAACAAAACTCCTCAATTTAAACAGTTTCTGAATGTTAGCGAAAGATTGTTTACCTTGGTAGAAATAATAATATTTAACTTTGGTGCTTTATTCTAACAAACTGTAATTTGGGAGCTTTAAAGCAGTATATAGAATGTGTTGTAGAGGAGGGGGTAGGAGAGAGTAGGAAGAAAGGACTGTGATGAACCTTTTCTCTGCTTACTTCTGCACAGGCTATCCCTAGAGTGATTCATTTGCGTGAGAGTTATCTAGCAATGAAATACATCTTTAATCCTGTCAGTAACTGAGTGGTTTTAGTTTCCAAAGTAGATCGCCTCACTGTGATAACTTGGTATATTTGTGAGTTCCTGCATGGTGTTGGGAATTCCTCTGGATTTACTGGGGTAAAATTAGATCCTTTGAAGCATGTCCACGTGGTCTGTCTGATACTAGGATATTCAGAACAATGTTCCTGGGTATTTTTTTTATTTATGAAAGTTAAACTTCCTGCTCTTCTGTACAGATTACAGAATTTGGCTGACTGTGCCTCAGAAGAACAGTTTGAGTCCAAGCACAAGAGCTTCCCTGGAGAAAGATAAAGCACCTGAATGTCTACAGCTTGCATTCCAGAAAAATCTGGAGATCTTTTAAGTGTTGCTTCCTAAGAGTCTAAGTACAAGGGAATATTTTTTAAAAGTTCCTTAAAAATACTTGAAGCTGGCAATCTCATCCTGAAGAAGCTAGACATTCTTTTTATGTGGCCCGGCATATAACGGAAATGCTGAAAACCAGTGGCGCTGTAGTGACTAGAAAGGACAGACACAGAAACACCTTTCTTGTTCTTGAAAGACTTTCCTCCTAGATTGAGTAAAAGACTGAGTATCACAGGGGAAAGATCACTTTGGGTAAATGTAATTCTACACCAGACTCCAAAAGATTTGAGGAACACAATCTCTTTCTGTTGAGTATTTCAAAATTTTTCTCAGAATGCTATTTGCAAGTCTTGCACCAGATGGTATTATGTAGAAGGAGGAAGAATACAAGGAGGAAGAGGCTACCTAAAAATGTCACTCTTCCAGATCTATACGTTCTTCTGCATGCATCTTGCAGGGTGACTTCAATGTAGAATGAGTTCATCATCTCCAAATGCTCAGAAGAAACCATGTTTGTCAAGTGAAGGTTACTGAGTTCAGTTCTGAGTACTGCAGATGAAATTTTCAAGACTGCCAGGTTGCTGCTGTTGTCGGCGGGACAGCAGAGGTTTGAGTAGATATTTGTACCTTCTTCATCTACAGAGAGCAATTTGGGTGTGCTTTACTAACTCATAGTGGAGTACAAATAAACTTGTCTTTCTACCAGTGTAGATACACAAGTTATGATACAAACAAGGTTAAGGTTTTGGTAGTATTAGAACTTGCACTTCTGTTTTAGCCATTTTTGAAGAGAAGTTGCTGAAGTTTATGTCTAGAAGAGCAGGGTAGCTTAACTAAAAATTAAATTTCCTAAATTAATGTAAGTGTAAGTAGACTTTTAATTCTGTGGCTTGTTTTTTCTTAAGAGACTTCCGTGCTGCTGAAAACTCTATGGGGTGCTGGAAGGAAATGCCAATTATTAGAACAAAACCCTGAAAAAAAGAGCACATATACTGTTATTGGGAATGTGCTTGGTTCTGTATTAAAATGTTGGAAGAGTCTTTACTGAAAGAGCTTCCAGCCTTTCTGTCTGTCTCATGTTGCTTTCAGGAACAGAATGAAAACATTTTCTCTCGAGCAATCCTATTAGATCTCATAATAAACTTCTTTGTCCAAGCATTGCCATAATTTCCAGGGCAACAGATTGTGATGTCAAATTCAGTGCTTTGACCTCATTTCAGGTCCAAAGAGGAAAAAGTATCATGAAGTTTTAGACAAGTTATTACAAAATAACTTTGGTAATTAGCAAACTTTATATAAAATTTGGCCATGAATTTAACACGGGTTTGTTCACAAGTTCTTCTTAGCAAAGGTGTTCTGCAAGTCCAAGTTATCAACCCTAATTTAAATGTTATCTTCCATGTAATATTTGGTCTTAAATCTGAGATAGTGATTTGGGTTATGGGACAGCATATGGTCTAGTTTGGCAGCCTTTGGTCAAGTGCACTTACTGCTTTACCCATGTGGAAAAGTGGTACGTCTGACCTGTGCTATTTTGAAATTAATCTGTTGCTTGGTTTTGTGGTTAGAAAAGATCCTGGTCTGGTTAAGTGAAATCTATTGCTCTGCAGATGTTGCTGGACATGAAATCTGTTGAAAACCACTAATGATACATTTTTTGTTTTTATATAGGAATGTTACATTTTTGTGGTGATGGATTGGTATGATAGAGTAAATCTGTAGTTGACACACGAGATTTAGGGAAATGTTTTTTGGGAAAAGGGCATTTTCTTCCTTTGAAGACACAGCAGGAAAAGGCTTTTTTTTCCATTTTAGTTTCTGGAACAGTTGGGTTTTAGGAGGTTTGATTAGGATTGCCTGATACAGTCAGACAAATGAATAACAGACCATGATTTGCCTCTTAATTATGTTTTGCCTGAATGTGTGTTAAAAGATTCTAGCTCTTCTCTCACTCTGCGTTCTCTTTCTATATCACGGTGACTTTGAGGGCTGCAGAGGTCCCTTTCAAATTATAGATGCTGTCTTTCAAGCGTCAGGAGGTGTTTTTATCCCTGAATCTCTAACGCTATTTAAGTTGTTGCTGGTCAGATGTCAGAGTGTTACTACGCCAAAACCTTTGCTGATGCCTTTGATTCTGGATGCGTTTCTGAAGAGTATGCTTTAATCAGACAAATTGTTGGACTGAATACTGGGTGTGTGAGTTGCTGTGGCTTACAGATACCAAAGTTTGTGGTTGAATAGCTCCTCTGCTTTAAAGGTACAATATATTAAGTTTAATTTATTCTTAAACAGCTGCACAGTTTGTTGCTTGTGCAGTGCAATGACATGTGGGGCTTTTGTGACAATTTAGTGTGTTTTAAACCAAACTTCTCAAGTCAGTTTCTAAGGAAGTATCTATAGATTAGCATGTTGCTGTTGGTCTCTCCAGAATTGCCTGTCCTTACCTTCTTAGTCATTGTTCTGTGTTTTAATGTGTGCTTTAATGTGTGCTTCTCCATCCCTTGCACTTTGGGGGATTATTGATGGAAAGCGTCTGTCTAGACTGTCTTCTCTTGTGTTTCAACACCTTTTGCTATGTGTTTGTTCCGCTTGAAAGGCCTTCATGGCTCTCAACTTTGTGCGTTGTGATAGATGGAGATGACTATTGCTAATATGACTGATAAAATTTGGCTTGACGTTAAGTTGTGGTTTGTTTGTTCTTTTTCCTGAGACATTCACATTTTTATGGGCTTTTCCAGCGTCACGGTGCAGCCAGTGGATGCTTTTCTCTGTCTGATATAGTATGTTGTTACTGATATTTCAAGTTGCATTCTGAAACAGGAGAAAGTTAGGTATTTCAGCCAGTGATTTTTTGCTAAAAAGTTGTATCTGTGTTTTGTTCTGAAATTGTTTTAGCACAGATGAAGCAGTTTCTTTTAAAAAAATTCTTGTGGTTGCAGGGAAATAGTATATTGTGTCTTCCTTGCATATGCTTTTTGATGTATTCTGTTCTGGAGTGTGAGTTGCTCATCTCTGCTGTGTTGGTTGTTCTTCACTGCATATTAAATCATGTATCGAGAGAAACAAGGGTAAGTATAGTTTATGAAATTTTCTACACTACATAGTTATGCTCCTTTTCCTTTTAACTTAAGGTTTTGTAAGTGATACAATCCTCATAATTACGAGTGTAGGTAGGAAGGTATGCTGTATTTTCACCCAGTTGTTCAGTGTAGTGTAGTGAGGAATAAATTAAAATATGAATGCGGGGCATCTTGCATGCTATGTCTATGCTAAATATTTTTCTCTAAAATGAATCCTAATGTGAGCAAAGTTAAACTGGTATAAATTGGAACAGTAGACTTGGAGCAAATATTATGCAACTAGATACGAGTGAATATTGATTATAGTGCTTGGTAACATGTGAAAAACCTGATCGTACCTCAAAGCACCATTGACTTAGTGGACTTCTTATCCGTTATTTAGCTGTCTCTAAAGGTTTGTGTTAAGGGTTTTTTCTTCTTCTTTTACTTCACACCATTGACTTAAGACCTATTGTTCATCAGCTTTCACTTGCCTTACGCTGTCACGGGCTTTTTGGCCAAAAGATGGTGTTGTGAGGGACAGTACTCCTTCTGAAATAGTCCAAACCTGGTGATCTTAGAAGACCCATTTAATATATTCTGAAAAAAGCAGGGAATAGTAATTGCAACTGTAGAATATCCCTGAGAGGAGAAGCATTTGACAAGTTGACTTATATATAACAGTATGTGTCCTCAAATGCAAGATACCCTTGTTTTAGAACTGTTGTGTAATTCCAGCACTGACAAGATCTTCTGTATCTTTTAGGTAAGAACCAGCTTTTTAAAAAGTAATACTTTGAAATTAATTCTTCGTAGTTGATGTGAAGGAAAGAAATTTTTTTTTTTCCCCTACTGGTGAATATTTTTTTTTTTTTAAAAACTGCTACTTACGTTCTCCCATATGGAAGGTATTGCCTCAGCTTGGACTAGTGGTAAGCTGGAGGTTGTATGGCAGGTACTTGTGGCTTACTCACACTTACACCAGAATGCCTCTCCTTCTGCTTTCTGCTTTTCTTGTTTGTTTTCTTTTCTCTCTTCAGAGGTTTTGATTCTTCTTAAATACCTTCGTATTGAAGACTATGGTAAGAAACATAGCAAAGCAACTACTCAGTTGTAAACTCAATGTAATCTTTTAGAATTAACAAATAATTAAGTAAAAAAAAAATTCATTCACTTATGAATAATAACCTTAAATGTGACACAAATGAGGATAAGATACTCAGATTTTTATAGCATTTGCCTGTGGTAAAAAGCTAGATGCCACAAGATTTTTTTAATTTCTGTGGTTTTTTGAGTAGTTATCTTCTAGGAACTTATTAGTATAGATTGCTTAATATAACATTGAAATTGTTTTTATTAGTAATGAATAAGTACCACTTCTGAGCAATAAAAATCCACTGTCTATCCAAAATACAGACAGATAAATTGTGTAAATGGAGTCTACGTGTTTGAACTTCAGAGGCAAAGAAATGCCAGCATAATCACCTGAGAGATAGGAAAAGCAGTCAGTGGAAGAATTTTCTATTCCAGACAGAGAATAATACGTTAGCTGTAAGAGAAGACTCCATTTTACAAGTGGCTATACTGTTTAAAATTATTTGCTGATATTCATACAGCAACTCAAAAAGCAGCAGAATACCTTACTAATAGCACTTGAGAGCCCTAAAATAAGTTTGATCTCAATTTTGAATATCATCATGTTGATACACTGTAAAGAAAACTGTCTGTTTCATTGCCAAGCCCACAATCATCTAATTTTCTTATCCTGCTGAATCCACTCACTCTCCTTTTCTTTTCTCCCTGTGATTATTTTTTTTCCCTACTTTTCTGCCTTTTTCCTGCTTTACACTTTAATCTGCATTTAGAACTCTCCTGTGAGGATTGGAATGTTAGCTGAAAGATTGGGAGAGGAATCTGCCGTGCTGAAAATGTGAAAGATTTCCTGTTGTTCTAAACTCAGTTTGGTACAAGTGTTAGTGTCCGTGCAGCTGAAGCACTGCTTAAACTCTCTGGCTGCACAGCAATACATGAGCAGTAGCTGAGGATAAAAATCCCTTGATGTGTCAAATAATACTCTGATTGTGGTTAGTCCTAGTTCTGACTGTAGTACATGTTGTTCCTAATAAAATAAGAAATGTAAAAAGTGGTATGGTCTGCTTCAGCTCCATAGTGTTGCTAGACACTTTGAGGGAGGGTAGTTATTTATTTCTAGAATACAAATTTTGAGAAAATGACTCATTGAAATTCAAATCCCTTAATAAAAGAGAACGTACATCATGTAATATGCACAAAACAGGTATTGTTAGTTGTATGTAGGAAATATGTATTTTGTATTGTGGATAAAAAAAATATATAAATACCTTAGTGTGTAGTAAGGATGCATCTCTAATACAGTGCTTTTGAAGCTTGCTGGAGTGAATCTAAAAGTAGGAAAAAGACATTGAAAATACGATCAATATTGTTGAATTGAAAGCAAGAAAGTAACCTGTATTTTTAGTGGTCAAAAATAGCAGGTAAGTACAGACTTGATATTATAATAGGTTTTTTTGAAAAGAAGATGCAAAAAGTAAATGTAGCATGCCTGTGTTTATTCATTGTAGCGTTCCCTGAGAGATTTCTACAGATATATATTGTAGGCTTATGATATATATAGAAGTTGTAATTGCCTAACAGAATAACTCTAGAAATAAAGTAAGATCCTTACAGAGCCTTGGAAGGAAGGAATATTAGTAGCAGTACAGTTTTCTAGGTTTTTTTTTTTTCCCATATAATGCTTTGGAGAACAGGAATGGATGGAAATCCTTCCTGCAACAGCGTGTTAGCTGTTTTGTTTCATTGTGCTGCAGTGATTTGCACTTTCTGCTGCCATCAGTAATTCAGGAGCAGAGTATACACAAGTCCAGGTTTTTGTCAGAGCTTGCCTAATGGGGAAAAAATGTGGAAGATGATGTATTATCTGTAAATGGAGAACATAGTGAAGAATTATAGTGGAAGTTTGAGCCTTAGATCTTAGGGTCTTTCCAGTTAATTGTTCTGTGGGGGTCTATTACTGTGGTGTTTATCTTAAAGCAGATGTAAGGTGAACTTTTTGCTTAAGTAATAATTTCGCTTACGTTCTCCTGAGACATGTGGAAGGAGTTGTTTCTGTAATACTGATTATGAAGTAGTAGTGGGCATTGAGCTTTGTCCAAAATCAGTCTGGCTGAGCCATAGCCACTGTGTGATGGTTCCTCTAGGGTTGGAAGAACTTGGAAGCAGTGAATATGTGGGAATGTCTTAGACGAGATCTGTGTTCAAACAGAAAATCCCTGGCTGTGGTTCCTGAGAAGAGGTGTTGTTTACAGCTGTGCCTGGCTTCTCACGAGGAAGTGGGTTTCATAGCAGGCTCCCCTGTCAGGGAAGCTGCACGTGGGCTGAACCAGATGTGTTATGGAAGTGTGTGGCAGGTAGCTGAGAGTCAGAAGGCACATGTTGTCTAGTTAGTCTCACCTCTGTCCCTGGGAAGGTTATGGAGCGACTTGTTCTGGATGTCATCTCCAAACACGTTGAAGAACAGGAAGTTATTGGAAGTGGTCAACATGGATCTACCAAGGGTAAATCATGCTTGACCAACCTGATAGCCTTCTATGATGTTATAACTGGTTGGCTGGATGAGGGAGAGCAGTAGATGTCATCTACCTTGACTTCAGTAAGGCATTTGACACTATCTCCCATAACATCCTCCTTAGGAAACTGAGGAAGTGTGGGCTAGATGAACAGACAGTGAGGTGGATTGAGAGCTGGCTGTGTGGCAGAACTCAGAGGGTTGTGATTAATGGAGCGGTGTCAAGTTGGAGGCCTGTAACCAGTGGTGTCCCCCAGGGGACAATACTCGGCCCGATCTTGTTCAACATATTCGTGAATGACCTGGATGAGGGGACAGAGTGTATCCTCAGCAAGTTC
>VYXH01007764.1:1215648-1265880 GCA_013397275.1 Burhinus bistriatus
TTTTTTTTTTACATAAGGAAAGTATTGTTACTCCCCTGGTAGCCACCAAGGAATGATTCTCATGTCAGGCTACTTCTGATTGCACTGCTCTTGTTACCGTGCTAACTTTTGCTTCATAGTATAAATTGATCTGATAAGTATGTTGATGAAGTGACTCTTGACTTCACAATTTGTATATTTATTGTTTTCCAGTCCACTTCGAAATCCAGCTCTGCTACCTTAAAAACTTCTCACGCTTGTTTTTATCTAGTCTGATTTATGTTCACTTATCTGCCTTTATTCTTAATTGCTAGAGGCTGTCCTCCCACTTGCACTATTCAATTTCTGTGGAACTACCAATAAATTCAAACGATGCCCTGCTGAGAACAGGATGGAAGCTGAAGGAGTGGGAGAGAGAAAGTAGAACAAACTGATGGTATTTACTAGGACTGCCTGTGCAGACCAATGTGAAACAGACCGAATTTATTGTAAAACATGTTGATAAGATATATATAAATTTAACAAAATATGTCGTTAACACTCCTTGTCTTAGTTCAAGGATTATTCCTCCTTTCCTAATTTTGCTTGCATGATCACGTTGTCCCATAACTGATTATGTCTAAAATAGAATTCAGAAAGTAATTTTGTGAAGTACGAGGGGCAGTTTCTTTGCAATTAGCATCCTAGGCTGACTACTTTTCTGATTCGTCAACAGAAAGTCATATCAATATAGCTGGCCTTGTTTTGAAAGGCTAGCTACTAGTTTGGTATAAGCATTATAAATATTTTGATATGTGGGTACATTGGAATTCACTTGTTTTGGGGGTTTTTTAAACTTTGTGTGTAGGTGAAGGTATTCATGAATGCACAGACAGTGACCAGATCAGCTCCTCTCTGCAGGGGTTGCACACAGCCAGCTGAAGAGTGAGAGACGTTTCCTCCACGCTCCATGGGGATGTGTCTTCTGGGGCTGAAATAGCTTATTTTGGGGTGGGCAGAGGAGTGTTAGTGTGTAGCTGATGAAAACACAGATATGTACTTGTGATTCCCTGCAGCTCTGAGAGGCCATGGCTGTGTCAGACTGCAACCTCCAGGCTTGGGACGCGTCCTGGAAACTTCTTGTTTTTCAGCACTTTGGAGAAAGAAAAATATTTTTTCATTCTTTGGGGAGCTGTTCTGTATCAAAGTGCTTTTGTGGGAGAATTTGTGCATGGAGGAACGTTTTGCCCTAGCAACCGCACAAATTGGGTATAACTGCTAGAAACATGAAAGAGGCTTATGGATAGTGCTAATTAATTAAAAGTATAAATTTTGACCAATGCCATTGTGGCCTAGATGGACATCTGATCCAGTAGACCATTTTTCTTTTAATTTGTTTTGTGTAAGAAATGTTACAGAATTGATGGCAAACAAATGACAGATTTTGTTGGTGCAAAAAAACAAGTATAAGCAAAGTCTTTCTTGTAAATAGATGGTGTCAGATGAGAAGACACTGTAATAAAACCCTGTAATTTGTAAGACTTTGGCTTAATGTCCACAGATACTCTCTGAGTCTCAGTAATAGCTGGAAGTCAATGCTTTGCTTTGCAAACTGCCCTGAAGTGCGGATCTGTTGTATTTTAAGGTCTTTATCTAAACTTTCTAACAAATAAATCTGTTTCATTGCAGTGGAGTACTGACAGTAGTACTGAAAACCTCTTTTTCAGAGAAGGCTTTTAAACCTGTGTTGCGTAAATACTACATTTCTGATGCTCTTAAAAGTAATGTAAAATTATCCTCAACACGAAACATATGGTTATAAATTCTGACATACTCTGTGAGCTATCCTGACTATAGGAAGCAGTCTGCAACATGGAGGATATTTAATTTAAAAAAATGGGATAAGGGTCGTGAATTGTATGCTAGAAATAGAAAATAAGATTAGAGGTTATGTTTCAGGCATGGAGCCGTCTCTGGGGGGGGGAACAGAACAAGGTTACTTCAAGGTTTGGAGCCTGGTTGGGGGATGGGGAGAAGGGAGGAAATCCAACAGTGGCTAAAAATGGTGCCGGTGCGGGGGGGGTTGTGTGTGTTGTAGTAATACATAAAGTAGAAATTGCCAGGCAATTGCCTTGATGCTTAGTGTTGTGTATTGTGACCTTCTCCTTACCATCACTTACTGGTGCCAGATTAGTCATGGGCAGTGCTTGGTACCAGTGGGGTGGTTCTGTCTGTCAGCACGCCTTCTGCACAAACAGTCCTGGTGGCGAAAAGGTCGCTTTTTCTAAATCTAATACTTAGGAAATATATTTGAAAGGAGTCTGGCCAGATCTGTAATAGATGCATCAGCTGGTATTGAAACATTGCTTAAATGTATTTGGCATCTTTGCAGTGTCTTATGGCTGGCAGAGCTTTACTGTGTCGCAATTTCTGCAGCAGAAAGCCCTTTGTCAACACAAGCTACTGGGCAGGAGTGTCAGCATGACTTGAATCACCTAAACAGCATTTAACATAAGCCTAGTCTTTCACCTAATTTTTAAGTAGAATTGACACAGCAGAAGATACCACTTAAAATTTTAAATGTTTCTTTCCAGTCTTCATTTGTGAACAAAATTCAGCTGTTAGCAAATATTGAGAGATACCATTGGATGGACTTAATTAGGTATGAAGTTAGGATCTTCCACTGACGTGCGTGTGTGGTATCTTGGACTGTTGGTGCTAGGTGCTTCAGAGGGGAACACACATGTGAGTTTTCAGAAAGATCTAACAAATACTAAACGTTTACGCTTAAGTCTTCAGATTTGCTTATGGATTTTTGATTTCTACTGAATAGATCAATCACATCGTCTTCATTTGTTTTATGGATTAAAACATTACATCTATTTCTCTTTCAAAATGTATGGTACCAGCATAAATATCCCATTGTATCCTCTGCTGGGCAAAAAATTTCTTGCACAACTTGGTGCAGAAATTTTGGCACATAACCTGGTGACAAATCATGCACATGGTTGAGGGCTTAGTGTTTTATATAAAGCTATCAGTACTCCTACTTTCAGGACATGGTAAGGTGGTCTGACTGTGATTTATATGTTGTAAATTAGGGTTGGTAATTATTTAACAAGTTATAATTTTATTGGGAAATATTTGGAGAGTTCTTTGGGGAATAATTTTTAACCTAAGAACAACGATTTTTTTTTTTAAAGGAAAAATCACATTACATAAGTCATATCACATCAGTATTTGTCTGAACATCAGTTTGACTGTGTGCCTTTCCATGCCATATACTTAATGTAGCAGCTTAAAGCTGGAAGCTAGAAGAACTATGCATGCTGCTCAGACGTGCCGGCGGAATTCCATGTATGCATTTGTTAGCAAGTAGCCGTTGTGTGAAGTTATTTATACTCTTTGGTAGCATCTACACTAGATACAAAAAAATGAGATTTGTTTTCCAAATGTGTAAAGTTATTTGTATTGAAAGAAACTAAACTTTATTATTAAGAGTGGTAATGTTTTTAAAGAAGCAGGAAAACCAATCTCTTAAAAATATTAAAATCTTTTGTTTTCCTTAATAAAAAGAAAATAACTTTAATCAAGCCAGTCTTCCTAGGAGGAACATAGGCAATGCAAAACTGAAGTAACTAATTGCTTTTAAAACCAGAAATTTTTCACAGCTGTGTCAGCATAAGGAGTGGATAGAGAAGATCTAGGATTGCTCTAGCATTCCTCAGCCTTCAGTCTGCAGCTTTTTGATTTTAAGCTGACCTGCGGCCTATTTTGGCATTTACGTTGTGTGGATAAAAGGCAACAAATTATTCTGTGGACTGAAATAGAAAGCAGGATTACTGAAGCAGCTAATAGAAGGCACTAGATACTGCAGTCTCAAAGATGTAAGCTGTTGCCATTGTGGTGAAGGTGGGGTGATGTTTGCTGGAACCCAGGGGCTTGCTGAAGAAGGGCAGGAGGAGAATCCTTTTGTCTCTGGTGCTTAACTTGTGTTTGAACCAGTTGTTAATGGCGTTTGCAGAAGATTGAGCAACTTGGGGAAGGATTATTATTTTTTTTTTTTAGTTGTCTGCTGTGGAAAGCAGGCAGAACAACTAGATAAGCTCTAAGCTTTGGGTGTTCTCGGAGGGGGAGAGGTTATAGTTGGCAAGACTGGGCTATATTTTTTCCCTTTTGATTTGCATTAGAGATTTATAAACTTGGAAGGGTGTGACATTTGATCTTATAACTAATCATGTTTTGACCCCAACTATGCAGGATAAGTTAGTGCTATTTTAAAAAGCTTGTCTATATTTAGTTAAGACTTATACATTCTGGTCTTAACGAGGAAGAGAACACTGTGCTGAAGATGCACAAGCAGCTTTTTTGACTAGAAAAAATGAGGAAGGGTTATGAAGTATGCATGCTACCGTTTCTACTTTTTTAATCTTTTATGATCCTAAATTACTTGTCACCACTGTTCCTTCACCAGCTACAGAAATTAGTTCTACATAATCTACTATATTAAAAGCCATAGATTTGTTAGAAATAAAGCATTTTGACAGTTCCAAAAGCGTCCTGTCAAAAGATCTAGTTCAAGACTGATTTTTTGAAATTAAGGTTAAAACTATTCAACTACTACTAGTTATGAAATCACCATTTACATTATTATATCATGCTTTTGGAGTATTATGTACTCCAAAAAGACTAATACTTGGTTTTGTTATAGGAGGAGACCGTTATTCACACTGGATTGCTCTGGTTTATTCATATCCTGTGACAGTGAATCAGATATTGCTGTCTATATACAGACTGCATTGCCAGCCAACTTCGGGCCCAAATATGGTAAACATAATTATGTTCATTTGCTGTAAAATTACATTCTCCTTAGTTTAACATTTTCATGATTACAGTTTTCTGATAATTCCATAATTTTCAACATGAGAGGGATATGAAAGGCCTAATCACCATGTCCTTCTCTTCAGTATAGAATATAGTTTGTTTTCCTGGGCAAAACTCCAGCTGTTCAGTGATGAATGTACTGCTACTCAAATACAGTAAGCCCATAAACCGTTTGGAAAGTCTGTTCTCGGAACACAGGAGTTGTGGTACAGAGCTTCATGTCTCCGTATTAGCTAGACAACAAAAAAGCTCGTGGCTGCAACTGTGTCATGAGACAGTAAGTGTATTTGCTGATGTCAGTTTTTCTGACATGTACTCCTGTTTCCTATTTTTGGAAATGAAATTCATATCACTGCAGAATACTTAATACTTTTCAAGTAGGAGACTTTCAATGAATGAGTTGAGGGAGAAGGCAAACACTGAGATAGCTAAAGCTTCTACTGTGTACTGAAGAGAATAAATATAGTAAATATTGGATTAGGTTTTAATTTCAGTCACAAAGAAATAGTGTGGTAGTATACTTATTAAATATGAAAAAATGAATAGTTTACATGTGGAAATACATGCTAATAGTAGCCACTTCATTTATATGACTGGGTTAGGATTAGTATCTTTAATGCAACTAAGAAAACAATTTGCAGGGGTTTTTCTTTCTCTTTTTTGATGTAGTCTAGTATCAAGAGAATGCTGTAGACTTATTCTGTGTCAAGTGTTGAGAATTTAGAAGCAGCATTGTAATTTGGGAAAGATTGTTGGTGGTGTGTTACTCCAAATGTTTTGAAAGCTTTCATCATCCTTGCTGCAAACAGGCAAAAAAAAAAAAAAAAAAAAAAAAAAAAAAAAAAAAAGAAAAAAAGAATCATCTCGTAGAGGCTTTACAGGATTTTCTGTACATAATCTGCCTTGCATTTCTAGTACTCAAAACTTTTTTCTTCATAGAAGAGCTTTAAATGTGTAGATGATCTGTAATTTTCACTGCCTTGAATTACTACTTTTGTCTAACACTACTAAAATAAGTCTGTACTAAAGCTACTCTGAGTTTGGGTTTTCTTTTTAAAGTTGCATAGCATCACAAACTCAGTTAAAACCGTCTAGAAATTTGGTTTAGGGATGTTTATTTCAGTGCCAAAATTCAAATGTGTATATGCTAATAAGTGTGTGAGTACTGTGGCATTTATGAAATGTTGTATCTCTGTTTGCAAGAGCAGCAAAATGGCTGGAAGCCCTGTCTAAAAGTTGACAGCTGATTTATCGATGAGGAAATGCTTCTGTTTCCAGAGCAGTTGTAAACAGTATGTCATTGTGATATACTGCTTTCGATGATCACTAAGTTGGAATGAATATGAAGGTAAAAGTGGCCACACTGATTCAGACATCAAAATTGATCCAGTTCAAGCTTCTTTATCCCATGGAAGTTATAAATGGATACCTAGGGAAAGGCAAGAACAGGGTGAATTTGTGAGCTACGCTCGTTTAAAACTGTCTTCGACGATTTGCTGCATATAGGATTTCCTGAGCCTGTAGTTAGTCTATTCAGTAAACCAAATGAGCCCCTCTGGAAGAAAGAGCGATAAGGAGACCAGAACTGCACGCTGAATTTGAAGTGTGGGTAAACCATGGATTTATGCAGTGGCGTAATTATATTTCTGGCTTTGCCAGTGCTGCTGCTCCCTTCCGAATTCCTTTGCTAATAATTTGTAACATAAGATTTACTCTTCTGACTATCATTCAGCATCAGGTTGACATTTTAGCAAAAACAGTAAGTTGTAGCACCAAGATCATCTTCCTAAGTGGTAATGATCAGGCCAGAGCCCATCATTTTGTATGTCAGGCTAGGCTTGTTTTTCCATGCATGAGTTGATAAGTTTACCCATAATGAATCTCATTTCTTATTTTAGTCCCTCAGTCCTGTAAAGTTGTGCTGCTATTTGTGTGTGTGTGTATATCAGTGCATGTAGTACGTCATGCCTAAATGCTGTAGTGTATGACTGAGGCTCTTACTCCTGCTTATCTTTCCAAGTCTTGTTTAAGGTATGATTTGTTTGGGGCAACGAAAACTTCCTCAAAAGAACCTGACTTTTGAAAGAAGATGTATTGAAGGTAGCATTTATAGAATGTCTTTCAATTATTTCTCTTAGTACTTTTCCAAAGGTTGGGGATTATTCCCATTTTTCTAGGTGCAGAAGCTTTTAATGCACTGTTTGGGTCCATGGACAAATAATTTTCAGCCAGTGGGAATAAAGCTCTACATAGAGCCCTGTGCTTGATTTCTTGATCTACACTGACTGAGCAGTAACTAAGCTCTTCAAGGCCATTTCCTAAACTTCTTTAACAAACTTTAGTAGAAATTTTTAGCACACATTTTATAATGTGTACTAAAACCCTCTCTTCCCAGTGAGTGATACTGAAAAATACATATGGCATTTGCTTATGGGGTTTTCTGTTTTGTTGTTGCTGTTGTTATTCTTTGTCGTATTGTGTTCCTGCCATGTGAAAGCTGGTCTTCTGCAGAAACATGAGAAGTCATGATTTTTGTAGTTATCATTACAGAACTGAGAAATTATTATATTTTGTTTTCTTAAGGCTTGTTTTCTGTGTTAAGTTTTAACAAGGAAATAACCATCCTAGACTCTTTGTGCTTACTGTATTTAGAAGTGAAACTGTAATCAGGAATGACAGGGTGAAGAAGAATAGTCTAACATAGGTGGCTTCTGCTGTAGCTTAGAAAGACTTTAAGTGCATATATGATGTGCTGGGTGGGTTTGCCAGGAAAGACTTGGGAGTGGGCAGGGGGGGAATTATCTCAAATGGCCATAACTGGATCACGATGCACAAGCCTGACCAAGTAACATTCCTGTTCCACATGTGCTTTAATTGAGTATTTCTCTAGTTCAGCCTTTTCTTCTTGCCTTCCCTTCAGCAGGAAGGGAAATCTGCAGCTGAAAAAGGCCATGTATAGGAATAGATCTTAACTTATTCTCAAGACTTTTCTAGAAATTGTCAGCTCTTCATCCCTTCCTTGAAGCCATGGCCTTCAGTTCTTTGCCTAGTTTTGAAGAAAAGTATATTTTTTCCGATGACTGGCTGCGAGCGACTGGCTTTCAGTGTGAGCAGGCATCTCTTCCCAAGCAGTCCTGCAGGTAGTGGCCAGAATCAAAGAATTCTGTAGACGATTATTCTGGGAGGAAGAGCTGTGCCTTTTCTACAGAAAGTTTGTGCTGTTCATGCTCACTCTTGCTGTGGTCCCATGAGCTGCTTCTTCATCTTGGCACCTTATACAGCTCTGCTGAGAGATCAAGAGAGAGCATGCTTGTGGCTGTTGTGAAGTGCACCCTTTTGGGAGATGAGAGACGGAGCCTTGAGTCTCCTCTGGCTGACGGTCACATTGCATGGGAATTTCTCATGCTGTGTGCAAATGCTTTGTTAGCCTACTGTATCAAAAGAACGGACGTTATTTTCTTTTCCTTCTCTTCTGCACCCACCGTTCCCTTTCAGAAGGGAACTGGTCCTGCTTTCAAAATAGATAACGTAAGCACCTATTGCCAAGGGAGGATTGAAACAGTGATCCTGATCTGACACAGGCATCTATTTTTGACATTCAGGGAGGTGCTCAAGTCTGAAAGAAGGTCTGATTTAACACATTCCTTTCACCAGCTTTTCCTTTTGCTGTTATGTCTTATTGCTGAGACGTGAGTTAGTGCTATTCGGTGTGTTACCTGTTTTACTTCAAAAAAAATGTAAGAAGTCTCCTGACACAATGTAGGCTCTGCCTTGGAAAAATTCAGCTCAGTATACTGACAACTCTGAATCAGATTCAGAGTTGTAGTTATACAGTTATACACTCTGATTCAGAGTGTGTAACTAGAACTGTATATCAGAACTACACTCTGATTCAGGATGTAGTTATACAGTTCAGAGCTATGGATTCTTTTCTGGAGGGATAAGGGTTGGAAGCAAGGTGGTGTAGTGCTGAGCAGCCAAGGCCCTCAGTCCTTACCTAGCTCCAGAAATATGGTGTTCTTCAGCCTTTTCCAGTTCTCTCTGTTTCAGAGTGGTTTTCATGACAGTCTTTGGTGATTTGGTTTTTTGGGCAGGGCATGGGGGTATTTCTGTCTTTGCTTGTCATTTAGGGCATCTAGCATAGATATGCCTCTAGAGGATTTTTCAGTATAAGTGCAAAAGACGCAAATCAGCACAAATAAGTTAATAACTTTGCTTTAAGGAGGGTCATTTTGAAGGGAAGAAAGCTCTATACAAATACATAATAAATGAGTTCAGAGACTGTCTATAAATATTAGGTAAGTATTTCATCAGTGAAATTGGTCTTTTGAGTTAGTAAAACCAAGTTGCTGGAGCCTTCCACTTAGCTTTAACAAATCTCCATGCTTCTGTATGTAACTGCTTCACTGGTAAATGAGATCAGTTTCTGTATTAATAAATAGGTCTGTTTAGATTTGTATACATTTAAATAGGATGCTCAAGTTGATGATTCTAGTTGAACTGTGTAGTCCCTGTAGAGTATATCCTGTGAGCTATGCTCCCCAGCTGGTGCAGGGAAGACACTGAATCAGTTTTAACGCCCATCCAACCCTGGAGTAGCCAGGAGAGCGGGCCAGAGCGTCTGGCGAGTCGGTATTCAGAAGGGGAGACCCTGGAAGGAGGATGTTTCCAACAGGAGCTTCACGGGTTCACTAAGGATTGGCTTGCCTGCTTGTTTTGTTTTGGTTTTTTCCTCCAACTGTTCTGGGCAAGCAGCCAAAAAGGAATCCCAATAAGCAATTCATGAGCTAACAAGAACTAAAATGATATTGGTATAATAGGCTATTTCTGTCTCTCTTCCCCTTTTTCCCCGCTGTCCTTATCTAATAGGAGTTTTTACATCTTGGATGACTGAAAAAAAAACCCAGAAAACCATACAGGAGGTGCCCAGGTCTTCTAGTGGCTGCAGCTCACCCCGTTAGACTATCAGCCTTGAAAAGCGAGATTGGTTTTCCTTTCTGGCTTTGTAGCCTAAGTACAGGCACCTGACCAAAAGCAATCGGGGTTTGGCGACGTGTGTTGCCTGCCAACAGGCTGAGCTACCAGGATGCGCGTCCTCTCCCCGCTGGCCCTCATTCCTGGGCTGCTGGGGTTGTGTCGTGTGCCTGCATCCCGACCGCTGCATGGAGCCGGTCCTGAGAAACTGTAAGCCTCATTTGCCCTGACAGTGAAGGTAATGATACTTGTGAACCCCTATAAAAGCATTTGTGTGCTTTATGTGTTTATGATGTGTTGGTATGAAATTACAGGTGCAAAATAACTTAGTTGATGTCAGAGATTAATGCATATTTTCTGCCAGGCAGCGTTACACGGAGATGGCTGTTCTTGTTGACTGAAAAGTTTAATTTTCAAAACATAGTTTCAGGTCTTGTATTATTCTGAAAAGTTTTATGGCCAAGGCAGTGTTTAAGAATGAAAACAAATTTAAAAAGCCCCCCCATTTAATTCTATGCATTTTCTTTTTATGGATGGATTGAATATATTATAGAGTTGTCAAGAAACTCCTTTATATTCTCAAATTGTCATTCTTATGGCAATTCTAATATTAATAGATGTGGTGTATTAATTGGGAGTGTTGGAGATGTTTTAGTTGAAGTCAGAATTTAATTTCTCAGGTTATGAGATTGGTTAGTGAAATTCTAATACTCTTTATATTTAATCTCTGGTGTGTAGATTCCAGTTTCTAGTATTTTTGAATGGATATGTTTTGTAACTGCTAAACATACTCTATAGCTGTAGATGTAATCCATCATTAGTTGGACATAGTGTAAAATGAATCAGCTCCCAGTTAAAAATCTGTAGAATACTATATTGATGTCTGTCTTAAAATCCCCCTCCAAAAGTAGTTGGGACTACTTGACTTTTTCTTAACCTGTTTATTTATGAGGATCCTGAATAGTTTATTTGGTGGGAAGTTTCCACCATCTGTCTTAGTTAACTCATATTCTTACCTACAATTAGTAGCCTGTCTAAAAGAAGAAGCAAGAAATAACCTCTGACACCGCACACAGGCTGCGGCTCTTCCCTCCACATGAAGATTGGTGTGTGGTTCATCTGTGCCCTGAGCACACGGATCGAGTTGACTTTACAAGAGCCCTACCTGGGACTAACTCTCCGTTTCTCCTGTTTGACTACTGTGTCTTCGCTTTCATGTAGACTACTGGTTTGAAACCTTTTTATAGTGGGGCTTGTCGGTGCTGCCTTCTCCAGAATCCCCTGCTGCTGTCTCTTCTGTCCTTGCTGTCGTCGCCTTGCCTTCGCCCTTGCCAGCATGGCGCTCAGGGTGATCAGAGCGGCAGAGCTGTTCTTGTGACACGCTGCACGCTTGGTATTGGGTCTGAGCTGAATATTATTCCCAGCGGGGGATCCCTGCTTTAGGCCACTGGCTTTCCTTGGCCACGATGTTTGTAGTTGTGTTGCGAGGTGCCAGTACACGAATTGGTGTTGCTTGGGCCTCATCCGGTAACTTTTTGAGTTCTGAGCCAGCTTGTGGTGGGAACGGTGGAAGACTGGTCTTCAGGAAATAGCATATGGGCTTCCCCTGCCCTTCTGCTCCCAGTTTGCTATCCAGATGTCGGAGACCATGTGGGATATTTTTTTTTTTTTTTAAGGTATCCATGTTTGGACTTCGGGTGGCCTGGTCAGGTAATGGATTCAGTGTACACATTAGTGACAGCAGAACTTGAAGGTGGAATGATGCCTTTCATAGTGGAGTAACGTTTGGATTTGCACCAGATTTGTGTAACTAAATGTGAGAGGGAATTGGTGTGTTCTCAACAGGAGGCCCTTGGCTCTAGCAGCTTGCTGACCTTTTGGCCTTGCAGTAGGCTTTGTTTGTTCAGGCTTTTCCCTGGTAAGCAGTCCGGCTGTTCTGGGTTGTTTCTTTTGGAGTTACTTTTTTGGGAACGCTAATTGAATTTAGTTGCTTTCGTGTTTGATTGTTTTACATGAATGGTTCTTGTGATGTTGAGTTCATCCTGAGATTTCAAATCTGTATCTCATAAAATTAAAACCAACATACAATATTTGGAAGTGTTACTTCCAAAAAATTTATCTCGAGTATTTTGAATCATCTTACTCATATATGTTACATTGCACATTCACTGAAAGGACAACAGGATTCATAAAGAACACCTTTGCAAGCAGTTTTTAAAATTGAGAACCCTTTTTAAAGTATGAAAAATAATTTTTTTGATCAAAAAATTTTTCACCAGTATGGCCTGTAAAACATTCCTGTAGATGGTAAATGAAGTTGGCTGAAAGGAAGTTGGTGGTATGGGTAACTGTGTAACTAAACTAACGAGTAATACATTGGTAGATTTTACTCACTGCTTCCTCTGCTCGATTTCCTGTGTTGATTCAGGGAAAAAGTTGCCTCCTCTTCCAGCAGGGTAATCCCGAATGGGAAAGATGGGGGATTAGACCCCTTGTTGCTGGTCCAAAGCAGAAACCAGGAGGTGCCAAATTCCATTTGTCTGAAATTCTTCCCTGTTAGTTTGTGTCTCTTGCAATCAGGGAAGCTGGGGAAAATACTTCTGATTTTCTGGGAAGCATCTAAGCAAAAAATATTGGATGTTACATTTAAAAAAAGAATAGTGAACTTTATTTGCATATGCACTCATTTTCATGCAATTTCTCTTTCCTCTATGCAAATGTGGCCATTTTTAGAGCAACTCATGCAGATATCTGCTTGATTCTCTGTAGCAGTTCAAATAGTTCAAACTAGTAGCAGTTCCTTAACTATAGCATTAACTCCTTAAAACGAGAACGTAAACAATGTGGTGGGCTTTTTCAGTAGTGTTTACAGTTTCAACAGGATAGTGTTCACTGTGGAATTTGTTTTTATACTATACATTAGTTCTATTTATAATGTTTAATAGCATATGAATAACACTGGTTTGTTCTTGTTTACATAAAGGAAGGAATAAAATTTATTTGTGGCATACTTACTTTTTTGATACTTTCTACACTTGATTTCTATGACTATTTCTGTTTTCTGCAAAATGAAGTACAAGCTTAAGGTTTATATTTTGAACTGATAACATGCTGTTCTTGTATGACTAGAATGAAACACTGATTTTTTATTTATTTTTTTTAATTCCCCCCCCAATATGGCAAGAGTTAGATTGGCATAAAGCTCATATAGTTACAATATAGAGCCCCTACTTTTAGTTCATGTACGATGAGCAGCGGTGGAACCATTGGGGAAGGGAGAGGAGAGTGTAGGAACATTCTCCGCTTCACTTTTTCAGGAAAAGATGCAAAAGGAAGAGTGTTTATTTTGTACATAGCACGTTGAGGATCTCATTATAGAAAGTGTATGACACATAGCATTACCACATGCCTAGTGTTGAGAATTGTAGCTTTCCTGTCATTAAATAAGGATCTCTTTAGATGCTGGAGATACAAGCTGTCCTCTTTAAGCTTTTGTGTTGATTTTATTACAAGGGAATACTGAAGTTGAAGAATTGAATAAGTACCTGCAGGTTTGACTATGTAACTGTCTAGAAGTAAAACACAGTGATTTATCATGTTTGTTTATAGCTGTAGACAATATGAAAACACCATTTTTTTTCTACTCATTGCATTTATGTTCTTTTAGGATGTAGTAGTTTTATGTATTGGCTAAATATCAGACCATTTCAAATGATCAGTTCAGTGTCTTAGTTTGATCCTGAAAGGCTCAGCGTGTAATCAGAACCACTAAATTGTAGTTCATCTCTAATATGCTTGTCTAATTCAGGGCTGTATAGCTTGAAAACCCTTCCTTCTTAGCTTTTGGCACTAATTAACATTTAGACGTTTCATGACCATTGCTTAAGTTCCTCTGCCCTGTGAAATTCATGCCTACTTAGGGAAAATAATCGCCAATTTACTTATATAATGCATAAACATTAACGAACTCTTTTGTTCCATCTACATTTATGTGCAACCAAGAAAACCAATTTAATCACACTTTCCACTGTGTAAGGCACCATAGCTTGTAAAGCAAGGAGAAAAATATTTTCAGCTATGCATATGATACCAAGACCTCCTAGAAAATTCCAGGTTTAATGGGTTTATTGCATTGTGACACATTCAGCATGAATATTGACAGAAGTATAAAGTAGTTAGGAAATAAAGTAATTAGCTTAGAGTACTTTAATAAGGGATACTGAAATGCATATGATACTTTCTGCTGCATTTTATCTATTATGTTTTAAAAAGTAGGAATACAAAAGAATATTTTCTCTAGATCTCAGAAGCAGAACCATCTACAGCAATGACTTCCTGAAAAACTTGTGTGTCTGTTGTTTTAGTGGGTGTGAGACTATGCAGCTCTAGATGTTGTTTTGTCCTGCTATGTCTTGCCTGCTGCTTTATCTGTGGGATTTTGTGTCATATCTATGTGTCAAAAAACTTTATGTGAATGAATTGATATCTTGTTTCTTTAGATAGGTGGAAATAAGAAATTTTGGCTGAAGATAAACTCTTTATTCCCCAACCACTTTGACAATATTAATATGGGTTTCATATCTCAAATATAATGGCAAAAGGAACATTTTGTTCCTGAATTAAAGGGCTCCTTTCTGATATATCTGGATTTTTCTTTTAAGTGCTCAGGTAAAAAACCCTAGTATGAATTACTGCTTCATACTGGCCTTGTACGTTGCAATTCCTGCAGTAAGGAAAAGAACGTCATTTGATCAAATGAAGTTACGTGGATGCGTAGCAAAGAGTGTCCTAAAGTGTGACAAATAGCTAGGACTAGATAAACCGATGGAACAAATTGTATTTCTCTACATTATACTTTCCTTGTGATAATATCCTGATGTTGTTAATCAGTGTCTTTTGCAGTCTCAAGAAACAGAATGTGTTTCTCTCAAAGCGAGGAACACTAGAAAGTTCCCTGTTCAGGACGCTAGTATGGGGTTTCCCACCCTAACCTAGCTGGTGCGGTAAGAGGGAATTAGGTCAATGCAGTGCTGACTCTGGCACAGAAGAAAAGATGATGATTGAGGTGGGATTAATTAACAAGCTATAAATTCATAGTGCATTTAAAAAAAAACCCAAAACTCTTGTCACACACATTTGTATAAATAGATATATTTGTGTGTTTATATAAAATGTGTATCTAAAGATATGTAAATGAGCTCCTAGGATAACTGTGACCATTGTATTGGATGTATGAGTCCAGCCTGCAAACACGATCATGAGATGCCAAGCCCTGTCCAGTTAAGAGATGTGTTTGGCCAAGGGTAAGGGCTTAAAAATCTTCATGCCCTTTTCCAGAAGCTCCAGTTCCTCCAGCCTGGCCTTGAACATCTCCTGCTGCCAACTGGCCCCTTCTCACTGCTCAGGTTCTGTTCACCTTCCTACAGATGCCTTCAAGAGAGCGCTCTCGTCTCTCCAGCTGCACCCGTTTGCTAGTAGGAGCAGGGCAGCACTAGAAACTGTATTTCCTCCCTACTTTCATGTCTGGTGAGAGTGTTATTTAGGCCAATCAGTTAGGCAATTCTGTCTGATAGAATACCTTGCATATGATAGATGCTGTCCGTCTTCCTGAAATGGGATGTGTATGTTGTATTTTTCAGCTAATTTCAGTTAGGATCCAGACAGATCTGTCTGCTGTTGTACTGAAAAAAAAAAAGACCCCATCTGTTGATGTAGTAAATTAGTAAAATGAATGGGAGTCTCAGATTTCTGCAATAAATTGTCGTGCGTGAAAAAAGGTTTCATTGACTTAATTCTTAAATTATTTAAAAAGGATGAGGTTAGAAAATGTAATTAACTCCCCCTGAGCTCTGCATTAATAGCCTTCCGCTGTTCTTAACTGTATAAGGGTGCATTGGGGATTAACGATAGTCTTAAATTTCACAGTCTAGGATGGGAGAATTAGTAAGAAAATATTCAGCAGTGTGGAGTTTAGTAACGGAATGACACCAACTTGTAACTGCCTTTTAAACTGTCAGTGTAACTGCCTTTTAAACTCTCAGTGCAACTCTCCCTGCCTTTTCATCTTGCGTATTGTTGACAACGTATGCCCAGAGAAGTATACCAGGACACTGCAGGAGTTAACATCTTAAACCTTCTCATTGTTCCATAACGCTTTACACTTTTTTTTTTTTTTCCCTTCACAGGAAATGACCTAGAGGCCTTACAAGTACATTTGTGCATTTTTGTTCTGAGTCTACAATTGAGGGCAAATGCAGTCTGGAAGCACCACTTCTTAACGTTACAACGGAAACAACTACCTCAACAAACAAGGAAAGGGGAAGAAGGCTTGCAATAATAAACACTCTAATTTTTAATAGCTTATACTTGCAAAGTCTTCTGTAAACAGTCCAGTTTTTTTTTTTTTTTCCCCCCCTCCAGTATTAGGAAGAGACACTACAAGTAAACTAATTTGGCAGACTGGATCTGTCAAGACATTTGAAGATATTTGATCTGCTGACATAAGGATTTGCTTTTTCAAGGAAGGAGCCTCTGCACTGCTTTTATAATCGCTGTTGATCGGTGGTTTGCTCCACTTTTCCTGATACTACTAGTGGGAAAATTGTATTAAGGTATTGCTTCTAAAACTATTATTTGCATTGACAAAAATAACTTTCATAGACTTAACAGCAAGTGACAATAATATGCTCATGAAGAAATTGTAGGTGATAACTTCTCTGCTCCGGCTTTGCTTTTCTGTGTGCAGAGTGGAATACCAAACAAGAGACAGAGCATTATTAAGATACTTCGGCTTGCTTTTTGGGTACAGTTTGTAACTGCAGCAGGGCTGCACTGAACACTGAAAGTACAAAGTCAGCAAATCTGCTGCCTTTCTCACTGCTGATACAGATTATACAGACGCTTGCCTTTTTGAAATGCCTTTTGTGAAACCTATGTACACAGTCCTCCACTGTTACTGTACATAGCTATATATTTGAGGAAGGAATTTGACAAGTGATTGTTAATTTGAGAAATCTCTGGACAAGCACTCACTTATGTATTGCTGTAGTGCACAAGAAAGCAAAATGGACTATAAGCGGCGCTTTTTGCTTGGCGGGTCCAAGCAAAAAGTGCAGCAACACCAGCAGTATCAAATGCCTGAGCTAGGCAGGACCCTGAGCGCACCGCTGGCGTCTACAACCCCAGCATCCCCTTTGGTCTCCTCAGCTGCTGCGGGCAGCTGCAACCACCCTGTGTCCCATACTACTCCGATCGCAGACATCCAGCAGGGAATCTCCAAATACCTGGATGCACTCAACGTGTTTTGCCGTACGAGCACTTTCCTTACAGACCTTTTCAGCAGTGTATTTAGGAACTCGCACTATTCTAAGGCAGCTATGCAACTGAAAGACGTGCAGGAACATGTCATGGAAGCAGCGAGTCGACTCACAGCAGCAATAAAACCAGAAATAGCAAAAATGCTGATGGAACTGAGTGCAGGAGCTGCAAACTTTAAAGATCAAAAAGAGTTCAGCCTACAAGACATTGAGGTAGGTTACCTTGGGGGATGCTGTTTTGCATGTGAATTTGTATCGTTTTTTCTTAATTGGACTTCTCTTCAAACTCACTTCTACACTTCTATTCTTACATTTTCTGTTTGAAAGTGTTGTCCTTTGCAATGCCTGACTTCCAGCTATGTTGAATTAGGTATTTAGTGGGTATTTCTGTGTAAGAACTTGTATCCTATTTAAAGACTTCATGAAATAAGGAAGATGAGTGATAATTAAATTGTATTACCTATGTAATTCTAAATGGTAATGTTTTATATGATTTAAACTTAAAACCAGCAATCCAACAACCTCTTTCTTCTTTGGGGAAACCATGCTTAGTTTCAAAATAATAATAATAATGCCAAAGAAAAAAACCTCAACACTCTGCCCCTCCAAACCAACTAAATGAAAGTTTTAAACAATTTTCTGTTTTATGTTAGCTAGTATTTCTAATGATGTTAAGCCATCATATTCTAAATTAACCTATGCTTTCCTTAGTATTATCTGTTCTGAGAGGAAACCTGAACACTTGGGAGTGTTGTCATCAGCGTTTGCGTAAAACTGTGTATTAGTCAACTAGTGATCGAACTTTGTGTAAAATAACACTTTATCACCCTTCAGAACACTTTTGTCTTTGTGAGCTGTTGTGCTTAAAAGAAAAATACCATGCGAGCATGAGAGATTTCTGCTGTAAAAAATTTGCGTGACTTTGCTAGAATTTCCATACACTGGCAGAGAGTGCCCAGCAGTCAGAAGTCAGAGGTTTTGAAGTTGAGAGGGTGCCCAGCTCTCATCACGCCTGGCTGGGTCTGTCTGGGTATTCCTTCTGTAGTAAACCTCTGTCTTAGGCGACCGGTGCTGTTAAGGGATAGTCACATGAGCATCCCTGGTGTTTTAAGTAGTTCTTTGTGTTTTGACGTATTTTTCACTTTACAGCAGTCTTTGCAAAGTTTTTCCTACAGAATTCCATCCTAAGTGGAAAACTTGAGTTCTCTTATTTTTGATTTAGATTTCAGGTAACTTTGTTAAGGATGAATGTTACACACACACGCTTATCGAGCGTTATCTGCTTTCTGTAACTGCACAACTTACAGATGAAGTTAAGTAAATGCTCTCTGTAGTACATAACTGTAGTGAGAAATATGACTGACAGTTTTCAGTGTTGTATACTTAGTATAGAATGAAGTAAGATTGGCTATATATTTGTTATAAATGTTTTCTGTAGACTGGTATTTTTTAAAATAATCCAGTAACATCACTATATTTAGCTAAAGCTATGGGGAAAAAATACTTTTTTTTTTTTTAATTTACTAATCGGTGTGAGTTTATGTAATTAAAGATCTTGATAATACCTGTGCTGAAAGACTTTTTTTTAATTAAAGCAGGAACTTACGAAGGACTACCTGTCTTCTAGGGGCTTTTTTGTGGACTTTGAAACTCTGTGTTGCAAAACGTTGGCAACTATCTGTATACTGCTGCTATAACCTAGTCAAGCAGTTCTAGGTGCTAATTCCTACCTTGCCCCCCACGCTGCGTGGGGAGAGTACTTCTTCGGTACTGAGTGGAACTCCCGAGCAAAAGCAAAGCATTGTTTGCATATGTTGGCTGCACGTCTTGCCGGCTTAAAGCAAAGGTAGAGAAACGTGCTTTGGTCCCTGCTTTACCTGTATAGACCTAACCCTCGTTCCTCAGCTCCGTGTCCACCTGCAGTGCTCTCTTCACCCAGCAGCTCTATAGGGTAGGAACAAATGTAAAGGGAATCCAGGCAAAACAGCTGGATTGCTTCATTTTATTTTTAGGTGTATCTTGTGGAAATTGACCACTTGTCACCCTACTTTTCTTATACCTTTTCTTAATTAAAACTGCATCTTGCACATAGCTTTAAAAAAAAATCAATATGCAAGACTTACGGGTACTTTTGTGTGATGAGACAAGCATTGCGTTCTCGTTTTGCTAAAGAACCAGCAAAATTTAAGGATTTGACACTGACTGACATGGTTGTTTTATAAGTCAGCCAGGGAGCATGGTTTAGATGACTTAAGTATATGGGCAAGCTATTTGGATGATGGTGTCCTGGAAGCAGTTATCAGTTGCTTTTTGTCAAAACTAACCTTGGCAGAGGTCAGTATAGAGAATATATTTAACTTTGTGGGTGACTTGAAAGTACGTGATATAAGTATGCTGGAAGACCTGCTGAATTAAAAATAATCTTGAATTGAACAAATGAGTTTTCCAGTTGGGATGGAATTCAGAGAGGAAAACTGAATGTTACAATATTGAAATAGAAATTTTCAGCCTCACAAGTGGAGCCCAGTGGGCAACAGTTGTGAAGATCAGTTCTAGGGCTCACGGTAGTCGTATGTTGAGTAGGAGTCAGTGTTGTGCAGTTGCAAATAATAAATCAGTGTTGTTGCTATTGTGCAAGGAGGCAGTTGTCATGTATTTAACACAGCTATAACCTGCAAGAACCATGAAATAAGCATTCAGCTCTCTTCACTTTGGTTATTATGGCCTTAAACACAACAGTGCACCCGTGCACCACTGCTATTGCGCTTAGAGAAATAGTGAGCAACTGGAGAGACACCAGAGGAGAGTAGCAAGAGTAATGAGACATCCAGGAAATAGGACTTCAGAGGACAGATTGAAAAGACTGACTCTGCAGAAGAGAAGACTAAGAAGGAAAATCAGAATTGTTCAGGTATGTAAGAAGCTGCCAGGAGACGTGGCAGTGTTCTGTTCTTCATGGCCACATAAGATGGAGCAAGAAGTAATGACCTTAAATTTCAGAAGGAAAGGTTCATATTAGATGTTGTGGAAATACTTTGTAATGTTAGCAAAGCACTGACGTGGATTGCTACAAAGGGTAGGGAGTCTCCGTCATGAAGAACTTACAGAACAGGTTAAACTTGCATCTAGCAAAACTGACCCAGCTGAAAATTGCTCCTTGCTTGGGACAGTAGGATGACCTTTTGAGAGCCTCTCCTACTCTGCTTTTCTGTGATTTGAAGACTGAGCTATTTATGCTGAAGTTTTAAATTAAAAAAAAGTGTGCTTTTTTTTTTCCTGATCTATAGAAAAGTTAACATTTCATAAAACTAAGAATGAAGAAAAATATAAAAGGCTTGCCTGACTTCATTAGAGTTCGCTGACTGGGGGAAACAAGGGGAAAAGAGTGTGAGAGGCAGTGTAATTTTTTCCTTGGGAAATACGGTAGTATCTGAAGTTGCTTTTGCGGCTTCTGTAGTAGATGACTGAAAGAACTTAGAACTGAGAAAGAATTGAGAGACGGTTGAATGTTTGAGTGGCAGCTCAGCAATATTCTATGAAGAGGTGCTCCAGAGCCTCTTATTTGAGGGATGGAGTGTAGTACTACGGAAGCAGCAGGAGGTGAGTTGTAATTCATGGTGGGGTGGGAGGACAGAACCCCAGGTTCTTGGGAAAAACATGAGAATGAGGCTTTTTCTATGTGTGAGCCCAGCTGAGGAAAGCATACTTTTCCTAAGCATTCCTCAACAAAGGCTGTATATTTTGAGGAAGAATGAGAAATACAAGGAGAGCAGGTTTGGCTCTAGAAATTTAGGAGAGAGCTATAGCTTTTCTGAGGTGCCACACATTTTTATCTAGTCTAGTGGGCTCAGGGAGGGCAATATCAAGAAAACTTCACGTTCTGATGAATGTACACTGACTTGGAGTTGGACTAAAAACGGTTATGCAGCCTGGGCTGTAGCAGCAGTGGCTGAGATTTTTAATTTATTTATTGGTTTCTTTAGCAGAGCAGAGCTTGCTAGTTCAGAGCTGTCTGCCAGGATGTGTAAGAAGGTGACTTCTCTTCATCAAAGTGTTGGTGACGGATGGAGTTTCCCAAGGTTTCAGAAATGCAAATGTTGGTTTTTATTTTCTGCCTTTCTTTTTCCCCTTTCAAAAAACTTTGAATTCTCAGGTGTTTTGTATGGGTGAGGAACAGCTTGGAAATCAGGGGGAACAAGAGTGTGTTTTATGTTAAGTTTTCCAAATCTGTTGTTAAAGTTTTGTAAGCTGGAAGAATGCAATGAAACTGTACTTCTGTTAATGAAAGTGTTAAAGGAAATCCTGGGGCGGGGACGGGGGACAACGGAATTTAAAACTGGAAAAAAGCTTGTGTATTTCCTCATCTTTTGTGAAGCTTTGCAGCAGCCTCAGTACTGCAAAATACAAAGAACGAATCTTGGTTTAGTTACATGGAGCTTGTGTTCTTGCCTTGAAGGTGGTAGTAACGACAGAGATGTACATGTTGTGTTCCTAAACAAAAGGGAAGCATGAATGGGCACAGGGTATTTGCTTGGACACTGTTTTGTATTAAATGGGGACAATTTTTGGCTTTTAAGTGTATAAAATAACTGAAGATTTTTGAACAAGAAGCTTGTGGGACAAAAATGTCTGAGTAAATATAAAATGTAGGCTTTTCTCAGCAAACATTGTAAAGCCCAATTTAAATATTTTTAAAAATTATTATCTTTCCTGTGGTTTGCAGGAATTGAATTCAGGCTTTTCTGAGTTGAGGAATTGTTAGTAGCAAAAAGCTGCTTCAAATCAGTAGAAAATGCTATGGCTTGCTGGAATGACATTGTACTCTTGGTCTATAATCTCATGGTCTGCTCTCAGATCTGCTAGCATTGTCTTTAGACATATTTTGTATTACATTTTAATTGCTGCTTTTTATTTTTAAAATGTTTAACACTTAAATGCCTTTTTGCTAAATTATGGTTAGCATTTTAGTAGCTGTCAATATCAGATTATCACTAGTGGGCTTTTAGGTTGACTCTTAGCGGGAATGAGTCTGTTAGGTTGCCCGTGTCTCCTAATGCTGTAGACGTAAAGGTGCAACTTCCACTGGAATCTAGTTTGTCTTGTAGGTAACTCTTTTTCAATGAGCAGGATCGTGTCTTCCCTTGGAGGTGTTTTGGTCATGAGATCATTCTTCCGAACTGCGGGGCATTGCTACATAGTAAAAATGAATAATATTCTGCCCACTTTCAGTAATATGTGGGAAAGGGGGTTATCTCATAATCTGCTACACCAGTTTGAGTCATACCGTGTTGTTAATTTCATTATATTGCTATTTTAATCTGGTCTCTTCAGTGGGTAGACAGGTTGTGCACAGAGCTTACCGTTACCAAAGCCATTAAGAACTCTGTTAAGGGAAATGAGGGTAGTAGGAAGCCGCTGAATAAGCATATTGTGGTGTTTTGGTTTTTTTGAAGGTTTTGTTTGTTTAGGGAAATAGCCAAAAAAAAAAAAAAAAAAACCTGAACCAAACCCAAAAAAACCAAGGAAAAAAGAGAAAAAGAAATGCTACTACATAAAATGATACTTGGAACTGCATGTCAGTGTTTGCATCAAGTTTGGAAGACTGACACTGGTTATTTGCTACCTTTATTAGTGGTAGTGTTCTGTTTTAAAGAATCTGTTGCGCAAGGTTTGATTGCCAGGGAATTTGCATAGCATCACTGTTTAGCAATGAAATCTGGTAATTTTATGTGTGCACTTTGTCCAGCAAAATATTGCAAAGTTGATTGTGTGCCCCCCATGAGGAGGGTAATGTGGGACAGTGACCTAAGGTTGCATCTCCACCTGATGCTCCTGTTTGTACGTAACCAGTTTGATTAAACTCATCGCCTGTTTCAGAGACAAGGAAGTCTGAATTGAGACCTCACCAAAAAGTCCCATTGCTTCCAACTGCCTAAACAGGAAGACAGTTTCCTTTAGGTAAGGTTATGCAGTTGCTGAGAGAGATAGCTGTTCTACCTGGTAACGGGTTAGGAAGGTCAGGGTGCTAGAGCTGTATTTCTTGGGACAAAAAGTTTGCAAGCTGAAGGCCTCATTGTGTGTGCAATGGAAATGATTCTAAGAAATGGATTAAGAAAACACCACGGCTACCAAGAAAAACTTCCTAGTTGACACCTGTGATAATTCCAGTTCATCTTTGATAACTGCATAGTCTCTAGCTGTTCGTTTGTTTTTATTATGGTCTAAAGCAGGAGTGTCAAACACTTCTGCATGTGGAAAGTAGGGAAAAATAAACTTGAAGAGATGGTGCTGTCTCTAACTGTGGAAAAAATGCATCCATATGCTAATATTGTTCTGCAGATTTCACAGCGAGAGATTTAGTATATTGCTTTACACACTTGGCTAACTGCTGGACAACCCTGGCTGTATTTGTTAAACTGGTGGTGGTCATACTTCTTTCCCACAGTTAAGACAAATTCAGGTCTTTGGAAGAAAATCCTCAAGAAGTGAACTTTAAAGCAAAGTGAGTTTGGCATCTGCAGCGAGTGTTTAACAGTGCAAAATCCTCCACCACTTGGATTTTATTTAAGCAGTTAAAACCATCCTTACCCATTTCTGAGGAAGACACAAATGATTATTTTTCAAACAAAACAGAAGTTCAGTAAAGCAGATGTTACTATTTATCTTTGCTGTTTAACATTGTAAATGATACTAGGAATGTTGTGTGCTGCCACTTAAAAATTAAATCATTTGTTTATTTTGAGCATTATTCCCAGGCAGGGGAAACTTCAACCTCTGTACCTTAAATATTCTTTGAAACTTAATCGGCTTGGAATTCCTAATGAGTCCTAGTTTCTTCTTCCCCTGAGAACTGCATTCTTCATACACAGAAACATTCAGATGGCCAGTTGTCTTTTCCCGCAGTTTTCTTATAAATCTTTCTAATCTTATAGCCAGGAAAGTTGGAGTTTTATTCATTTTATCATTTGCTGACTGCCTTTTTAATAAGGCAGACTCCACTTTCAGAGGTCAGTCAAAGTACCAAAAATGTTTAATTTTATGCCTTGTACAAAGAAGGGAAGTGATTGAATGAGAATGGAATGTCAAAAGGAGTCCGGATGCAGTGGAAAAAAGCGTTGCCACCACTGGTTCTTCTGAAGTAGATAGTTAATGCATATAGCTGTTCGTGTGACTACAGACTCTTGCCAGTAAGATCACTGTGTCTGAATATTTTTATTCCAGAAGAATGTAGCTGAAAATAAGCCAGATGATTTATTTGCTCCAAGGCACGATGGCTTTGTACATTATCTGTGTATTTTATGAATTATTCCTAAAATGGAATTCAAGTTGAGTCTTTTTTAATAAATCAAAGTCAAATACACATTTTAAACCACTCTGTGTGACAAACTCCGTAGAAGAAACAAAACACTTTGAATAGCTTTTAAATACTTTCTACAGTAATTTGGAAAATACTTGCTTCTCTGCCGCGTTGTGGTTGTGCTTTGTTGTAAGCTTTTGTCCACTTAGGAGAGCGTGGCCCTGAAGGTAGATGGAGCCCTCCTCTTCGTGCTGCTTTGCTCTCCAGGCTGTCCTTCTGGATGGCTGCGCTCCCGTCTGCTCTTCCACACCTAAATACTCCGTTTGTGTGACCCATTTTGTTTTGCTTGTAGTACCTGGGGCATATGTCTGTCTTAGGTCATAATTCTCATTAGCATTGGTATGAGAGAGGGAGATGAACAGGGCATGGAAAGGTGCAGGGGACAGAGCTCCAGGATGCGAAGCCCAGCTCGGGCTGGCGGAGGCAGGCACCCCTTCCCTGCCCTCAGCCCAGTGAGTACGGGAGGGACTGGCAGCCCTTCGCTTCCCCTCGGGCTCTCCGAGTGAGTATTACATGACCCATTTCAGTGAAATATTCTGAAGAGAGGATTTGTGCCAGCGTTAGCAGTTCCCGTCAGACAATGCAAGTGACAGGGCTGCAACTTTGTGCATGCATTCTGCAGTCATACTGTATTCTAAAAATGGCACTGTGTTGCCACTGTGTTATGTGGCAAAATGGTTTTCATGCTTGTTACTGCTTATTGCTCTGCTTGGAAGATAAACCGCTCAATTAAACTTTTTTCTGATTTTTATGAAATGTTTTAAAATGATTCAGATTTTTTTTTTGTTTGGTTGGTTTTTTTTAGCATAAATTCAGCTAGCTCTATGTGCAAGTGGGTTTTGCTGTTGACTTTGTCCTTGTGATAATGTCTGCTCCCATTTTTGTATTGTTTCATGTGCTCGATATTGCTAAGTAACTTAAGCATTTCATTCTTCAAATAACCATAACTTGAGTGCATAAGTAAAAATGACATGGGATCAGTCTGATCTCCCCATAATTCATAGAAACCAATGCTCACTCCCTGTTTACCTTATTTTAAGTAAATGGTTAAATATAATGATCTGAAGTGTTATTTTAATAAAAACAGATCTGAGTTTAGCTTAATTCCTTACCCCAAACACTGAACAAAAAGGAAGAAGTGAAACTTCCATGAAATCTTCTATTTGCTTGAAACTGGTTTGTTTCTTCTCCCACAGGTACTCGGGCGATGTTTCTTGACGGTGATGCAGGTCCACTTTCAGTTCCTGTCACAAGCTTTGCAGAAGGTCCAGCCAGTGGCACACTCTTGCTTTGCTGAAGCTGTAGCGCAGGAAAGAAAGAATGTTAGTGGGGCTGGAGCCTCAAATTTAAGCCCCACAAATGAGCTAGAAGATGCGATAAGATCATGGAGAGGAGCAGCAGAGGTACGGAGGTCTTACTGTAGTGATACTGTATTTAGTGAAATGCCAGTCGTATTTAGTGAAACCTAAATTCAGGCTGGATGCCCTAATAAAGGAAGAAAATCTCTGATTTTAAAGACATGCTACATTTGAAGGGGAGGAATATGGTGCAGTTAATTTTGGATGCTAAAACTTGCTTTGCCTATATGGTGATTGTACTATCTTTGCTCTGTGTAGCGTTTTCTTTGTGATATGATTGTACATAAGGAGTGTACAAACAGTGGAAGCAGCTTTTTGTTATTCGTAATGAATTAACAATGTTCAAATGTGGTTTGGCAGACAGATGGAATTTGAAAAAACTCCATACAACGAGTCTTTGCAAAAACAGAGCAAAATCAAGACGGAAAAATAATTTAGATGTCTATTTCTCTTAAATTTTGAGCATGAATTCTATTTTATACTGAAAAATCTTTACAGTAACTTTTAACACTTTCATCTTCATACTATTAAGCTTGATGTTGCTTGATCCATCAATTGTTGGAATGTTAACCTTATTACTTAAATGGACCACTCTCTGGACTGGCATTTTCACAAACATTTGCCATTTGTGGAATCCTTACTTTTCCTGCTGAAAAAAGTCCTTTACAGAGAAAAATAGTTCTATGAGCTTTTCTGCTTTCCCTTGCACTATTGAAGTCTACAGACTGATAGATCAAAATGGATTCAGACTCCGAGTGCCCGGTTTCCTTAAATTCAAGTCACTTGGAGCATGTGCTTTTGAAGTCTGATTTGGCAGCCCACACAGGCGTGTTAATCATCTTGACTGGAAATCTTGTCAAGGTTTCCATTTATCAACTAACATCTGCAAGGTATATGAAAGCAGGCAAGTTTCCTTTAGAACTATGGATGCAGAGGAATTGTCTGTAACTTTTACTGCAGCATAAATTTATTTCACTGGATAAAATAGAGATTTGGGAGTCCTTTAGCTAATCATAACAGGTCTAATCCTGGTATAGCTTTACTCCTTTTGCATAAAAATAGTTAATTTTAATATACTTAGTTCCTTAACTGTGTTACAATTTCTAGAATTACCCTGCAATTGCTATCAAGTTTGTTTAAAATGTGGTTAAAATTAAACTTAGGTTTGCAGAATGTGGGACCTTAACTTTCTTTTTTACCTCCTTAACATCCCACTTCAACTATTTCTGTTAATAAAACCTGTATTTTGAAATAGTTTAGTACAAGTATTAGACTAATCAAATCCTTTATTAAACATACGTGGGGGGGGGAAGAGAAAAATACCGATTCTCCCTAGTTCCAGAATAACAATAGAAGAAACTTCTCAATTTTTATGATTGACTAAAATAAATATTTGTGTGGGGTTTTAGGATAGCATAAGAAAAATCTGTATTCTGTAAATAAAGTATTGTGCTCTCTCTCTCTCTTCTAATTGTAGATAGACTAATATACAAGTCATTTTGATGGAAGGCAGATTTGAAATACTGCAATCTTTCCAAATGTTTACTTTGTGGAGTGGAAGATGATCCATTATTTCCATATAAAATCAGCCTCTTTGGCAGGAGAATACAGTGCTGTTTCAGAATAAAGTTTAAGATGATGCTTTGTCGGTAGCTCAAAACTATTTTTCCTTTTTCAGATTTTCACTTGGAAAATGCTGTAATTTTGTATGTGTCGAAGAGGTGCGCAATGTGTCTGTCCATTGGCTGTAGTACCAAAAATCCCCAGTTTGGACATCCTGCTTTAGACCAAGACTCCCTCCTAGACTGAAAAATAAGCTGTAGCTGAGGCCTTAAATGCAGTTGAGAGTAGACTTCTATTTGTTTTGCCCTGCTCAGTAGTGTAATATTTTACAGTTAAAACTAGATATTTGGCTTTTCATATTTTTTATTTTTCAAAATCATATTACATAAAGCTATTCTCTTGCTGTGGTAAGCTGATTTTACAGTCTGGTGTGGCTCTTAAATTGCACCACAGTAATCACCCTTAATTTTATAAAATATATCTTCTTCTGTACACAGGAGTGTTTGTGCACATGAGTGTATGTATCGTCTGTTTCTGTGGCAAGTAATACCCTTTAAGTGGAAGTTTTAAGTCCCTCCTCTGGTAACCACAGTCATCGTGTGGCCTGTGTAACAGGATCCTTACTCCGGAGAGGGAGCTGAAATAGTAACAGCAAACAATGTTGAGATAAGTTCCTAGCCAACACCTATATGCCATACAAATTATGTGACACTTGTACTTTCAAAGTAGCAGTAGAGGTTTAACAAGCTCTAATAATCTCCACCAGGTGCTGCTTCTCATCTCCTTTATAATGTTTTAAATTCTGAGGTGTGGGGGTTTTTTTTCTCTTTTTTAAAATGTAATTAAGCTTGACCTGGTTTAATGTTGAACGTCTTTACCCTGGATTTTTATTTTACGTTACAGGCCACATCTCGACTGCGAGAAAGAGGCTGTGATGGATGTTTGGCAGGAATTGAAGTTCAGCAGCTTTTCTGCTCACAGAGTGTTGCAATCCCTGAACATCAGCTCAAAGAGCTAAACATGAAAATTGACAGTGCTTTGCAGGTGAGTTCTTAACGTCTGCTGCTTTCATGTGCAGGTAGTACAGTCAGTGGGCCAAGGAATGAAATAGGGAAGGAGTATATTACTGTAGAAATATCTACCACAGGCAGCCATGAGGTATTTGAGAATTACAGTATTGGAATCTTATGATAAATGTACGTATGCCGTGGAACCGAGTAGGGCAAATCCATGTAACAATTGTTATATATGTATCCGTACACAATGACTGCGTGCTTGCTTACTTGCTGATATGCCTCTTCTATCTCAACTTTTTGTTTCGTGTCAGGCTTACAAGGTGGCTTTGGAGAGTTTAGGCCACTGTGAATATGCAATGAAGGCTGGCTTCCACTTGAACCCAAAAGCTATTGAAGCGAGTCTTCAGGTAGGGTCTGTTAAACCCGTTCCCTCTTTCATCCCTCCTCACCTTGAAAACAACTATTTGGGGGGGGTGGGAAATTACTCATATTAGGTTTGCTAATGGCTTCATTTCTTCTAATTGATCTGTTGCTTTGTATTTCAGGGCTGTTGCAGTGAAGCTGAAGCCCAGCAAACAGGAAGGAGGCAGACTCCACCTCAGCCCATCCAGTGTGAACTGCCCACTGTACCTGTTCAGATAGGAGCGCATTTTCTGAAAGGAATATCCTTTAATGAGTCTGCAGCAGAAAACCTGAAGCTGAAAACGGTAATAACCCTGAATCTACCCACTGGAGTGGGGAAAAAAAGAGTAGAACTCCTTAAAAGTCAGAGAACAACTGCAGTAGAAGTTCAGTGCCAAACTTGCATTTAAAAGTGCGTATTTTTAGCCTGACTTCCTGTGGAAACAAGATGTTGATAACATTGTAGGGCCATGCCTGCTTTTGATAACGTTTTTACCACCTGGGCAAATTCAGTGCAATCTGAGAGAAGCATAGAAGTCTAGCTTCGATGAACTTCTTGAAAATAGGTGGGTTAGGAATCAAGTGCAGAGGGAAGTGAGCCCTTACAGGTGCCCCAACCAGGGTGATGCACTTCAGAGCTTTTACCTTCTTAGGTGCCAAAATAAGTCTGGCCCAGACCATTCTAGTGCTAAGGGAGGCACTTGAAAAAGTATTTTGTAACAATGCTGCTTTTAGTGTCTTCTTACAAACTTTAATCAATTTTTAAAAAAATAATTTTAAATTGTAGAGAAGTTAGTTGTATTTTCAGTGTAAAGGAATGGGTAAAGATGTCCATTCAGAACTAATTTGGGCAATTTTAATCAGCATTTTAACTTTTTTTAGATAAGCCTCGTTCCTTGCTCCTGAAAGAGTTGAAACAATCCACAGCTCAAAATGCTGCTTTTCTGTTGTCTTTGCAGTGCTTTATCTAGTTTTGATTAAACCATTTTGCAAAAATACTCTTAATGATTTTGGAAGAGTATTGGGTTCCAGATAGCAGAGAAGGTCTTCCGTAGTTCTGTTCTGCAGTTCAATTCTTCTAGTTATACAAGACTGTTCAGAGGTAACAGACATTATCGTTGTTTGAAAAACATGTAGAATAATGATAAATACATATGGAAGCATTGGTGTTAACATTTATGAACCACGTGTTTAGTATGACAAGTTTTAATGACTTTTTCCAGCACACAATGCTGCAGTTGATTAAGGAAGCTGGATGCCATAATGGACTTACACCACGGGATGACTCTCCTGTTACTGAAGTCCTAAATCAGGTTTGCCCTTCCACTTGGCGAGGAGCCTGCAAAACTGCTGTACAATTGTTATTTGGCCAAGCTGGACTGGTAAGTGACTATGAATAGGCTTAGCAAAAAAAAAAAAAGGACTACTTAATCATCCTGAAGAGAAACTAGATATTTTGAAGAGTTTGGAAATTAATTTCCAGTGTCTTACTTTGGCTTTCTTCAATTTTAACACTGCAGCTAACTTGATGAATGAGCAAAATGTATCCTCGTAGAGTGCAAGTTCGTAGACAGTATCTGTAGTTGACAGGAACAGAAGAGGGTACTGTGTACTTCATAGTCTCCGTTATTAGAGAGTACAGAAGAAATGAAACTCCTAATTCATAGTGAAATAGAAAGATTTTTCAAATCTATAGATGACCACGTTAAAAAGAAACACCCCTTCCCCCCTTCTCTCAGATTAGCTTTAAAAACTGCTATTTTTTCATTTCCTCTCTGCTTTGAATGGAAGCTGGGTTTCCTGCCCAGCATAAACCAGGAAGTCCTCTGCACCAAGTAATGCTGCCAGACTTCTCCAACAGAGGACAGAGCAATTCCGTACCTTGTTGTGGACATGTGTTCTTCAGAAACAAACCCCATGGATTTTACATTATCTAAACAGCTGATAAAAATAATGCTTGGAACATAGTCTGCTAAGAAAATGCATTTTTGCTCCCATAACTAATTACCTTACTAATTACATACTAATCTCTTCATTTAATAAAAGTGTTCATTCATGACACACCTTTTTTGGACTACTGTGAGTTTTCATTTGACTGGTCAAATAAAATGGGGGCAAGAATGCAATAGGACAGGAAGGAAATGCAAGCATAAAGGTACACCATAGCTTGTGGTAGCTCCTGTCAAGTATTCTTTGAATCATCTTTAACTTACAATGAGCTAAATACTTCTTGTTGATTCATATACTGATTCTTTGTTTGAGGTGATGGCAGGCCGTCAGGACTTTGTAACTAACTAATTTCTGATGAAGGGATCTATATTGCTACTTTCTTTGTAAATACCACATTTTTCAAACAAATCACACAGCTGATTAAGTGACTTCCACCTTCCATCCTAGTTTATTAAACCATATGGTTTTTTGGTACCATTAATAGGTTCTCCAATAATGGTGAATGATAAACTGTAAATAATAAATTTGTCAGATATTTCTACTGTAGTGTTCCTTTGATACTAGATAGTCGGTACTCCCTTAATGTTAAATATCTGTTAGAGAAGTAGGTTCGAATCATACTGGAATTCAACTGACTTTTCCTGTAAAGACCTAAAATCAAAGGGACAGCCCATCAGTATCATAACAGCAGTGCACCTGCTGTCAGTCCTTACTTCCCTGTGATACTGGGATTTAAGGACAGCAGATGGTAGTGCATTAACCACTTTGTAGAAGGAAGTTTTACAAGGAGGCATAAGGAGGTGGTATCTTTGCAAGGAGAGAAAGCAACTGTGGAATAGTAGGATTGATCAAACTTCTACTTAGGTGTTTGCTAGGAAAACATGCATTAAATATTAATAAATACAAGAACTAGAAAAAAGGATATGGTTAAGTGGGATTGTGTCTTCACCTGCCATAGTTCATGGTTGGATTCTGGGAGTCAGCAGCAAGGTACAGGAAATGAGGCCAAGAAAGAAACTGTTTCTCAGCAGCCCTATGGGAGTGTGCCGTAACTCAGGAGGAGTTCGTGGCTCCTGAGTGTCTCGATGAGGAATGCCTTGGAGGATGCTGCACCTCCCACCAGTTCCTTTCCAGGGGGTTCAGTGTTGCGCACACCCCAGTCCTGCCCTGATGAGATCTGGGGAGTGCCCCGTGGCACATTTGGACTCAGGAGTCGGGAAATCTCCCGCTGTCCCCCGGTCTAGACATAACTAGTTAGACCTGCTGGTAATTAAAGCGCTGATAATTCTTCAGGTTTATCATAACATTTGGAGAGTTGTCAGCATAAAACTTACTTACGCATTCTCCCAAATGATAGTGCTGATAGAAGGAATATTATTTGTGTTGAATCATGACTGTCTCCAAAGATTTTTGCATGAACCTCAGTTTCTGAAAGTAGGTTTCTATCTTCAAAGACACAGTAATGAGCTATACATGTGACAAAATACCTGCAAGCTTTCTCTCTTCTTCCTTCATTCTCACTTTGATTTGTAACAGTTTGGAAGGGTGTAAGGGTTGAGGTTTTTCTTTATAAACTATGTGCCATAATTTTTTACAAGATTCAATTATGCTTGTAGGTAGCCTCATGCAATGATGAGAAATTGTAATTTGCTTCTCTAAAGCATTCTTTGGGTGGAGATCAGAGAGGAAACACCTGTAGAACAAGAACAATAGATGTCTGATGCACAGGAAGCTATCCTTTAAGCACCCACCAGGCAGGGAGGGAGAATGTGTTTATTTTGAGTTTATTTTGTGTAGAACTCAGAGAAATGAATCATGGGACGATATTACGTAGTCTTTGGTTTACTGCTTTTAGAAACTAAGCTGGCTGCATTAGTTCAGAATTGTGTGTAAATCATCATTTAAACGCCATATTTAAAAAAAGAACATTACTTCACAGTCTTGCTATCTTTAGCTTGTCTTGCCATGTGCTTTTTAAGAAGAAACTTATTAAGAGTGGAAAGCACAATGAGATGTGACTTAGTTGGCATTGTTATTTTAGGCTTCAGGTCTTTAACATACGAAATAATTTTTAAAAGTGCAGTTTTTCAGTTTTTACCTTAGCATATATATTAAGAATTGTATTTTCAGATTTGGGTCAGCTGAAGAAATCTGTGTTTGAATAAAAGTAACGTGTACTAAAACAGTTGAATTCAAAGATGAATGGCAATAAAACTTTGAATCGGCCTCCTGCAAAGCCATGAAGAGGTTTAACCGAGTCTCTAGCCATCTTTTTTTGTGCTAGCAGATCTTTCTGTAGCAAAAAACAACACGTGTTGCAGAAGCACTAAATCTCCTAGTAATCCCAGATGTTGTAACTCTGCCCAAATGTTGAGAAATGTAAAACTTTTTTTAAAAGGAAGAAACAAAGATGTGTGTGTCTGTGGGAATCACCCCCCAACAAAGCCCAGACCACGAGCACTACCATGCACCACTACCAGAAGCTGATGTAGGTCTGCACGCATCGCAATTTTAGTTCTGACTTACAGGTCTGCGACGCAGATAGTGTTTTTCTTGGGAGTTGAGAAAAATCACTCCTAAGTTCATCTCTCCTTATTCTAATTGCAATATAGCTAATTCACAGATTACCAAATTACATAAAATTAAAATGGTACAAACACAAGGAAAAAAGTAATGGAGTTGCCCTGTTATTAAGTGAGAGGTATTTTCACGAGTGGATAATAGCATGGCATTTTGTCACGGTGCTTAGACACATTTTACAGGTCTGAATAAACTCAGACAAATGCTTAGAGGCAGCTGGTGGAACACTAAGGCCTTATGCTAAAATATCTAAAAGGTGGGAAATAATTGTGTTCAAGTGTCATTGGATGGTTTTGTCAGAGCAAGAGAGAGAAGAGACTCTCAGCATTATTCATATTTCACATTTCTTCATAACCAGTAGTAGACAACCAGTTAGAAGCAGAACCAGTGTAGGATGATTGCAAAAGAGGCAGTAATATCCCTTGAGGCTTATTTATACCGGAGGACTTTTGCCATTTCAAGGATAAATGGTACAGCTAATCTGCTAGTCACTGAAGCAAGAACTGCTGACTGCTGCCAGAAAGCTGCTGGTTCAGCATGACCAAAATAGGAAATTATGGAAATGATCAAAAAGGCCAACCCATGCAGGCTGGACAACAACAGAAAGCATGAACCAAATATGGAACTTACTATCAGTGGTACTGAAGTTTAAATGAAGCTGAAGCAAATCCATTCCTTCTCAATTCCATAAAAAGAAAGGTTCATGACAGAAGGTTAATTTTGAAGACTTTCATCTTCCATATATCTTCATGATGTCTTACAGAAAGCTCAGAATTCAACAAATTGAGCAGTCACTTTTCTTCTCTTTTATATAAAAGAGGATTAATAATAGTACAATTCCATTAGGTAGAATAGAGAAATCCTGGTGTGGGATTTTATAAGCTTAAAAGGAGGAGGGGGGTGTCAAGAATTGTGAGCTATGTGCAGAGTTTCAGACTAAATACTACTTGTCTATATATCATATCATGCAGTGCAGTTAAATTATTTAAAATATTTTTATAAATAGGTGTGTGGGAGCTATTAAAGTAGTAATAGTGCCAGACCTCTCAAATGCAAGGGCTGTTACACGAAGCCCTTGATAACTACCAGCTGTTAGGTGAAGCAGTTGGTAAGTACGTAGTGATGCAGAACTACACTATGTAATTGAGAAGAATTAAGCCCTTGGAATATAGGTTACTGTATCAAAACTCATAATTTTATAGTCTTTCTCTTTTTTAGATATTAAAATAGAAATCAATTTATAATGATTTTGTGAGTTGATTTGTTTCGATCTGGTTATTTTTTGCACCTGTAGCATGGCAGGGAGGTGAGACTATTGCATCTTAACTACAGGGGTGATAAAATAACTAATTCTTAAAATCATTTCCCTTTTATTTTCATTTTATCTGCTAGGTGGTTGTGGACACAGCACAGATTGAAAATAAAGAAGCCTATGCTCCTCAGATAAGTTTAGAAGGATCCAGAATTGTGGTGCAAGTTCCATCAACTTGGTAAATAAAAATACTGTATTGCAGATTATACTAATAGCTATGACTGAAATATATAGGGAAAAATATTGCCGTACAAATGGAAGAGAGAATACTAAGCAATTATGGTGTGTCTTCCTTAAGTTCCTTTATCTGGAACTGTTTGAATGCCACCGTTCCTGACAGGCTGACAGTTGTATTTCAGCTGTCTTTGTACTAGTGCTGCCGCTGTTGGAGGCAATAGAAGAGAGGCAGTACTGGGGCACTAAAACATACTTCTGAAGAAAAAGTAAAAGCTTGATGATGAAAGAGAAGGTTTTAAAAAAAAATTAATCCAATAGTATTGCTGTTACACTCCTCCCTGGCAGGTCCTCACAGCGGTTACTTCAGGAAGGCCAGGAATTAGATGAGACGAGTATGAGAGCGTTAGCTCTTTCTTCACTGAGCTGTTCTTTACACGCTGTCATGAACCGCAGAACTCTGTGGTCCGAGAGACACTATTCCTACCCGTTCAGTTGCCTGCCTAGGAAAGAATGGCAGGATTAATCTGCAGTTTAGGTGAGGATTTCTTCCCTTGTGAAACAATGATTTGGAATTGGAACACTTCCTTTCTCTCTTACTTGGGAGTACTCAGTGTTAGAATTTCGGTACAACGCCGTTCAGCTGAATCCTTCGTGAGAGAGCCTGTTACTAATGGTACCAGTGGTATGTCTAGAAGTACCAGTCAACTGTTAGTCTGTTTACCCAAATCTTTAATTCCTCTACAGAATATAAACTGGCACTTCTCTATTTACGTGAATTGCTCTAGTATGAAAGAACTAAAATAACACAGGGTGCTTTGAGCCAGGCTTTGTGCGCTCTGGAAGAGCTCCGCCTGCTGACACAGGGTGAGAGTGCCTCTTTACTCGTCTCTGCTGGAGGGGCTCATTAAGTACTTGACAAACATGCTAGTATTTAGATTTAAGTTATTCTAATTTCACCTCAAATTCCGTCCTAATTCTGTGCCATTGAGGAAAATTCACTAATCCTGCATGTTCACAGATTGGTAAAATCTTCCCCAGACTGTGGGATATGCTGAATCCTTCTCCCCACGGAGTCTGCCAGGCTGGGGGTTCTTAGCGCTGGGCTCAGGAGGGTGCCCGCGCACTCTAGTTTGTGTCAGGTTTGTTCAGTGCCTTTGCCATTTTCCGAGATGGGATTTGTGTATTTATTATTTCTTACCTCTGTGCCTGAATTATGCCTGCTCGGCAAAAGAGCTGATCATTAACCATGATTTTAAAATAAATGATGTAACTTTTAATTTTACCATTCGATTAGTTGTATATTCAACGGTGGAAAGAAACTGGGGCTGCAGGTGTAGTCTTTAGGAGCCCTCAGGCTTTCATACATTATTCTGCCTTTACTAGTTGCACCTCTGTAGGAGCAGTAGTAGTGCATCAATTGGCCTTTTATCTGACTAGCATGGTAAAATTAGTTAATGTAAAAGATAAAAATTTTGATTTTTAAGGTAAACTTAATGATTACAGGTGTCTGAAAGAAGATCCAGCAACGATGTCTTTGCTACAGAGGAGTTTGGATCCAGAGAAGACTTTGGGACTAGTGGACGTGCTCTATACTGCTGTGTTTGACACACACAGGTGGAAGGAAGGAAGGTACATCTCCTCTAGAGCCTCATGCTCTGCTGTCCTAGCTTAAACAAAGCCATCATTGTTGAAAGATCTGTACTGAGGAATTTGATAGTATTGGTTCATCGGAAAGGGTCAAACTGAGAGCAAGAAATTGGTAATTTCCATAGGTACCTTGTGGGTATATGCAGAGATACAGCAGTCGTCTTAAAAACAAACAGCAGCTTATTCAAGTGTGCAAAAGTATTTGTTTCTCTCTTACAAAAATACTTGATTTGTAATAAATTACTCTCCGTTTAGGTCTTGAAGCACAATTAAAATTTCATAAGGAATGGAAAGTAGTTAATGCTATTGCAAATACTAGTAATAATTTGCATTGTTACCATAAGAAGTAGCTGATGAATTTGGCAATTTTGGGGTTTGTTTCTTCCACTAGCTAGTACCCAAATACACATTTTCCTCCAAAGTACAAACTCCATTATGCATTAGGTGGTTTGATACGCGTGTTTTTGTTGATGCAGGGAGCAAGCTTTGCCTTGTATTCAGATCCAGTTACAGCGTGAAATCTCAGACTTTGGGAATCAAGTTGACATGCCATCCGGAAATGGAAGCAAATCTTCAGGTGGTCTACAAAAGACGTTCTCAAAACTGACTTCACGGTTTACAAAAAAAACTTCCTGCACCAGTACAAGTAATACTGGAAGTTATTCAATCCCCAGTACACCTTCCAAAAATGTCTTCATAAGTTCCAACTCAGAGGAGAAAGCTAAAATGCCCACTAACGTAGATGCACGGTTACAAAGCATTTTGAACATTGGTAACTTTCCTAGGACCACGGATCCACTGCAGTCAATCCAGAGCACAAATAATCAGCTAGTGAATGGGTTTCTAGTTGAAAGACGGGACAACTTCTTCAAGCCGGACGACGGCAAGGATGACAAAGGTATGAATTTACCAACTGACCAAGAAATGCAGGATGTTATCGATTTCTTGTCTGGTTTTAACATGGGCAAATCCCAGCAGACTTCTCCGATGGTGAAAAGAAGGAACTCTGTTGCATCCTCTACAGCAACAGAACAAAAATCAGGAACAGTCCAACAGCAACCGCAATCTGTCTCTCACACACCACTGCATCCTTCTCAGCAGGGCTTGTCACAGCAACAGCAGTCGCAAAAGCAGCAGCAGCAGCAGCAGCAAATGCAGTATTACCAACACTTGCTTCAACCTATTGGACCACAGCAACGTGTACCTGCCAAATGGCTGACTAATTCTTCACAGCAGCCAGCCCAAGCTGTTGGAGCTGGATTGTCTCATATAAACCAGTGGAACAATCCTGGTTTTTCAGATTTAAGCTCTGATTTGTACAGCTTGGGTCTTGTGAGCAGCTATATGGACAATATGATGTCAGAGATGTTAGGACAGAAACCACAAGGACCTAGAAACAACACGTGGCCAAATCGTGACCAAACTGATGGAGTGTTTGGGATGTTGGGAGAAATCCTGCCTTTCGACCCTGCAGGTGTGTGTCTTTTCCCTTACTATGTTTTTTATAAGCGTCCTTTTACAAAGAATCTTGTTAAATATTGCTAGCGATAACTGTCACTTCCTAGTGCTATCCACCAGATGCTAGGGTGCTCACAAAGGCAAGCAGGTATTTATATGTATGCCTTTTTTTCTTTTTTAACAGAAGGTGAACTGAAGTACAAGCAACTTTGATTAATAAATAAGAATGCGAACAAATTCCTTGTTTCTTGTCCCAGTTGAAGTAGTTCTGACCTTTCCTATATGGACCACATCAAAGTACTGAAACAGATACTTACAGATGATGTTTCTCCTACTGTTCATTTCTAAAATTGTTTAAAACCAAGCTCTTGAACTTAGGTATTCTACCTCTCCCCAAAGTGATCCTTCCTGCTCTTTACCAGTCTTGCAGTCTGGAGATACAGCCGGATCGCATCTTTCTCATATCCCTGCATTTCCCCTCCATTACTGTGCAGTTCCATGGAAGTCATACTGGTTCCTGTTCTACAGCTGTTCCTGCAGGGAAAAGCTTGGATGCCGAAGGATTAGAGGCTGAAGAGCAAGTGCCATGTGGTTTGCCAGATGTGTTTGAACCACCAGTAAATTGTAAATGTAGAGGGATTATTGACAGAGATGAAGTGAGATAAAATTTTATAACCAAAAGCAAACAGCTAAAGACTGTGAAATTGACTGTAGAGTCTAAGAGGAGATTAATGAATTCTTCTGATACTAGTACGAAGAACAACTTATAAATATATTCTCTTGTAAATATAATTTGTGTTGGCCTGGAACACAGCTACAGAAACTTCATAGTGTGCATTTATGAAAACTGCCTGGAGGGAGGCAGGACTAGAACAGGAAAACCTTTTATCAAACCATGAATCCTTTTCCTGTGTCCATTTGCGCGCGCGCGTGTGTGTGTGTGTGTGTTAGGACTGCGTAGGAGTCTCAGAAACTAGCTCATTTTACTCATCGTTTTGATAGTTATTTTGTCAACTTAATTGAGAAATTAGTGGAGTTGATAAGACAAAAATAGGCATCATAGTTATGTTATCAAAAGCTTCTTAACAAATTAAGTCTGAATTAGCATAATCTTATTTAAACATACTTATGGTATATACTTCAGGATTGTTACAACCTTTAAGGATAAAATTATTTTCACCAAGCACCAAATACATGTATGTGTAGGGAAAAAAAATGCACGTATACGAAGGACTGGCATTTTTAGTATTTTGAATCCACGATATTTCTGTAGTATCTTCCTTTGGATCTACATAAAGCTACTTGTTTTGTTCCATTTGATATGATGAATATCAAGGACTTTGAAAGCGATACTCTGAAAGGGTGACTTATTGCAGTTGATAAATGGTGCTCTGTGGATTAAGATACGTGTTTCTACAGTTGAAGTGATAAGTAAACAGTATTTTCCACAAATCTGGGGTTTAAAAAAACAAAACCAAACAAAAAAAACCCTCAAATCAAATAGATTTTTCCATTGGAAAGATAACTTTTCTTCATGTAACTTACCAGGTTGAGCTGTGATGAAGGAATTTTCAATTTAAGCTCTACTTAGTGTCATGCAGAAAGCTTTACAATACAAAACACTTTCTCATTTCCAGACTTTCTTAGGACTTCGTACATTTGTCATTTGAAACAAATGGCATTACTTTTTGATAAATATTTTTAGAGCCTGAAAATGATGGTCTCTTTTCAGATGCAAATCTGCTAATTAAGAATTTATAAAATTGATGGCTTTTCATGACAAAGACTTAACTAGCTACCAAAAATGTATTTTGCAGTACTTTTATCATCTGTTAAGAACCTGATGAAGGAACACTGTAGTAAGAACTAGTAGAAGGAATGGTGATACCTCCAGGCCTCTTGAATTATTTTCACAGATGTTGAAGAATAAAATAAAAAACGTACCTGATAAATAGCTGTTTACCTGATATGTTTTTATTGAGGTAAAAATCAGCACAAGTTGCTATTTTGAATATAACACTTAATGCTATCTACAGGAAAAAAAAAAAACTTGCATGCCCTTCAGAATCTCTCTGGAACCTGAACTTGGATCTGAGGATCTGTCTAGCTTCCAGCCTCATCTTAAATTGACATAAAGATATTTCTCAAGAAGAACAAGTATTAGTGGGAATATTTTGTTTCTGTACAGCTGTCAGGTAGCTCTGTCCCTTGCTCAAAGAATGTGTAGAAAGAAAAGTTATTTTCTTTATTGTTGCTTTAATTTGCATCCAACAAAACATTGTGGAGCTGCTCTTTTCTGAACGTGCCAAATGAAAACGAGGAAACTTTTCTTCTAAATGCTGAGTGGAATGTAGGGAAGTCATCACATCAAAGACTGATTTCTGCTTTCCGAGCTGTGCATGCTTGTTGGATGTTCTTCAGTCTTCACTCGCAGTGTAAAACTGAGACCAGCAAGCCAGTAGCTCTGTACTGCCTGCTGCAATTACTGTGCACGTAGTCTAGCCATTTGCCTTAAATCCAGTCAAACTGTGAAGTTCTCCCTAAAAAAAAAAAGGGGGGGGGGGGGCGGCAAAAAGAAACAGCAGCTGTGGAAACATGATTACACTGGCTTATAATAGGATTCTTTTTAATACATTAATTGTTTGCTCTGATCAGCTGAGTTTTTAAAACACTTTTGGATTAAGACTTTTGCTGTGTCTGCTCAAGATCGTGCTTATCGCTTACCAGATGCTTGGGACATATAAAGCACTTTGGAAGAACTTTTATTTTTAAGAATTACTCTTTTTTTATGTAAATATCAATCTTATTCGGAAATATTTTGCAGGTCAGGATCAGAATGTTTTTGAAATGGTTGTCTAGTTTCTGTAGGAAGTAGGTAATTTCTGGGCTGTATGTTCTTGTAGGATCAATCTGATGTTCTGATTTATTGAAGTAGACAGGATCACAACATAGCTGGAAATCATGTTGCAACCTGGAATCAACTATAATTGATACATTATTTTTCTCTGAGCTTGGATAAATGTACAGGCTTTAAATCCATTGGTGTCTGCTGATGGGATAGTGGACCTCTCAGTATATAGACATGATCATAGTGACAAATACTATTTCCCTGATGGAATGCAAGGGGCAGATGTACTCCCCTGTGAGAATTATCATCCACCATGCCGTGTATCTACTTTGGAAATACGTTTCACATTCACTGTTCTTCACTGCTCCACGAAGAGGTATCAACTGTTGTCTGGCATTTGTTCTCAGTGAGGGAATTATTTTCTGTTGTGGGGTATGGTCAAGCCTAAAGGATTAAATGAGGGGGATAATTGCAGTAGAGATAGCTGAATGTCAGCAACTGACTTCTTGGTTTCTTTCATGCAGTTGGCTCTGATCCAGAATTTGCCCGCTATGTTGCTGGGGTCAACCAGGCTATGCAACAAAAAAGGCAAGCACAGCATGTCCGTCGCCCAAGCAACACACGTAGCAACTGGCCTCTTCCTGATGATCCTCATAAAACCTGGCCCTTTCCTGAGTATTTCACAGAAGGGTAAGAGATTCAACAGGCTACATGTTTTTATTGTGTATGAGTCTATTTTATGCTCAAACTTGGCAGAATGTGGAAATACTGGGGTGTTTTTTCCGATTGCTGCTGCATCTGTGAAAGCTGCGCTTCATTATGTCAAGAGTGAGAAACCTGAGCCCTTCCTGCTTCACTGATGCTGAAGCACTGACACTGGTTTGATGTTGTCTTTAGAGTGGAACGGACACCGACTTTGACTCGAACAGAGGAAATAAGGAATTTATAGCACAGATCCATTCAGAATGGTCTTCTTTCAGTATTTTGAAAACCTTTAAGACCTGGTTTTGGTGAAGAGTGATGCTGTGAAAGTTACAGTGCCTGACTGAATTCAGCGTTGCAGATTTTAGCCACTTAATGTGGCTTCTATAAGGCATGTCACAGTACCTTACAGCAAGTATGTCAGTAGTTCTTAATCTCTTCCAAGTCATAACTATTTATTACAACAGAAGTATTTCAAAATCCCCTGGCCATTCGTCCATGATGTAATAGCTGTGATTCTCAAGCTAGCTTAAAACCTTTAGGACAAGTATGTGTTCTAGCTCAGTTTTCTAGTGAAAAAGTCAACTGCTGAGTGATTCCAAAACCATCATTTGTTTCTCTGTCCTGACCAGGAGAGGCACTTTTCATTTATAGAATTTGTTTGGCAAATTTTACATAAAGTAACTGTAACAGACAAAGCAGTGATGTGTTACTCGGAAGTAAGTGACAGTATTTGTACTACTGGTACATTTTACAAAGTATTGAAATTTCTTTGTGTCCTGAGGTATTGCCTGTGCCACAGACTCAGCGTCACTACCGGGCGCATACAGTCTGGACCAGGCACTGTCCATGCAAGGACTAACACAACTTTTTGTCTTACAGTGATGTGACAAATAGCTGGTCTGGTACTCAAGGAGATTCTGCCAGCTCGAGTGACGAGACCTCCTCAGCTAATGGAGACAGCTTGTTCTCCATGTTCTCAGGGCCAGACCTTGTTGCTGCTGTAAAGCAGAGAAGGTGAGCAAAATGAACAGAAATACATACTGCGTCACAAGATTCTTTTTTTGATACTTTAAGTAGCCGCACAAAGGAGGCTCCTGCCAATTAGATGAAGCTATACAAACATCAGTTTGCATACTACACCAATGATGTGATCAGTGTGCAGTGTATCCGACTTCAACGCTAGGGATTCCCAAACTGAGTTGTATTAGTAGCTGTCATCCCAAACAAACTAGCGTCTGTGCAAATAGCCTGGTTTTGGCTGAAATTCAGTATGTCTAGAAAAGATCTGATGCTTTCCCTCTTCCAAGATAATCTCTTTTGGATGACGCTTCTTTCTGAACTACTGAGGCCTTAGTGGCCATCTTTGAATCGGTTTTCTGAAGTGTGTACTTCACTGCACCTTGTCGCGTCCCTAACGTTGGGCACTTTGATGCCAGCAAGTTCCTATTTCCTGGCTTCTACTGCGACTTTGTGGCACTCAAGAAATACTATGGATAATGGTGTGTAGACTTCCGTCTCGCCTTGCCCAGGCGGCCATTTTAGTAGTTGTAAATACGTGCCTGTTTAGTCCTTTATTTCTGATAAGATGAAGAGGAGGATTAATTGCATTCATAAATAAGCTTAGTAACTTAAAAACTAAGCCAGGGTTTTCAACTATGAACAATCCACTTAAAAGCAGTAGTATGAATCACAGTTACTTTCTGCCTTTCTAAAGGGCTGGAAGCTCGCTATCTTTGGAACCTCAATGATTCCATAGATTAAGCAATTAAGAGAATAAAAAAAGGCACAAGATGAAGCATGAATTCTAACCGAATTCCAATCTGGGATCATTCTCTCACACTGTTTTTCAAAGCCTTTTCTAAAAATAAAATAAGCTAGTTCTGCAGCCAAATATTCCCTTATTGTTTAGATCACAGGATAATTTAGATAAAAGAGTCTCTCTGCTTTTTGGTGGCAGGAGAAAGTCAGTGGATGTACTGCCAGTTTCTGCTGGACTATACCTGGATAGATTACATGCGTTGCCAGAAAGGAAGTATACTGATGTTGAAGATGAAACTAAGGCAAGCAGGTTGAAAGCCAATGACCAAAAGAGGAGCCGTTTTCTGAATTTTTACACTTACTAAGACTTTATAGAGAGGGGACAGGAATTGAGCTTCAATAAATGCTAAATGGAAATTAATGGAAGAGAGCTATCTAATAAGTAGTCACAGAAAAAGCAGTAATTATTTGTGGTTTTTAAAAAAAGAAGCAGGAAAGGAAAACACCATAAGCATATAATGGATGAATTAATCTGCCAAGCCACCAGGTATCTGGAGATTGATCATGGAGCAAGATCAAACGCCTCTGCTTTATGTAGTGTTCTGAAGAGAAGAGCAGAAGGAAGTTTCCAACGTGTGTGCCTCATTAAATAAAAACTTAAATGGAAGTAACAGTACTACCGTCTTATGTTGCTTCTAGGAAGAAAAACATTCTACAAGCAAGGGCCTGACAAAATACCATAGCTAAAACTCTGCAGTAAGCGAAGGTGAAAGGGTTGAGTGTTGTAAAGCTGAGCTGCAAAGGACTGCTTCCCTGTGGAGGCCTGATGATTAGAGCATGATTATTTTTTTAAAAAAAACAAAAACAAAGGATGAAAGGATAAGATTTTGTTTTAATCTAAAGCCCCCCCCCGCCCCCCAAAAAACAAAGCAAAACCAAAACAACCTTCCAGAATGCGCATGTTGTGAAGGATTCTATTTGATATTAGGTCGCAAACTTAAACCAAAGGTATACCATATTTTGTCAGCAAAGTCACGGTGCTTCAGGGATGTTTCACTTGCTCAGCTGTTTCTTTTGTCTGGTCTGTAAAGTTACTTCAGAAAAGATACTTTAAAAAGACCTGAGAGCAGATAACAGAAGAAAAAAGGCAATTTCTGGCAGGTTTCTTCAAAGTGGGCAAAAGACTAGCCCATCTTCCTTTCACCTCTGCAGAAATGCGTGCATGTTGCTGAAGCTGTAGCTCAGAGAACTACTGCACTGTCGAGCCTCTGACAGTATTCAGTAATGAATTTCTGCATTGCTTCTTTACTGGTACTGAGCAAAAATACATGAAACAAGATGAAACGTCAGTACACATTCTAGGCTGTCAAGTATGACAGGCTGAAACTACCGAATGGTATATGCCAGTAGCAGATTAATGTGGGTGACTCATTTTTAATGGAGGGAAAAAAAAAAACAAGTAAATGTCACTGTCTTTTTGGGCAGAAAACACAGTAGTGGCGAACAGGAACCCAGTACGCTACCATCACCACCTCTTCTTTCTGCAGCAGATGACCGCAGTCAGGTAAGCTGAAAACGGCTTTGCTTAGTCATTTTTCCTGTTTGCATTTTGGAGTGGTTTACACTGGGAAAACAACTAGAATAGCATCTGTATCTCCAGAGTGCTTACCTCAGCTAAAACCCAAACCATTTGCACTCAAGTAGTACTAGATGCTTTTATCAAAGTTACCAAGTTTAAATATTAAAATTGGAATCACCTATCTTTTCCCCTTGTAGCAGAAATTATCACAAAAACAAATACAAGCTAAGAGGCAACACTGTCAATTCTAATTGTCTGTGCAGAGAAAACCAAAGTATCACCAGAGTTATTATCTGTCCTGGTGGAAATTTTGATGTAGAGCAGGGCTACTATGAGTCAAGCAAACGTGGTGAAGTAAATAAAATTTTTCAATAGGCAGATATTTTAACAATTGAGAGTGCTATATATATGCATCAATTCTACTTTCAAATGTAAGTTGATCTTCTGAAAATGTCTTAAGGAGGGGATAAGATGACGTGTTAAGTGTTGTCTCAAAAAAGAAGTGTTTTGGTATTCAAACAAACAAAAAACCCAAACCAACTACTTTTGTTTTCTCAGGATAATAAAACCAAAACCTGGCCTCCAAAGGCACCCTGGCAGCATACGTCCTCTGTCACCAACACGCTACCCAGCCAGAGCACCTCTCTGTACCCTATGAGCAGCCCCGTCAGCCAGTGGAGCGACACGATGCAGATCCTCCAGTCACCCGTGTGGGCTGCAGCCAGCGACTGTGCCCCAGCAGCAGGAATTTCCTCCAACTTTGCCTATGCGCAGCAGCAGCAATCACAACAACAGGCTTCCCAGCACAAACAGATGAATAAGGGCTTTAAATCTTTTCCAGTAAAGCACGAACGCAGACCATCTTACCTGCATCAGTACTAATGGCTTTTCATATTGGAAAATGCAGCACAGGGCCAAACATAAGTTACATATACTTTGTTTCACAATTGTGTATTGGCTATATCCTGTTTATCTCATGAAATATGGAATTGAGGGGGTTTGGGTAAGATATACAAACTCTGTGAATTCTGATTTACAGTGCTGAGCAAATATGGCCAATATGTTTGTTTGATGTACACGAAGGAGCCCAAAACTGTGATGTAGAAATGCTTTTAAAAATGTGTATATTGCCTTTACTTTCAAAACTTTTTTTTTTTAAAGAACTGCTGAAGGACTACCATACAAGAAACACTGTATTTTATAGCTATTTTTCATATAGATTTATAGTTAAACATCTTACTGAAACACATTGAATACGTTGAAGCAAATATATAGCGGTCACTTTGCTCAACACTGTGTTTAAATTTATAACGGATGAGCTGTAAAGCCTTTGTATTCTCCTTAAACGGCCTGGGGGCAGCTTTTTATAAATGAAGTGCAACAGCAGCTTTTCGTGTGCCACACAAGTGAGTTCATCATGAAACTGTTGCAGAAACAGTTGCGAGACTGAGTTTTGTGGTAGCTTCCTTACCTAAGTAAAGATCAGCAGAACCGTTCAACCTTGTGTCACAAATGTTACCTGAGCTGCTTAAAGTAGATGGCATCTGTGTGGATACTAGGACACTGGTTTTCAAATAAATACACCATTTCTTACTGCTTCATTTGGCCAAAGGCATTATCCACACAGTGCCCCTTAAGTGTGTGAACATATAGCCTAAAAGACTACTTGCATATATTTAAAGTCTTATTTCAGATGCTACAGTTGATTAAAAATTGTGAGCTGGCTCAGAAGATACTAAACTGAAATGTGGGGTAGCAGTTAGTTAAAATAACATTATTTTTTTTAAAAGGGTAAAGTAATTATTTGCAGTCAATATGTGCCATTAAGTGAACCTGTGGAATTAGGAATAATCTTCCAACCAAAGTGGATCCGGGAGAGTGACTGGTGCTTAAAAATTGGAGAACAATGGTAAATACATGTATAGCTATCCCACTGTATATTAACTGAGATTACAGAAGATTCTTTATATAGTTAGAGCTTATTTAAATTTTCATATTTCATCTTTGAAAGAGTCTAAAAACCACAATATTTTCTGGTATAAGAGTTTTGACAGTATTAATCTTATTTTTATATTTTTCTTAAGTCATATCATTCTAATATGTTAACTACTAGTAAAATGGGTTATTAGTTCTAACTACATAATTTTTCAATGAAGATAAAGCACATTTGTTGTTTTTGTTTTTACAGACTAAGTACATCTATATCTAAAGATACCAAAAAATAAATACATTATATATATATAAATAAAAAGTATACACAACACTAAAACTATTAAACGTTTGGGTATTTAAAACCCATCCACCTTTTTTGTTTGTATGGTGACGGGCTGTATTTGCAGGCCCCGATTTACCTTTTGTGCTGTTTGAGGATGCCAATGTTGCCTGTATTTATGATATTGTCACCATGTTTTCTGAAACTTCATACTTACCATGTTTACAAAGATTTGTTTGCTGTACATAGACTTTTTACAGTAATGTGCTTTGCACAATCAGTGTGGCTTCTGTCTGTAAATTGTTAATGGTCTGTACTACTATAATTTTGAAAACCCTCTGCTGAAAATGTTAGTGGTTATTTAACTTGATGAATGGTTTTGAGTTTCCTAAATCTTGTCATTTAGCTCTAATATTAAATCCTAAATTTGGTTGTACTTACTGGTTATTCATACTAAGACCAAAATGGAAGTTAGTGAAGACACTTAATTTTGAACTTTTTCTAACAAGTGCCAAAATTATTGCTATAGTTTTTGCAGTTTATTAATAATTACAAATGCTGGCAAGTTTCTGGACCTACATAAGTGACTTGTGAAAATGAAGAAAGTTTGTCTGCATTTTGACCACGTAGGTGCTACTCTGTCCTTTGCTTCCGACTTGTTCTGAACACTGGTAATTTTAAGAATTGTTGCACTTGGCAAATGAGTCTTGCCATTAAATTTCACTTACACTGCCAAGTGCAAGGGTTTGGTGCTTAGTTAACTTACCCTTATTGCAGTGCTTCTTGTGAATAGCTAACGCTTCTGAACTGGAACTGTACATTTTGTATTTTAAAGCTTCTGTAAAAGTAAACTATTTGCTTTATTAAAGATACACATTTAATAGGTCATACCTGTTTAAAATATGCACCTTGCTGAAAATGAGCAGCACCTTAAACTGTAACTTTGGTTTGTAAACAAAGATCTTACTTCATTAACATGGGATTATTTAACAGTTTGAAAATTGTCAACTGCCTACTTACTGACTCATCCTATAAAAATGAACTTTACGCACTGTACAAGCTGAAGCATCTTTAAGGCTACTTCTTCAAGTAGATTGCACTGAAGAACGTGATACAGAAAATGCCTTAGCAGTGTCTTTGAACTAGTAGTGCAGATGAACATTGCTAAACCTGTTACTTGAATTTTTACCAATCAGAGTAAATAATTTTGATGGTAGCGAGTGAAACGTAAACTCCTCCCCTGCCCCCTGACAGAACTATTATCGAGGCTTATCATGCCTTACCATGTTAATCATGCCACTGAAATGCCCTGAGGTGTGCAAGTAAGCACACAGCTGACAAATACCCAGGAAGCAGATGAATCCATTTTGATTAGGCAAGAATTTACTTGTTTACAGAGTCTGCAGTACAGAGCATTTCAAGCAAAAAGTTTTGACACAACTAGGGCAAACACGCAGCCTTCTCTCACGGAAATAAAGGCTCAATTTCTCCCTTGCACTTAATGGCTCTAAGTTATGCAACAGTCCCATCTTTCCTAGAAAAGTTAACATTTCTGTTTCACTAAATCGCTGAGCTGCTCCTTTGTTAACATATTACATTAATCCATAATATACTATAATTTTAAAAGAACACCTTTAGTTTATTAAGCACAATTCCTACAAGACAAGATACAAAGCAGTCTCCTGCTTATATGTATGACAACATATGACTGACGACTTTGTCATGCTGGAGTTAGAGAGAAGTTACCTAGCTAAGTCCTTACCCTAGTATTACACAACCTCCATCGTGAAACAGTCTCTGCTCCCATGAGACTGCAAGAGTCCTCCAAAGGCCTGTCTGGTAGCGCTGTCCTGACAACCAGGCTATTTTCAGAAGTACCCTACATGGAGTTTTTCAGAGGGCAAAAGGGAGTATGATGATTACCACCCTTAAGTTCTGCTTATAGTAATGGGGGGGGGGCGGAATAGCCTATTGCATAAAAAACTACATTCGTGTTTTTAACAAATTATGGATGATTTTTTACCTGCCTTTCAAGACCACACCTCAGCTCTCAAAGCGGGACTCTACACTAAGTATTTCTACAGATTCTTAAAGCATCACTGCTCATGTCCAGATATGTGCAGTCAGTCTACAGTCTTCTGCGTGCTGGGTGGCGTCGCATCAGCAATCGTAGCTAAATAAATGAGGTTTCTATGCAGGATATGCTGGTACCTATGAGAGGAAGAAACACATTATCTGGGAAGCATGTTCTTTTCCAGCAAACTACTCACACTTTAATAGTCACTTTTGTAATCTAATCAATATTTGCCGCTAGGGAAAGAAACAGCAAACAACTAAAAACCAGTAATAATAAACAATCAGGGTAAACACCTCCATATCCTGTTTTTATTCTAAAGCCCAGTATACTGCTCTGACCTGCACTCTAACCAAGTACCTTCTGCTTGCCAACGCTTGACAGTAAACACGCAGGTGAAGATGGTTGCATGATCAATCCTGGCCCGCTGCAGCACTGCCGGAGAGCAGCTGTGGGGCAGGAGATGGCAAAGCCGCGCAGCCAGCACACGCCCGGGCTCAGACACCGCTGCCCGCCCGGCAGTCGGCTCCTGCCCAGGTTTAGGAGCGGAGCTGCTGCAGAGCCGCAGGCTGGCTGCCTCCCTCGGCTCTGAACGCACCGGGGGGGGCGAAAAGCTTGCCCAACAGAGCTGGTTTTCACATTAACACAGAACAAAAAACCTTGACAAAAAGAGGCGGGCGTTATTCTATACCGAATATGGCCTTTTTGCTTTACAGATCTGTGGAAGTAATTTTTGGGACGCCTCGTAAGAAGTACAACCGCATTTTCTTTTCGGCGGCAGGAAAGCTCTGGAGAGCAGGAGCGGCGTTCCACTCTCGCCAGGGAGCTGGGGGCTGTGAGGCGCCCGGGCTTCCGGCTTGGCCCGGAGGAGGCAGCGAGTGCCCAGGTGGGAGTGGGAGCCCGCCTGCGGGGACTCACTTACTGCACGCAGTCGGTGGCCCGGCCCTTGCTCTGGTACTCCACGATGCACCGGATCAGCTGGTCGTTCTCCTCCAGGAGCTAGGGCACAGGAGCGCGCCGTCACCGCCCGCGCCGGCGCAGGGCCGGCTTTACCTCAGCCGAGCCGGCAGAGGAGCCCGTACCGCCCCCGCCCGCCTCACGCCC
>VYXH01007764.1:1275199-1287072 GCA_013397275.1 Burhinus bistriatus
CAACAAAGTAGAACCTATTTTGGTAATCCACTCAACTAATCCTAGAAAGCACGCCTAACTGATATACAAATCTCAGCTACAATTAGGAAAAAAACTGTTTGCTATAAGTAGTGATACTAGCCTTTTAACATGACTGCATAAACTTAAAAATAGTATTAGGAATATAACTTAGCACGTAATTTTACTCGCACTAATGAAGAGTGGAAGAGCAGGAAGTAATGCCTTTTGGATTTTGAGGAGCAATCTTAACACATTTGCACAAGAAATGAGGTTGAAGGTGTTCAACATTTGGATTTGCTTCTACTTTCTTTTTCCAATACTACACAAACTACCCATACAGTTGCTATTACTATTAAGATGACTTAACTGTCATGTCACTATCTCTACAGGCAATCGGGTCTGCTGTTAATAACATTTATATAAATTACATTAACAAAAAAAAAATATAATTAGAAATAAAGATTTAAAAATTGTGGGCTGAAGGACTTCCCAGTTCCATCAGCATGAAGAATCTTCAGTTTTGTCATGCTATCAATAAAACCAGGTATTGAATTTCCATGTGCACCTATACGCTAACATTACTCAACTAAAATAAGTCCTACCTCTCAATATAGATGCTTGAAGGATAACAACAAACATGTTGCCAACAGTTACCTACGCAGCATGCCAAGATGTAAGAAAACACATTTAAAGACCAAGTACAAAGACTCTGAGTGCTTTCTGGTTTCAGTATCAGGTGTTTTCATGGCAGAATTCAGCTGTTTGGTTAGCATTTCTGGCAACCACCTAAACCACAGGGGCACGATTGGTCAAAAAAAAGATCAAAGAGCTATTCAAAAAGATTTACCTTGAGACATCTGTGTTTTTAGTGATCTTGCATCTGTTGTAAACGCAGAACCAACTGCAGTGCTTTGGGACATGCTAGCACTAGCTGAAGAGTCTGTTCCAAAAGATGTCAAAGAACCTCCTGCTTTGAGAAAAATAATATAGTTGTAAAACCTGGAAACCTGGGTTAGGCTTTTTTTTTTTTTTTTACATGATATATTAATTTCATGTTTTAATGCTTGCTTAAACCCACCAGCTTTTAATTTCATCTGAAAACTCAATGATTGAAGTCAATCAGTTTTACAGCAGTACCCATGGAATATGTCAGCAATACTTNTTTTAAATTGGCACTAAATGATTAGTGAAGCCATATTAGGCAGTTATTCTAGAATACACCTAAGTCCACCCTTCCCACACACTGTAAGTTTAATGTAATGTATGTATTTGTAGTAAGCTGATAAGACTGTAGTATTTTGATGCTTTTTATCAAAAAAAGAAGAATAAAAGAGCACTGCTAACTTTAGCATCACAAGTATTAACGTAGCATAGTCATGGCAGCATGTTAGAGAGTAATACAAATGTTATTGGTATGTATTTCCACTTAACATATTTTAAACAAAAATATGACTGTCACATCTTATTAACTGATATCAAGTTATGGCAAATTCTACAACCTTCCTTTCACATAGCTAATACTTTCAGAACCAGGAGTAACACTGTCACCATAACAGTAACAAGAACGTAAGTTCCTACGTGAAAAACCTTTTAGGTGAAATAAAAAACTTTAAGGGAGGAATGAAAGTTGGTTGGTGAATCTCAGAGCGCATCTGCAGTATAAAGGAGCAACCAACCCATGTAGCTCACAAATACTTCAAGCGTGTATTTCATGCCAAGCTAACATCTCATGAATAGCTGGAGGATTGCGCTGGCACATGGACTGCTGAATAATCCACACCCTTGGTTAAGGCACACACCACCTGGTCAACCGGGGATGCCAGATGTCCACAGCACAGCTATGGATGGGACTGTTGTGGAGAAGCTGCCTCTACATCACTTGTGAAATATAATGAATACACAATGAACATTACAAATATAAATGAAAAAAAAAAAGATTTAATGAATACAGAAACTTTTCCCCACTCATCCCTCTGAGATAGAGTGTTTAGTTCTCAATTGTAATTGCTTTGATTTGAGCCACAACGGCTATGAAAAACTCTTGACTTCTGAGCTAAACTGTAAGCCTGATACAGACTGAAGACTTTGGATCTGCCCTTAGGGTAAGACATTGATGGAATTATCAGCACTGATTACTGTCTATGCACACACATGCAACTTCACTTATAGGAAAACACCAAATAATAAAAATGAACATACCAACTCCAACAGCGCCAAACTGCTGCCCCACCAGCGGGCTTGGACTAAACTGACTGTACGCAGGCATTCTGCCAAAAGGACCATAGGACCCCACAGACTGGAATGAAGATGTAGTCGAAGATCCTAGTGAAGACTAAAGACAAAACACACTTGCAGGAATTTATGTTTACACAAAAGGTCGGGAAGAGTTCTGCAAGGCAAGAAATGCAGAAACCCTAAAACTACCTGTTAAATTTACCCTAACACCACCACTGTAGCTAATACATATAAAAGACCTTAACATTCACAAAGTTGTTTCTTTTAATATCAAGAATTTAACCACTTTAACACAGAAGCAAAGACAGCACAGAAATACTGAATTACACACATTACTCTGAATAAAAACTCAAAACAGACAACAATTAGCAGAAAACATTTTCACAAGCACGTACACAGCTTAGAAAGCACTTTTACCCTTACCATTTTACCTTTACACAAACTTGTGAAAACAGTACCACAAAGTTTTGCAATCTTTTCCCTAGAACCTCAGATACTGGACTCTGAGGACTCTTGTCAAACATCTGTCTAAGCTTTTGTTGGCAAACTTGGAAAATGTCGTATCTTCTTCCCCGAAGTTTCAAAAAACACATGAACAACGAAAGACCCAGACATACTGGAGGAGGGTGGGGTTATTACTATTACTGGGATTAGTAGTAACACAATTTTACAGCTCTCAACTACCACTCACAGAAGGAGTCGTACCAAATTTAGCAAACGACCTTAGAGGATTGCAAGAGTACTTTGTAAGGAAGCACCAAGAGTTTTATCTTACGGAACAGTTAAACATTAGAAATGTAAACACTTACATGGAATTATCAAGTTCATTTGAACCAAGAACTTCCATCTTGCTCTCAGGGATGATTTTAAGACACCCCACAACCACAATCAACAAGCCAACAAATTTCAGAGATCAAAAATAACTCTCTGCCAGTCCATTTACTATGAAATAACAGCTTAACTAACCCTGAAGGCTTCAGGTTGTAAGTTGCTTGCCCTTTCGCAACCAAGTATTCCCTTTTCAAATAACTGTCCTTTAGTATGAAGCCTTTTAAAAAACACATAGCTAGATGAAACACTTTTAGACGTAGTAATAAAAAAAAATAAAAAAAATTTAAAAAATCAAAAATTAAAATCCAAATTAAAACAAAACAAACAAACAAAATCACTAATGATTTGGGGAGGTTTCAACATCTACTCTATTTGACTTATACCAAGTCTGACCTTTCCAAGATGTCTTGCATACATGCCCTCCTAAGCCAAGTATCTTTCAAAAAAGGCATCAAGGTCTATCAGAAGTCATTAGCTGTTTTTGAAAAACAGGCAGCTTTGGTATCCAGTGCGTTGTGCTAGAGTTAGATTTCAACCTTGATTTTCACAGTTAAAGACACTATTCAAAAGAGGAAAATATTTCCAGAGTTCTTTACATTGGGTTGTTAACTTTATAGCAACAAACATTTTAATTTTTAAACAGTCTGCTAGAGAGCACTTAAATCTACCAGGCTACACCTTCAGCAACAAACATATAAAAGTATGTTTTAACTTACCTGAACAATAGCAGGGTCCTGTGGCAAAGAACACTGAGGCTTTGGTGGCTCACAGACAGTTAGGTCTTTAATGTCACTGCCACGGAATATAATATACTCAAAGACTTCATCACGAGGTGGTATGGGTCTATCAGTTGGTCTATCTTCTGTACCAAAGGAGCGAACTGCAAAATTGGGATAGAAGAAAAAAAAAAAATAAGAACCATCACATTCAACAAAAAGGTTTCAAATATACTGCAGAGACAAACAGGTTTAAATAAAAAGAATAAAATTTTGTTGAGAAAAAAGAACATTAAATAAGCAGTACATTCTTTGCCATTATCAACTGCTCAGACATAAACAAGTAATTTGATCTTACAAATTTCAGTTAAAAATCAAGCCGGAAGACACCTCCTATTCCTACTGAAACATGACTTATGCTATTGCTCACACATTGAACATTTCAAGTGTTTTGTGAGGATAAGGAGAAGCAGCAAAGCCGTTTTTTGCTAGCTTTAACACTTTCTGGATATTATAGCAACAAGAACACCAATAAAGGCTGGTAAGTCAGTCCTATAAATCAAGGACTACATGAATTTACGTGCCCCATATTCTGCACTTGCAAATCAGGAAAAAAATATGCTAATACGACTAGAAACTAGAATATTAAAAATTACCTAAAGCAAACTATTTCTCAATAGAGTCAAGGTCTGAATTGAGATCTAAATAAAAATTAGGAATTCTACGGTATGTATAGACAATTTTCACTACGCAAAACATTCTTCCTGCTGGTGTAAATTTCATATGATCTCTGTCAAATCAAGTAAGCTCACTAGGGCATAACTATCTTCCTAAGTATGCCTGCAGAGTGTGCAACATACCAAGACATTAAATTTATTTGTATGTACTTAGCTGAATTCCAACAGTTTTCAGATTGCACAGTGATGAAGCTTATCATGCTTCTCCCTTTCCACTAAGTACTTTCCTTTCACTATCCCCTTCAAGACCTTTCCTCACAGTAAGACTACCAACCCTAGGTGAGTGAAACAAACAAAAATAAATCTGAAGAGCTATGTCTCCAAGAGCTAGAGTTTTGTAAGCAGAAACTAAACAATGAATTCAAACCAGAGACGAAAAATAAATAATGACAGTCACATTCTACTGAACATCAACTTGCAGCCGCTTTAATAATCCCTCATGACTGCCTTTGCTCTAGCATTTTAAGAGGTTTTAGTTTGCTTTGTAAGGTACTACAGGTTATGCTGAGAAAACATCTGTATTTTGCTTTAATTTACCAGAAAATCAGTTTTCCCTCCATTTTCAGATGCATCAACAATTTGAAGACATCATTAGGCACTTATTTGCAGCCAAAACCATTAGTCAAGAAAAGCAGTTTCCTGTAGAGCTGTATTAAGTGATACTGAGCCATTTCTCAGGCTGCACCAACCATCTTCCATCACTGTTGCTTCTTCTAGTACTGCATAAACAGAGCTTATCAGTCAAATATTACAAATCTTTTTGAGAAACATAGTTCGGGGGTAAAGAGATCAACTCCACACTACAATGAAAAATAACATTAAGTGGTTACAATTATTTTGTTCATACTTATATCATCTAGGGAGCTGAATTTAATCAACTTTTCTACTTCTGTGCACCTGAAAGTCTGCTCTGAATGGTACTATAAAATGTACGCACTGTAAAAAGGCATATGCTGTTAAGTGAATTTCAATCTTTTGTTATAAGATAAATCTGTCTTCTCTTCTTCCTCTACAGAAAAAAAGACACCTGAAGCTGAAGGATTTGCAGAAATTAACTCAAAGTAATAGAGAATAGCTTAACAACGTCATCAATTGGTCATGTGTATTACTGTAGTTCATTCAGTTGCTTTGTATTCATCACACCTTTCTATTTCACTGTCTTGATTGCAGATCCAACTTCACTTTCTGGCCATTCTAGAGTTTATTTACTAGATAACTTGGCCCTTCATTTGACCTGCTGTCTTGGCAAGTATAACAAAAGTTGATTTCGTATTGGTTCTCTCTGTCCCACACTGAAATGGTTGCTCTAGTAGCCATTTTGTTTACAAAGGCACACAAAAACAGCCAGAGTGTCATCAGTAAGTTACTGAAGTATTTTACTTTCTAGCTAAAGCAAAGGAACTACGCAGTAGCAACACCACAAAAAAGGGTAGTAAACTAGAGGACCACATCTCACCTTCACATAGAAATAAAAATCTGACGAACTAAGGAAGAAGTCTGCTTTGAAAGTACTTCTCTTTGAAGTCAGAGATATGCTGCATGGATAAATATTTTACTATTAATACCAGCAGCACAAGACACATATAGGAACAGTTTTAACACCTGGCAATTACCTTTGCCCATTCTGAACCGATCAAAAAAGCGAACAACCTAACTTTCATTTAACGACACCTTATAAGAGGTAAAGGGATTTTACTGTATGTCAAAAAGAATTTGTCTTTCTCCCCATCATAAAATTATGAAGACATCAAAAGGAAATATTTTCAATACCAAAAATAAGAATTCATCTTTAAGACATTCAGCTGTCTATGCAAGTAGATCAAGACACTGACAGGTCATCAATGGTTTTGCAATAAAACACATCAAGAGCTGCTACTAAGAGTTTGGGTTTTTTTTCTCTACCTCTCCCACCACCCCAAACCAAACTGGTTGTAGTGCAACTTTGTGCAAAATACAAAGACAATTTTGTCCAATGAAGATTAGCTCTGCTGGATAGGGGTAAGCAAACTCCTCTGTTTTGGGGTTCAACCTTCCCCTCTCACCAAAGCAAGAAAAATAGCCACCCCGGAGTCTAATTTCCTTCTAAAACAAGAAACCAGAACCACACGTGCAGCAATCTAAGAAAGCAGTTTAGTATAAGGGCTACTCAATGTTTTTGCAGTGTCTATCCCAAGTAGGTCCTTCAGACAGTAGTATAACAAAGACTTGAATGTTACTTTTAATATTTTGCAAAGGGACAGCTACCTTTACAGTTTCTTCTTTCCTATAGCCTGGATTAGGATTTAACATAATCTGAGCTCATTAAAGTAAAAAGTCTAATATTAAAGGTGGCCAGCACAATAGGATTTTAGAAAGAAATAACTTTTACCATAGTTTTGCATAATCAGAAATACTAAGTTGTCAGAGTATCAAAAAGACAAGGTATTGGAGCAGCAGCAGTCTTACAGCTCTATCCAGCTCCGTCTCTTGGGGTATTTCCTCAGACTATATCCTTCCTCCAGAACAAGGTGCAGTGGTTCACATATAGCAAAATACTGAAGAGTGAGAGGAAATGAAAACAAGCATGTGAAAGGTAACATAATCTTATAACACTTACCAGGACTATGGTAAATCCATTTCATCTTACCATGTCAATTTGAGCTTCTTGTTATTTTGTTTTTCAAATGAGCTAAACTGGCTCTATGACTTGCAAAGAAAAAGGCAACCACCACATGTTAAAAGCAAACTTATTTTTTGTCAGTGTAAATACACGCACTTAAGTAGCTAGCCAGAAAGAAACTAACACTGCCGAGCCTAACAGGATTCACATATGCAACTTTAAGCCCAAGTAGTTCCACCAATTTCATACGGAAGTGCTGCAAGCAAATTTTTGTACAGATTTTGACTGACGTCGACGTTACTACTCTACTATATTTTAATGCAGGTTACTATATTATACTACTATGGCATCCACAGAAAACACTGCAACTTTCCCTATCAGTTAACAGAAATTATTACCTGTTGATGAACATAGAAAAACACTGTGTTAATCAGAAATCAAGCTTCATATTCTACTAGCAAAAGAGACTCTGTTCCCATATAATGTGAATTATTGCAAATATGTAGTTCAGCCTCTGTACGCAGCACTGACACAATCTTACCAGCCTTACTTCACATGTAGCATATATACACAGAAATCAGTCTTTCCCCACTCTTAAGGCACCCATGAGAAGCACGATGACTAAAATGAGACCACCACTACCAGAACAAGCCATTTCAATTGCCATCTCTCTTCAAAACATCACAACCCTTTCCCTGTAAACATGCTCAAATGCCTGCACACCACATTACAGGGACAGTATTAATGTGAAGGAGCCAGCCTGTGGTGGGCTCATACCTTCAGAACAATTCCCTTACTTGTAGGGGTGGTGAGTTAACCAGGAGATAGATAGGAGGGAAGTAGCTAGGAGTGGGCTTTGACAAGAGGAATTTTTCTGCTGTGACACACTATGCACAGGGCTGGTTTGGCACACACGTCCTAAACCTCAGGACATGGAGGGAACACGTCACTTAACTGACTAAAAAATATCTTCATAAAAACTTGATAAAAATTTAACCCTTCCCTTTCCTGCACCCACCCTTGAACTACAGGAAATGCTCAAGTCTTCATAAGAATTTTTTTCTCTGTGTACATTTCCGAGTCTTTCACACAATATTTTGTAAAAGTCTAAAAAAAAAAAAGGGAAGTTTTCCCTTTCATGTGCCATTAGACTACGGAAAACACTATCCCACATGGTTGAAAATGCCAGAAGTTTAACAACTACTTAAATTACTGAAAGCTATTTCATTAATATCTATTAATTATAATGGTTCCAAATGTAAATCTCAATAGTCCAGCACCTGATAAGTGAAAACTGATGCATTACACAAGATAGTATATAATTTTCTGTTTCTTATACACACATGCCTAAGGATTCCTTGCTGTTGGCAGGGAACAAAGCCTTTTCTGACCCAATATGGTTGTTCTTACACAGCTTACCTACATTATGAATCCACTCTCTAAATCAGTGCCTTGAAATAGAAAGACACTATGTATCACTAGCATGAAAAATCACACCTAGTTTTTAATGTCACAACATGTAAGATTAAGCACAATCAGTCATGATTATTCTACAACTGCCTCCAGGTAGGGCAGCAATCACTTTACAGCAAGAAAATGTTACTTTTAACTGTGGCTTGCAAACATCTATTCTTAAATTGGTTAGACTTAATGATGTTTAAATAAAAAAATAAAAGAATTTATTAGAAGTAGGAACTAAAAGGACATTCCAAGTTAATTTAACTTGAAATTCGAGAATAAGAGTGGGTGGGGTTTGGTTCCAAATGCTAGCTCTGAAAAGCTGGCAATCCAAAAAAACATATGCGTCAATAATATACAAAAACTTCAAATAACTGTATAGCTTGCTTAATATTTGGAATCTGATATAGATGGGAATTTTCACTGTTATTTAAATAACAATACACTTTACCACTTTATGAAAGGATGCATTGCTTTCCCTTATCAGACTCCAGCTTAGGACAAAAAAGTTATTTTCAGTATTTAAACAGTTGCTCCCTTCCTCTAACTCATGAGACAGAGGCCACAACTTTTGCTAGTGAAAGGATCACAGCTTTGTAAATAAAACGTGGATTAGAGAACTATAGGAGATTGCCCCTCAGTAACTGAAGACTATAATCAGTACCTCATTAGCAGCACAAAAATCTTATTTCTGTCTACAGCTCCAGAAGATGTAAGATAAATTAAGACATTCTACATGTACAACTTCATGAGATTAAACTCGGGCTTCAGTTTAGCCCACTGAAGTCCTACTGTTAGGCAAATCTATAGTTATTCAAGAACAGACTCTACCTACTTTTGCACTTTCTGTCACAAACCATTTCAGTTAGGAAACAAATAATGATAAACCTGCCTGCACTCAACCCAGGTAACAGTCACATGAAGCCAGTTACACAGTGCAGCAACTGAAAGCATTGAGTCATCTTTTGGGGCTTTTTTTTGGGTCTCTTTCTGGCAGAAAATTTGACATTTGTGGTAAAGATCCACGGTAAACAGTTCTGGTTTGACTTCTGGACTCACCACAGGAAGAAGAGATAACTATTACCCGATCAACATATTTACAGCTACAGACAGTTCAGAAGGAACTTCTTTCACATACAGACCTGGCTATGATTAACCACACTTGTCACCTTACATATATGCTATCACACAACACTCACATGACCCAAACCTTCATTTATTCAGAAACTTGAATACTCTAGAGTGAAGCATTTTGTTCATCAGCACAGTGAACTGTTTTACAGTCTAATACGGTTGTTATCAGCTTCCAGATTAATCTCAATATTTTTGGTTCCAGGTGGCCTAGAAATACTGGTTTATTCTCTTCTGAATCATGACGCTATATTACAAAACACACATTCTTCAGCTAACTCAGCCAAGTTTTATTAAAGCAAATTTAATGGTTTCGATTTACATTTCTGATGAGAAAGAGAGTAGATTAGATTCGTAACTGTAGTTTGATCTATCTTAAATATGTACACTTTGGAAGATATGCCATGACATGACTTAACCACCGTTCAGAAGTCATGCAAAATCGGCTCGGTCAGCACTAAATCTGTCTAATTTAGGGCACAACTATCACAAGCTTCTCAAGGATAGGATTCTTGTAAGTGCTTTTATACAAACCTTAACAATCACAGAATGCAACTGGAATTTCTAAGCATTTATTTCTTAATCACAGTACTCATCTTTTTCTCATATAAACAAATACTAGCTGTCCTTTTTAAACAGATAACACAATTCCAGCAAGGTAATTTAACTTAAAGTCAACTTTAGAAATAAGTAAAAAAAAAAAAAATCACATCATGAAAGCTAAATGTCTCATAAATGAACTATGCAAGCCAGGGACCAAACCTACTGTAAGATGTTTCAAAGCATACATATAATAATTTACAAAACAAAGCAATCTATTTCTTAAATACTAATTATTGGGGAGGGGGAGGCTTAAAGTGACATGGCACACAAAAACAAGAATTACCAAAAAGGCCACTGTGAGATGAAAAGTATCAACTCCACAGATCGACTACTATACACACCAACTACGTAAAACATAACAGATTGTCATTACACTAGAATGCTAAGCCTATCATATCAAACAGGAACTGAGGTTTGGAATACTCTCAATCCTAAATATTGAATTTACACAAGGAGTAATTTTTCCCCCTACCTGGCTGGATAAACTCTCTGTTTTTATATATGCATTCAGATTATTTAGAAATACTTTACAGAGTCAAGAAGTGTAAAATAAAATACCATTGAGTTTTGCAGACTCTATTATAAAGAAGTTATTAAAAATTCTGACCTAATGTTTTATTGCACGTTCACTGCCACGGCTAATATACTCGTGTTAAGAATGCACTATCATGCAGAAGAAACAGTGAAGTCCTTCGGATGCCCAGTTTCAAAGACCCTCTTTTTCACCCCCCTCTCTCTGACTCTCTTCTCAGTAAGCATATCTTCATAACTTTCTTACACACACATATATTGTCCGGCCAACAAATTCTCACGCCAGTGCCTGTACTCAATTTCGATTTACACAGTGCCGTACAGCTACCTCTGAAACGAAGAGCTCACGATCAGCCGCTTTTGTTGATAACCTAGCACCCACAGCATCCCCTTTCACCCCGAGTTGTCTCCTACCCCGGGATGCAGAAGAGTTCAGCCGTACGCGGCCCTGCACCCCGGAAGTCTGGAATTCTTACGATGCAAAGAAATCCTCTTTCCAGCCTCCCCCTCCCACTCCCTTTTACGCACTAACTCCGGACCGCTCCCACGGCTAAGGGTTTCACGCTTTATGCCGGACTTCTCTTCGCAGCCCCCCACTAGGTAACGTTCCCAGCCCCCTTCCGCGGCCGCTCTGGGCTGTCCGTGTCGGTCCCCGCAGCCGAGGGAGCGGGGCCCTCCGCTGTGCAGCCGCTGTCCCGGCCCCTGGTGCGCTTCCACCTCCGCCGTGAAGCCTGGCGGCCCCCCACCGCCCCGCCGCAGACGCTCTGTCGGGGAGGATGGCGGGAGGACGCGCCTCCGGCCGAAACTACGCGGGCTCCTGCCAAAGCTCGGCCAAGCCCCCTCGCAGCTGCCGCTGGGCCGCTGTAGGCCTCCCCCTCGCACCCCGGGCCTCTCCATCGCCACATCGCCACGGACGACTCTGCCGCGGTTCCAGGTTCTTGCTCGATCCCCGACGGGCCCTACTCCGCCGCCGCACACACGGCGGTCCCGCTCCCCGCCCGCCCCCCCCCCGCGGCGCCGCTGGGCCGGCAG
>VYXH01007764.1:1312018-1414496 GCA_013397275.1 Burhinus bistriatus
GAAAAAGCGTGCATCAGCTGGACTGGTAAATTCTGTGCCAGTGGTGGACATGCTGTGCTAGGTCTGGCCACTGTGGAGAGCTGTGGTGTCGCCGGTGCCGCAGGGTGAGGGGCATCGCCTGCTCGGGGTGCTCTGCCTCCCTGCCCGGCACAGCGCACAGCTCTGGAGGCTCCTGGTAGCTCCCGCTCAGGGCGTTACGCTGCCTGGCTGGGCTCTCTGGCTTCCACAGTCCCCTTTGGTCCCTCTGACTCAGACCTCTTGGCACTTGGAAGGGTGGCACAGTCGGTCGGATAAAGTACGTGAGCTGACTGGGTGGTGGGGAGGTGCGTGGTGCTCCGTGCAGCCTCATAAGCTTTCCAGCCTTCTCAGGTTGAGGAGCACGGTCTCTGCCTGTGGACAGTTCTGTTCACCAGGGCTTTGCACTGGTGCAAAAACATACGTGCTGCTGCTGGGTTCAGATCAGATTGGGAAGCTATATTAGTGCATTGGTGTCATCTGGATCTGAGCTGTCACTGTAAGCGTGGTAGAGGTAATTGTAAACCCGGTAAGGTGACCACAGGCCATTGGGAATTGACTTGTTTATATTAAGGGCCAAATTTACAGAAAGCTGAGTTACAGAAGTCACATCATCATCGTGATCTTAAAGGGCTGGATAATAGCAACTCATGTGTTAGCGGTACATTTATTTTTGTATTGAAAAGAACTTTAAATGAGGACTTTTTGTTGTTCAGTAAAGGGTGAAAAAATTAGGGTCATAATAGGTAAGTAAAGTCATTGGTTTTATTTTGTCAGCAAGGGTGTATTTGAAAGGAAGCAAGTTTTTCTCGTCAGGCTTTCAAGAACTTCATGGTTGAGTAAAAGAATTAAAAGAAAACTACCTGTTTTTCAATATGAAATATTAATAGGTATCAGTAGCTACAACGAATGCTCAAAATTTATTCAAGACGACGGTAGCAACTGGAACATCAGCTTCTCAACAACCTGCAGTAATTACTGGTGGACAAAGTCAAGCTTCAGCACAAAACCAGGGTCAGCCTCGGCTGCCGCTTCCACCTCATACAACAGCCCAAGTACCAGCACAGCCCCAGGTCATACCAAGCTCTCCCGTTCCTGGAACCACCGTTGTATCACAGGTAAGTTTTAAAACACTAGATAATTGGTTTTCTTAGTACTTTATGGACTTCTAAGGTCTATTCAGAAGCAGAAAGAACTTTTTCCTCGTGCAAGCACACTTCCCATGATGGAACAAATACTTTACAAACAAGAAGCCCTTCCCCTCATTTCAGCTAAATGGCATATGGATTCTGAGAGGGAGGAAGAGCGCTTGTGGTCAGCTTTCCCCATCCTGCCATGTGTGTTGGTCATGAAAGCACTATTCTGTTTCTGTAGACAGAACAATCAGGCCTTCAGTCTGTGGACTTCTTTATTGTCATGTTGCTGGGCCTTAAAACTGTGGTTACACTGGAGTGTAACATTTCTGTTTCTCAAAGTAATTACACCATATAAAAATAATGGCTTGAAAAAAATAAAGCATCTGTTTTCCTCCTGATGAAGAAAAGATTAGATATGATGATGTTTGAAGACTACTTCTAATATGATTTTACTGCTTGTAGCTGTTTTGTACAAAACCATGCTGAATCAATGATTTAACAAATTAAGATAGCTGGGGGGGAACATTGTACGTTGTGTATTGGGCATCTCAAAGGAGAATTCATCTCCAACAAATTGTTGTGTTACTTCTCGTATTTAAAGTTGTATTTATCAAAACAGACTGTAAAATACTATATTTCTTTCATTGTTTTTTGGTGTTTGTTTTTTTTTTTTTTGTTAGTATTCATGAGGTATGACGTTCAGTTACATAAAGAAGTGAAGAAAATGTCAGGTAACTAGCAGCAATAGTAAAATAGCTGCAGATGTACTTCAAATACGTCCTGCCTGAATTAGAACCATTTCATCATTTTCCCTATTTATAGTGATCAAGCATGCATTGATCCTGATTGGAAAATAGCACGGATCTGATATTTGTTTTCTTTGGCTTTTGCAGGAAATGCAAGAGAATGTGAAAAAATGCAAAAACTTTTTAGCTACCCTTATAAAACTTGCTTCTCATAATTCGCCGTCTCCAGAAACATCCCGTAATGTGAAAGCTCTGGTTCAGGATTTGTTGGTAAATATTTAGTTATCTTTCATTTTGTCAGTTGTCTATTAAGCTTGTTGTTTACTTACGCTGGGAACTATTGCTTTGATCTTAAATTTTTTTTGCTATAATGAAAGTGAAAGGAGTTGGGCTACATCAAAATGCTGATATTCTGTATGTTACATATCTTCAAAAATCTGTTAAAGGTAGGCTTCTCAGTTTCTGAAAGGGGAAATGCAACAAAGTATTTAGTGTGCATTCGTCAAAAACACTCCTGTTGTGATGGATAATATTTTGGTCGTTTATTTAGAAAAGTAGAGTAAAATACAGGATTTTCCCTTGGCGATTCATTAAGTTTCCCTTCCTCCAAACCATGGTCTTTTCTGAAACAGTAAGAACCAGAGAAACAGTTTTAACCAGAGAGCGAATGTAGATATTTGCCTCCACAACATGGTTTGGAGGGACGGGAAGGCGTTGTGCTGAGCTGCTGAGCTGGAGCAGTTCTGCAGAGAGGTGCCCCTGCACGGAGCCTCAACTGCAGGTGGATTTCAAGGGGCCGAGTTGTGTTTCAGCTGGACAGAGCCCTTGGGCCCGGGGAACGTCTGACTTACTGTCCTCTCCAGCACAGTGGGTGTTTCAGCGGATTGTATAAATGAGTTGCAGACAGATGTTACTGTGGAGCTGGACAAATGGTCAAGCTTCTGAAAAGAAATTAAATATAGTCTATGAAGATCTTGAATTTAAAAGTCCTTGCTATGTATTTCTTTGAATTCGTTGACAGAGAAACCTGTGTGTTTTAGGCAAGCCTAAGACTTTCTTCAAGTATGAGCCAGTCAACGGTAGTATTCCGTGGTTCCAGTAAAAACTCATTTTAAATTTTGAAATCTAAGAAAGATTAACTAAGTAAAAGTAACTACTTTTAATATTTTAAACAAAGTAATGAGACACACATATAATAACTATATTTATTGAAGGTTGTTTTGGTTTGTTTGGTTTTGTTCTTGTCTATATCAGTCCAGGAAAGCTAATGAATGTTTTTATTACAACCTGAGATGGTAACTAATGATACTTTAGAAATATTATAAAATACACACCTGGGTTATAGAGTTCTGCTTTATTAACTAATAAATGAACTACTGAATACATATTTCATATATTTACAAGTGCATATTTTGTGAGTATATACACATATGTATGCATACACACATTTATATAGGTGAAAATTTTTTATATATATGCTTATGTATACTTTTTATATATGCATATGCTTTACGTACGTAGTTTTATATATACACTCATACACATATTAAGTTAAATTGAACCTTCAAAATTGGTTTTGGAATTAAGTAAAGATATTTTCTTATTACAAGGCTGACAAATTTTGTAATAGTTACTTCAACAACTTGGGTTTTCATTGATATTGTACAAAAGAAATCACTGTGTAAATGTTACTCAGAGAATGGAATCCTTAAAAAGACTTGTGGGATCTCGTTGTGTCTTAAATTGTACATCCCAAGGGAACTCCCTGAATTCTGAGTGGCATGTTTACATATATAAATTAGCTCTTGACAGAAGGATTTTATAGATGCAGAGGAGATGAGGGACTTCAGCTTTGAAAGTTCTTCTGGATATAGTAGCCTGTTTAGCTAGAGATGTATACGTATATATTACCTGGAACAAAACCAACCAACCAACTGAACTAGTTGTTGATGCCCCTTTTTTTCTTCCCCCTGAAGGATGCAAAGATTGATCCAGAAGAATTTACAGGCCGCCTTCAATCGGAACTCAAATCATCTCCTCAGCCATATCTTGTACCTTTCCTTAAGGTAATGTGAATATTGGTTAGATAAATTTATTTCAATGCAAATGTCAATACATTAAGTTTTAGAATATACTTTTTAAATGGAATTAGCTTTGCCTGTCTAGAGCAGAACTACTCAATTTTTACTTCATGCTGCCTGTTTCTGCTGAAATCTTCTTGGCTGGACGTCGTGTGCAGGCTCCATGTCTGTCGGCCAGCCAGGTGCTGCTGACTGCTGAAGAATGGGAAGACATAGGGATTTCCAACAGGAGGGGAGACCTCGTGTGTTTGGGGCCTTGGTGTAGGTTTAAGAAACAATTATTTGTCATCCAAAGCTGGTCTGGAGTTTACTGCTTGAGTAGCCCTGATCTAGAATGTTGTAATAATTAGATTTATATTAAAAAGCAGGTACTCCCTAGTTTGAAAATCATCCGTTGTCTATTCTGTAGTGATCCTTTACTGTTACAATGCATATACTTCTATGTGGTAGTAGGTAATTTTTTGTGAAGATTTAGAAGAGTCACAAGTTATTTCTATAGAATGCTTTGAGTAATTTAATAAGCTTTTTCCATGTTGGTTTTTTTTTTTTGTAATCTACGTTTGAGTCATTGATACCTTTCAATGCATGTGTAACGGTGATTATGAAAATCTAAACTGGATAATGCTGTTGAAATAATTGATTAGCTGATCCTGCTTGTAATCTGGAACTAATCTATAATAGAAGTTCTAATGTGATACCAAATGGATTTATTGTTGGCCCATAAGTTAGTATACGTGGGGGTAAACTTAACTTTTAATTGGTTCTTGTACATTAGCTACAATAGCTTCCATATGCAAGATTAGATACAAACATACAAAGTGTGTTTAATTATGCCCCAACAAAACCACAACTATAATTTAAAAAGCATTTTTCTTCTAGTCCAATTCTTCTCTGTTTAGGGCAGATTTTCTCCCTTTCTTCTCTCCCTTCAACTTTTCTTCAGAACTCTCTCCGTCTGCTTCTGTGTTTTCAAGTTATCATTAACCCTTATTTGTGCCTTTTTCTGCTCTTGTACTGCAGTCACTTCTAGCATCACGATAAGTTTTAACTTGTTTCCTTTCTTTGAAGTCCTTTCTTGGCAACAGGCGTTAAGTTCTTAAATAAATATTAGAAGTTTAGAAAGAACTGTAGCTTGGGCTAAACACTGTAACATTCAACAGCTGCCTGGGGGGGAGCACTTCAAAAGAACGCTACTACCACTTAAAAAGTAAAAAGTTTATTCGTGAAGGTACAGTATAGCCTTTTAGAACTCTATTTTTTGGTTGAACTGGTCTGAACATGAAGCATACAATAGTACACTTTTCTAATCCAGTCAGAATACATTAGATCAGTAATAATACAGTAAACAGCTATTGCTGTAGGGCATCAACAGTTAAATCATCTTGTTCTAGGTACTGGAGGCATGTCAGGAGAAGTAAATTGGTGCAGCTTACTTCTTCTAGCATGCAATAGGAATAGCGTTGTTCCTATGGTTCTGCCTTTTCTATTTCCATCTTTTGCCCTTCCAAAGACCTAAGCTACAAGTTCTAGATAGTCTTGAGGAGGGGAGTGTTATATTTTACTGCTACGGTGGAATTAGGGCACATTAAAATCTACAGGGTTGCTAAATCCAAATTGAAAGCATATTAAAAATGTAAACTGAACTTTCCCTCTTACAAAATGTGTTCAATCTTATTTCTTTTTGACGAATAGGCAGATAGTAAAATTGTAAAGAAAGCTGCATTGTTTTGATTATGTTTACAGCAAATTTCAAAATATTTTTTTGTCAACCTGATAAATTTGATATTTCATGAACTTTCTTCTGTTTTTAGAAAAGTCTACCTGCACTGAGACAATCTTTACTGAATAGTCAACATTCAGTTTTGCAAGGACAGCCGTCTCAGCAGTCACTTCAACAAACCAAGCTAACACAAGTTATACCTCAATCTGCCTCTGGAAGCATTTCTTCTGTTGTCACAACGCAGACAATAGGAATAAGGCAACCAAACAACATTTGCACAGTCTCTGTATCAAATACAGTGCAGCCTCCTCAGGTTAAGGTGGTACAGTCAAATCAGAGTTCTCAACTGGTAGGTACTCTAGTATAAAAGAGAATTCCTTAACAAACTGAATAGCAGTTTTCAATGTTACTTTTATTGCAGCTTGTTTGGGAAAATGTTTGTTTGTATTGTATTCTGTGATACATAGTAGTACTGCATTTTATGGCAGTTCACATGTATGTTCAACCATTAGTTTAGATAACGTTACTAACATAACTTAAATTTAAGAAAGTGCGCTCTTGGCCTTTTGTCTGGAATACAGTGATTGTTACATAAGCACAGTGGAATTTGAGTTAATTACAAATGTAGAACAGAAAGCTTTTCAAGACTTACAGGCAAGAGTATAATTTTTTAGTATGTCATTAGGTATGCTGCTTTGCTTAGTCTGCATTAAAATTAACTCTATCTCATTTTAAACTCTTCTATGTATAGTTATAAAATCTTGTAGAAGAATAGCTGTACTGCACCAACCTGTTTTGTTTAGAAATGGTGCCATACTCTGTTATTTACTGAAATATATTGTTGTTGTGCATATTGGAGTAGTACGTGCTTAGACTCATTAATTTCAAAGGCACTATCAATAAGGCCAGTTACTCACTGGGAGCATGGTGAATATATCCTGCTGTTACGCAGGATCTTGCGTGTGTGTTTACAGTTGTAATTAAAATTTGTTTAGGATTCTTACAAGGCCTTGAGTTTATACAGGCATTAGCATCCTTCAAGCGAAGACCTAAGAGTTTCTCTGTCTGTGGTTTCTGCGTATGTATGAGTGAAGTACTTGACTTAGGTTTCAAAATCAAACTGACAAGTTCCAGAAAGCGTATCAAGTTTGTAAAAATTTATATTGTCAAGATTCAGAAATGCACATGCGATCATGTAAAATCTTACAGTGATCTGTCCTTGTGTTTGCAGGCTCTATAAAGGATGTGAATAATTTTTAGGGTGTGTGGAGAGAGAATATTTCTTTTGCTTTAATTTAAAAGTAGCAGCGCACAATCTGAACATGCCTGCACCATCTGAGCCGTGTCTTTTGAACCTTGCAAATACTTTCTAGCAGTTAAATTACTAACTTTAAAATGAAATTAATATAATTTTACCATCCTTTAGTGAGCATAGTTTTAATGTGTAAGGACATCTTAGATGCCAAGACTTCTGATTCTGGCTTTTGTAATACACACAAGACATTTGGGTATTTTGCACCTTAACTCAGCCACTTGCATTCTTTCATTTTCTAAGATGGGTTCACCCCACCCTTTCTGGACTGCTGTATTAATTAGAAAGGTGTTCCTCAGACTTTTTGTGACTTTTTTGATTCTTCCATGTTTCATATGACTGAAGTGACAATAGCTTTGGTTCTTCCAGGTAGGCGAGCAGGAACTCATTGTAATTACAGGCAGTCAGTGTAAAAATTACTCCCTGTCCTGGAGAAAGCGAATTTCTGACGGGTTCCTTACAAGTATAAATGTTCATGGCCAGTAAGTCTAGCCTTACCTCCTGCCACAATCTTAGTCCTAACCTACTGCCAGGTAACAGGCCTTTTTCCAATGTTTTGCAACCCACTTTAAACACTCCTGTGCCTACTAGGCAGGTTGCACCCCATCTTTTGAGAAACACTGATGTAGAACAAAAACGCGTCAGTCCACAGAAATTCTTACTCTTATGATTATAGTTGTTGTGGAATATTTTCTGAATGGGATAAAGCCAAATTTATAGGAGTGACACCTTCTGTGTCTCTCTCACATGTCAATGCATACTCAAAGCAAGCCATTGTGACGTTAACCTGAGTAGAGATTAACAACGCAGAGAGTTGCTCTGTCATCTTATTCAACATATTTGTGCAATATGAGGGAGCTGAAAACTGCTAAAGTAATATATTGTGGAGATTGATCTGATGGGCAAAAGAAATTGTTTTTCTGTCATAGAATCATAGAATGGTTTAGCTTGGAAGGGACCTTAAAGATCATCTAGAATCATAGAACCATACAATCATAGAACCATTTAGGTTGGAAAAGACCTTTAAGATCATCCAGTCCAACCATTGGTCCGACTCTACCAGGTCCGCCACTAAACCATGTCTCTAAGCACCACATCTACACGACTTTTAAACACATCTAGGGATGGTGACTCAACCACCTCCCTGGGCAGCCTGTTCCAATGTTTGATAACTCTTTCAGTGAAAAACTTTTTCCTAATGTCCAGCCTAAACCTCCCCTGGCGCAACTTGAACCCTTTTCCTCTTGTCCTATCGCTAGTTACTTGGGGGAAAGAGACCAGCTCCCATCTCACTACAACCTCCTTTCAGGTAGTTGTAGAGAGCAATAAGGTCTCCCCTCAACCTTCTCTTCTCCAGACTTAACAATCCCAATTCCTTCAGCCGCTCCTCATAAGACATGTTCTCCAAACCCCTCACCATCCCTGTTGCCCTTCTCTGGACACGCTCCAGTCCCTCCTATACTGTGGCACCCAAAACTGAACACAGTACTCAAGCTGTGACCTCACCAGCGCTGAGTACTTCCAGCTAGTTCCAATCCCCCCTGCCATGGGCAAGGACACCTCTCACTAGACCTGTCTGTAAGGAGGTCTAGGTCTAGGACTGATTTTTCACCTTACTGGGTACATGAAGTGACTGCTACATTTTCAAAAGGGAGCAAACTGTGCAGAGAAAACTATGCTTAATAGTACTTCTTTTCTAGAAAATACTTAGGGAGAAGTGAATACATTAAAAATCATAGTTTATTTTCTTCATTGCAAAACCAACTTTCTGTATTTGCTTTCAATTTATCAGTAATGAGTTAATAGAACTAAACATTACATTAACCAAGCATTTCTTAATGGCCCTCAAATTAGTTCTATACAGACAAAAGCAGCAGCAGACAGTACGAGTTACTGCATAAAAAAATCTTTTATACCACGACAGCCATCAGCTCAGGTGCCAAACAGGCAATCCAGCAGCATCTCCATATCACACTCACAATTGTTTGTAAGTATTGGCTTTTTTTGTGGTGACACTGATCACGCTCCTCACACTTCTTAGTGCTCCCTGAAATCAGAGCACAGCAAAGAGCTGCTGGCCGTCTTGCCTGGGACTTGTCCGGCGGAGGAAGATTACAGCTGGCTTGCCTAAGGGTGGCCAGCGCTGATGGAGGAAACTGGCTGAGCTCCAGATTTTCCCAGCCTGAGGCTCACTGGAGAGAGTTCCAGCTGGCTTTGCAAACTGGCCAGCTGTAGAAGGGCAAGCCTGTTTTGGAATACAGATCCTTTCATACCAGCCAGTTTACAGTAGTCCAGTTCCTTTTAAAATGTGGAGAATCTGCTAGCTGTTCCTTTCTTTTGACTTTTCCTGTTTTACAGAGGGGTCAGATGTGGTGATACGTCTTCCAGTTATAGCGAGGTATCTTGCAACATGGGAATGCTGTGTACGCTGTTCAGCATGCAATGTGGATTGCACAAAGTATACTTCAGCTTAAAAATGTATAGTGTTAGTGGAGATGAAAGAGGAGAATATTTTATTTATCTGTTTTGTAAAGTATTGGAATCACGTTCCAAAACTATGAAAACACTATGCTCTAAAGAGCTAGGTAGAGCTGTTACTACTGGTAACTACTTTTAGCTAGGGAAACAGGGAGTAATCTTAGGCTAATATTTTATTGATGAGTCACTAATGAGATAAACCAGCAATCAATTTTTTTTAATTGTTCCAAGTGCAATGTTCAAAGTTTGCCTAAATTGTCGTTCTTAGGGGGCAGGAGCTCTATATAGCTTTATATATGCAGACGTTACCTGTCTTGTTCTAGGTGTTAGAGCAGATAAAATTTCTACGAGTAAGAGAGACGTTCTTTATTAAATGTGTTGAAGTTATAAGTAGATTGATGAGTAATGGAGATCGATTAGCACTTTATGTATGGTGTTGACACTGCATCATAAGGAGAAAGTACTCCTGAAGGTTGAAGTCAATTATTAAACTTAAATTATAAAGAAACAGTAAGAAATTCAAAGTGATCCATCTGGATGAAAACAAATTTAATTATATGCAAAGTAATATAAACATTTTTGCAGGTCTAGGATTAGGAAAGATACACAGAAATACATCTGGACAGTTGTTGTTGCAGCAAATTGTGCACAGTATCCAGAGGGGAGACTTTGCCATCTTCTAAGTTACATTAGAACAGTATTTGCTAAAACATTTACTAAGACTTTTCCAGGGACTGTCATACTGGTTGGAGGCTCCCAAAATGTGAGAGAGGGTAACGGAATTTGTAAACAAGATACAACAGCAAAATAAGCATTATGTTATATGAGGATGTTCTGCTTTGCTTTTTAATTTTCTATTGAAGCTTTTTCTGACATCAGTTTTCTGTTATTGAATGATGGTCATTTGTACACATTTTAGTGACTCACAGGAAATAATTTTCTTTTTGTCCTGTGTACAAGGCAGCTTAGAAACGGAAGAGTAAAAGATGGCTATTTGGATAAAAGGAGTAGTTTCTATTCATGAACTAAAAAAGAATCTAGTCGCTGACTTGGAATTTCGTGTACAATAAAATTTAAATAAAAATGGCTGTTGAGCAGTAGACGACTGGGATTCATTAACAGGAACAAAGCCTATACTTGACAAATTGTATGCCTATTTGAAATACAGCCTAGTAGTTTTCTGAGTTGTTATCATGGACTTTAGTTTCAGAATTTTGTGGGCTGTACCTTAATACAAGGAGGATATTGGCAATGAATGCTGTTTGGAACCCAGTAACAAAAGATGACAATTAAAGGACGGACTTGAAAGTAAAGACTAAAAGAAAAGCTTAAGAGAATTAAACCCACATAACTTGGACAAACACTGATGAAAGGGAAGCGTAAAAAACATTCACAAATATTTTAAAGGTTTAACCATCAAAGTATATCAATGAATTATTTAGAGCAGTCTAAGAGAGTATAAGTATGAATAACAGGATATAATTAAGCAAAGTAGGATTTAGGCAGGATATAAGGCAAAATATCCTTACAGTAAGATTATTAGATGGTAGATCAGGCTCCCAAAGGCAGTGATGAAAAAACCATAACTGAAAACATTCAAAATTAGACCAGGTGGAATACTGTAGGAAGAATTGCATAATAAATTGGGGAGCAGGTGGGACAAGTGATCCAGTGGCTTTTGGTTTTATTTTTCTTCATTGCTTCTTTGAAGACATATGCTCAATGGAACAATATTGTTTTCATATTAACATTAAAAATTACGTGCTGAGTTTTAAAAAAAAGTCCTCTTTTTTTTTCTCTGGGAAGAAAAATAATTGCTTATGCAAATTTTGAGGCACTGTTGAAAAATTGTGACTGTTACTATTACAGCATGGTAAACAATGGTAACTATGAATTCCAGGCCCATAAAAGCATGAACATTGTAAGTTAATGCTGCCAGATTACATGATAGCTGAGGTTTGATATGACATTTATCTTCAGGAGCGAGTAGACTGATAAATCACAAGTGGCATAGCCACAAGTGAGTTAGCAAGTGTTTACTCATGAGTGAAGATAAATGTCATATCAGACCATGGCCATTCTGAATTTTGTCCGTTTACAAGTGGCTTGTTTCTTCCTTCTACAATACTTTTTTTGACTTAATTGAGAGAAAAAATGCTTGGTAAAGGATATATTTTCCAAATTTACTTTTATTTTCCATTCTTTGCAGAAGCTTCTATTTCCTATGCTTATGTTTTTATTGCTGTATTGGACATGCTTAAGCTTTTGGATCGGATGCTTTTGTTGCCAAGTGTGATTTATGTAAATTGAGTCAGGCTGATTTTGCAGCCCTTGTCAAGTAAGGGGAAGCATATCGTTGGGACCCCGTGCATCTGCATTGGTAAAAGAGCATCTAGATCGTCAAGGCTTGCAAAATCCTCGTCCCCAAAAACTTGAGCAGTGCGTTCTAATCCAGTTGTCCTAAAGGACTTCTCCTTTCAGTGGTTTGTAGCTAGTAGCTTTCATTTTTATTTAATATCTGCTGTTTAGGTAAGAGAAAGAGAACAGAAGTTATCAGTCTTCCTACTTTTATACATTTTATGTGCTTTGGCTGAATTCTTTCTCGGTCTGTATTTGTTGGTCACTTGTGTTGTTAGTTATTGGTCTGTGTTCACCTCTCTAATGTGTTCTTTGTCCTGCAATAACATATACGGTAGAAGATTCACACCTATCATGGTATGATCGTCACCTTTTGGCTTGAGATTAGGACCAGAGAGCTCTCTTACTGTATTCTCTTACAGTTACTGAAACTAAGCTTTGTGAAGAAGGGCCTTCAGATAAATATTTCAGCTGTCACCACTTTGGTGTTCTGGTTCTTGGTAGTGTGACTGTTAAATATCCTTTTTTCATCTCCATAAGTCTGCTTGTTCTGTGGAAGCACCTTTGTATAAACATCCCTTTTTACAGGTGTGATAATAAAGTGAACTTTAGAAATGGACAGAGTAGTAGTCTGAAGCATTCGGGAAGTGAGAGAAGGAGCTTGGCTGGAGGAGCAGAGAAATGGTGAATCAAAGCAAGCATGACTACTGGAGTTGAAAGATAATGGTTAAGGGAAGAAGTGGGAGAACACTATATAGTGAGAAATGTGTGTCTTATTTTGCAGAAAAATATTATTTTCTGGGGAAAAAAAATTAGGTAACTTTTCACATACTGCACTTGGAGAAGCAATGCCATGACTTTCCTGCTTCGGTGTGTTCCTTGAAGAGCTCCAAAGTGCAGCATCCTAGGAGATGATTCTTCAACTTTTGACTGATAGTTTGAAGAGGAATAAGCTGATATATGACAGTACTTGCTGTCTTGGCACTGCCTTGATCATAATTTTGCTGTTTTCCAAACTCATTATCAAGCCCAGGCAACGGCTAAATCACATTAAATCTTTCCTATTTTCTGTGCCTTTGCCGTTATTGTTCTGCTGTTGTGCTTGCTGTCTTCAGTGGTGGAAATAATGAAAATGGCTTCCCTTCCTTTTAGTGGAGATGGAATGATGAACAGTTTCTGTAAACTTTGAAGGCTTTTATATTCTGTCTTGTTACCTTTTCTGACTCAGCACTTCTGTAAGATCATTGATATTATGATTATGAGTGTACTGGTACACAGTTGGAAAGAACTTCTGGAGGTGTCTAGTCCAAATTCCTGCTTACAGGTTAGCATGTTGCCCGGGGCCTTGACCAGGCATGTTTTGACTGTCTTCAAGATGAGATTACAGGGCCTCTCTGGCAACCTGTTCCAGTGCTTGCCCACCCTGATGGTAATTTTTTTTTTTTCCTTGTATTAGATTGAGTTTCCCCATATTCCAACTTGTGCCCGTTGTGTCACATCCTTCTGCTCTGCACCCCTGAGAGTCTGGCTCTGTCTTCTCTACATCTTCCCATTAGGTGGTTGCAGACAGCAATAACATCTCCCCTTTTCTGAAGGCTGAAGTAATGTCTCTGATAACTTCAGTACGTTAAAACATCCACTTCTTTATCTTCTGTCTCAGTCTGGGATAGTAAATTAGTGTTTATGAACTGATTGTTTGGGATTCAGCATCAATTCAGCGTATGAATAGGTAACATTAGGTGGGGTATGCTCAATGTGTCTATTTTTAGGCTGTGAGAAATACCAATAATTTCACTAAATTAATAATCTCCCAGATTGGCTTGCTCGTACCTTGTTCATTGTCTACACTTTTCAGGCCAAGTTAAGGACATAATAGTAATGTTTATGCTGCTGGGAAAGTAGGCAAGAGGATTAGAAGAGTTTGAATTATTTTAATTGATGAAGGGTGGTTTAGATTGTTCATAAATTTTAATGCAGGGTCAATCACCTCTGATTCATCAGTTTTTACTATGTCCCTTGTTTGCCTGCAAAGAAGGTTACACATTCTGTTTCAGAAATGAATTGCTAATGTTCATTCCTTAATCGCTTCCAGATCTGAAGATTACATCTGTGTTGAAATGTGTCTTAAAACTGTATAGAAACTGGAATTTGTTAGTGTAAAATATTGCTCTGAGTTCAGGTGGAGTTGTTCCTTTTAGAGAGTATGTGCTTGTTGCTGGATAAGATGATGATTTTGATCTGTGCCCCTTGGAAAAATGTATTTCTCAATAATTTTCTATACTTTCAGCACTTTTACATACATTGGAGTCCTAGTACAGTACTTGTTAAAGGACACTTTTTGATTGTATTTGACAGTAAAAAAAAATATTGCCATTATTTATGTCATCTTCAATGGTTAAGTACTGTCCTATCCTTAGTGATGTTAGTGGCTCATTTTTTAGGGCACTCACATGAAGGTGTTAATGGGGTGAAACAGCAGTTGATTCTGAACTGTGGAAGTTGCTTGCTTCACAGAGAGAAAAATCTAATGGCAGACGGTTAGTGTAATGCCAGACAGCAATTCTGTTCACAGGTGTCACACATCTGCTTTCTTGGCCTGGTTTCTGGCCAGTTAAGGTATGGCTGTTTTTATTCACTATTCTCTGAAAACTGACCCAATAAATTATGGTAGAAATGAAAACGTTCCCCGTCTTTTTCAAACCAATGTAGTCTTTTTTTTTTTTTGTTCTGTGGGCTATTCTGTCTTCTTACTTATTAAAATAGGCTTGTACATGTTTCCTGTGCATCAAAATGCAGTCAAATTCAACTTTTTCCCTCGTTTTCACTGATCAGCTCTCTTTCTTTCCTGTTTTTAAGCATGGTAGCTACTTTATCCTTTCCCCTCTGAGTGTCACTATGTACTCAGTGCTTGTCTTGACCAAGTAAATTTACATCCATTTGCTCCATTTCTGTGCTTAGCACGAACGCTCTGTTTTCCTTCAGTGTCCATAGTTGAAGATGAATTTTTAATCTTTTTTTTTCTCCCTTTTCTCTTTCTGCAAGGTAGCTATTGCTAATGCTTCTACACCCGCAGGTTTAGTATGACTTTTCAACTTTTAATATTTTAGGATGTACAGCATGTAATTTCGTAACTTCAGAATGGCCCTGTTTGTTTTTTTTCTCCAGACTACATTACAGGTCTTATTCCCTCATTACTCTCTTTCTTGTTTGTAGTTTTCACCTCTCTTCCCTCCGACTTGGGAGCCCTGGTTCCTGCTGATGGAACAGTTTCCTGTTTGTTCCGTAGCCTCTTCATTCTTTACTTCTATGTCTCATTTGGAAATCCCGTTTCTGCTTTCCTCTTCTCCATAGCGCGCTCTGAAGTCAGAGGTTTGGCCATTCGTTATTCAGCTAGATAATATGGTTTTAGATGCACTTTTGTAAGAATAAGGCGGACTGGTGCTGGGTAAAGGCGCGGTGGTTCCGGTTTGCCTCCCGTAGCGGTGTGGAGCGTGGGAACGCTGCATCCTCTGGGCGTGGGACGGAGGCGCCTGGTTCAGGCGCAGCAGGCGCATGGTGCAGCGGGAGGAGCGTAGTTGTGACTGTGACGAGCACGTGGCTTCTGAAGTTGTCACACCCGAGTTGTGGGTGTAATCTTACTCGCAGCTATTTGCCGGGGGTGTTTTCCAAGTTTATGTATGGATGGTTTTTTTCCAGCTCTGCAGCATCCGCGCGTCTTTTTGAATCTTCTGTTCATTACATCTGTGCCTACCTTGTCCCTGACTTCAGGAACGTATGTTTTGCTGTTGCTTAGACATGACCCTTTCGGGTTTTTTCTTTTTGATTTGATTTGTTTATGAGACAAATTCTAAGTTTTTAACCCAGTTTCAGTTTTGGGTAAGGACTTCAGAACTTGGCTTCGTAGTAAGTGAAAACTTGTGAATATCCAATTAACATTTAAAAGATGAATAGTATATGCTCACCACAAAACATTGTTTTTTTTCTTATGTATATCTGACTTTGGAACCCATAATATTTTAGATTTTCCTTTTAGTATGTCTTTTTCTTTAAAAAGTGTAGCTATATAGTGAAAGGCCTAACAATTGTAGGTGCATACCACTAAAATTATTGCAGCATTTTCTTCTACAAAAATGCTTTTCTTTCTAGTAAAATTTCTGAAGACAAAAGTCTAAACTTTAATATTAACCTTACTATTTTGAAATATATTTTTGATGAAGGTTGTGACATATGACGTTTGTGTCGAATATTATTTGATTTTTTTCAAAGCATAATGGCAAAATAGGTATATACACACACACACAACCACATGCATTACATGAATATGACTTTTGTCACTAGCTGGTTGTGCTTTTAGAGATCCACATGCTTATATTAGTAATTACAGGTATTAGTATATTTACGTTGTGTGTGTTTGTGTATAAAGAGTATAATATAAGTATACTTTTTTTTAATAATAGCAGATTATCCAGTCAACATCTGCTCAAACTGTGAAACGAAACCCTGCTTGCCAGACTACCCAGATTAGGATGCCAGTGGTAATAACTCAGACCATTAGACCACAAGGTATGGGTTTAAATGTTTTAGTGAGATTGTTACCTTTGTATGAATTTCATTGTAATTACAAACTAGTAGCATGGGAAAAACTTACAGTGTTGACATGGGCAGGCTTGACATTTATTTTTCACTTCATACTGGCTGAGGAATGCATGTTTTCACTACGCAGTTTCAAGGTATTTCAGACCAACACAGTGAAATGTTTTGAAACAACCTTAGGACTAAACTCTCGCATGCTTAGCTCCTTACTCAGCAGTTTTTCATGGAAAGCTCTGAAAGAATTCAGGAACTTGACTCTTACTGTCCTAAGCTCTAACTCTGGGCTGAGAAAGAAATTCTTCATTTTTTCCTGAAGTCTAGAGGATGCCTCAATTTAATCATCCTCCTTTTAACTCTTACTCCTGAAGTGGAACGTGATAGTCGCTGTCTCTGCAGCTACAGAGGTCAAGGTAGGAGTCCTGGAGAAATTTCTCAACACACGTGCTTGCTTTTTTTTTTTTCCCCTGCCAGTATGTTTACTCTGTGGTGAGGTCAGAGAGGGACTGCAGCAGCCTGGCATGAGCCAGGGGAGCGAGGTGGGGTTTGTACAAAACTTCCTCATCTGTCTGGCTGATATATCCCACTTTTTAAGAGGGTTCTTGAAGCCTTCTTACTTTCTAGCCAATACCCATTTGTTTCTTTCCACCACTAGACCTGCTAGGCTCGGTTTTTATTTTTCCTGATTATGTATGGGAGTATCCTTTTGGATGTGGGCATTTAGATGATTGAGGGTTTGTAATGGAATACAGAGCTTGCCATCTTTAGGTATTGAATCAGAAATCAAACTAGTTTAAATGCACATAAAAGCCATTGCTGCCTATTTGACTTTATTGCTTGGTCTTTTCTATTCTCCTTGGAAAAAGAAAGCATCAAAAACCCCCATGATCACAGTTAATAGCAGTGGATGTTCTACTTGCCCTGCTCTCTTGAGAGAATCCAAAGGTTGAGTGGACACGGAGACCAAGCTGTCGCTGTAATCCTGTAGGCTGTTTTTCCCAGTTAGGAAGAAATGCATTTACTTGCCATAAAAGGTGTATATTTGATAGCACTGATACTCATGTCCTGAGTCCAGGGAAGGTATTCAGCATCTTATAGCTTGAACTTTCACTTCTGACTAATGTGTCTGAGAGTGAAGGCTGATTGCATTTCTTTGCTTGTTCAGTCTCAAAGCTGTGAATGTCAATAGCGGGCCAAGAATTTGCATGATACTGGCATCTGTCTTTAAAACAGTGGATTCAGAATACGAATTTATTCATGATAGCCATTGATCAGCCAATGAAATGCAACTTAACTGGCAGTTTGGCTTAAGGAAGACAACGGTTCATAAAGGCCAGTTCATGCAAAGCCTTGCTTTCAGGTGAGCTTATTTGTATTACAAGCTTGTTTGAGCCCACCGCTGTATTGTTTTAATTACACAGACAAAGCAAACAGAAATTTAGAAAACATCCCACTGTAAAACTGCTCATCCTGCAGCCCTCATCTAGGGGAAAGTCCGCCTGTGCGCTTGCAGCTCTAAGAAATGCCACTATGGCATACTGTCAGATACCACTTTATTTTCATCTTGATATATTGTTAAAACTTTCTACCGTAAACCAACAGGCAGTAAGATACTGGAAAAAGATGTGGTCTGTATAGAAAATTACAGTAGTATAATTTTGTGGAGTGTGACTTTTTAAGGATAGTTACACCAAAACTGAGCTGACTTGCACAGAATGATGCATTTTTCTTCTCGGACAGGAGTGAATCTCCTAGTGTAATGTATCTTTACATTAATATTAATGCATCCATGTGAACAGACTGTAATGCTTTTTAGAACAGTAGCACAGGTAATGTTGGCAGGCTTTAAGGACTTTTATATTAATAAAATCACTTCCACACCAGGGGAAGTAACACTATAGTTATTGCACAAAAAATTCACACTCCTTTACCAAAGCACTAATCAGTGTAATAATTAGGTAACTTGCATCTTATGGATCAGGGAGTTGAGCCAAAAAATAAAAAAAATTAGCCAGAGTATTCATTGCAGCTATTTAACCTGTGCAGAAGTACAACTAGGAATTTATAAGCTCCTAAATTTGGGCTTATTTCTCTACATTATGCTACTTAAAACTTGATACAAGGACCTGGTGGTGAAAGACTCTGTATGTCATTACCAATCCCATGAAATATCTAGGCCCACAGGTGATTTTAATTTTCAAAATATGCCGTGCCTCATAATATAAATGGATGTTTTAGCCATATTTTGTGTCTGACTGCTCAATCATGCACAGTTGTGATTTAAACCAGAAAACTTGTATGTCATCCCAAAACTTACATTTACTTTGCCAGATCCATTTGAGTAGAATTATATATACATGGGGTGAAAGTGAGACTTAATTTTTCCATATCCAGTGTAGACATACTGTTTTCCTGAGACCAGCAAGTTAACTACTCTGTTGCTGTACCTTTTTGTTGTTTGGGTTTTTTAATCAAAAGTTACCATACATAGAAAACAAACCATTGATACTAGTTCTAAAGGAATATAATATTAATTCTGGAGGAGTGCCACTGTTACCTTAATTTTGCCATTGCAATAATTTTCAAGGTTCTCACACTTTGAATCTCCTAGATGTTAGCTGTAGAAAGCAGAGATCTGCTAATATTTATTATTGTATTATTTCTTTCCTTCCAGTTCATTTAGTAGAAAACCTTTCAATTGGTTCATGTGAAATAGATAAGTGAATTGTCTGGTCCATGAACTAATGCTATCTGTGACATCTCATGGACCTTGACTATTCTGATGAGAAAATATTTTTGTTCCCTAGGGTTGGAGCCTAAAGTCCTAAATCTTGTTTTATGTCTGCTAATGGTGAGAGTCCACACAACAGTTTGTTTATGCAGATTGAAGAACTGAACGAACACTGTCAAATTAGATTCGCTTTAAGATCACATGTTGAAGTTGATGAAGACCTCAAAATAAAAAAAAGTAATGGTGGACTCATTCAAAGCTAACACTTTTGTTTTAGCAAAGAAGTGTTCTTAAAAGGATTTGTTGGGATAGTTGTGTTTCAGGTTTTTATAATTCATGACAGAAAAATAACGTAACTCTATTAAGGTTCATGCCATGCCACTTAAATGCAGTTGAGCCATAGATGGGCAGGAATAACTTTCATGTACTTCTCAAAGTCTCAGACACTGTGTGTGTAATGCTCAATAAAATTGAGTGAGATACAAGAAAAAGCCGAGACCTTTTAAGTCAAGTAGACATATGAATTAATTATTTTCATATGCCAAAATGCAGGTGGGATTAAAGGAAACACAAAATATAACCCAAGTAAACATGTGTTTAAGCAGTAAAGGAGGGCTTACTCCAAAAGTTTCATTTGTCAATGCTTTTTCAGTTGCGTACTGATTCAATATTTTTGATAATAATAATACCACAGGTCTGTTGGTTTACTAATTAGCAACATAAAGCTGAAATTAGTTTTGGTTAGATTTTTCCAAATGTCAGAGAGGAATTACTACCCGTTTTCTAATTTACTGTCACAAGAAGCTGAATATCCACCACACTTCGGCTCACTTGGAAAGCCCAGTTTTACTTCTACATATAGACCTGTAAAGTCTAGATACAGATTACTTTTAAATCATCGTTTTCAAAATAAGAAAGTAAAAGACAACCTTTATGAGGGGGGTTATGTCAAATTTTACAATAATGTTTTTTCTTTTACATACAATATAAATCATTTTAAAATGTTTAAAATGTTTTCAACTCTGAAAATACATGTTTTTCACTGCAACAAAGAACAATGGCTATATAAAAAAAAAATGTAAAAGGCATAGTTAATACCCTGAGTGACTGTGACTTAAAGCATCTGTATTAAGAACATTTCAAATTCTGCTGCTTTATTCTGTGCAGATTTTCTAGATGAAACGTGGTTTACTGGCAATTGCAAACACACTTATAGCCATTACGTGTATTATAACCAGTTATGGCCAACGGTTTTCAGTTTTGGAATCTTCAGTATTTTGTAAATATGGAACAAACTGTAATGTTAATATAAATTTTGTATTTTAAATTGTTCTTCTTCAGCAGTGTAATCTTTAAAAATAATAACTTCCTTTGTTTGCAATTTACAGACAGTTAAATTTAGTTCCTGGACAGAAGGTTCTTTGATGTAAATTGTCTAAGACAGCTCATAATAACATTGCTTGGTGTTTTTCAGGCACAGTAGGGAAGGCACCAACAATACAAGCCAGCAAAAGTCCTGGGGGCTTTGGTGTTCAGGTCTCTGCAAATCAGAAAAACAAGCTGAATGACCCTGGAGGTGGTTCTTTCAGGTAAAAAAATAAAAAATAATAATAAAAAAAACCGCAGGGGGGTGGTTGGGGGGGGATATCTTAAATATAAAATAGAATCTAGAATGGCTTAACACCAGGGGGCAGTGTTTTACAATAATTCCTGCCTTTTCTTACTATGATTGGATGGCAATTTTCTTCCTTAGTTCTATTTCAAAAAAAGGGAGGGGGTCATGACACGTCTTGAGGATTTTTCTGTAAATGCACTTTTTAATGTTTAGTAAAGCCTTCAATTCTGTGGATTATAATAAAACTTCTGGTAAATGGAATTGTGTGTGTGACGTTTTAAAAAAAAATACATGGTTTGTTTTATGTATCGGATTCTAATGTTCATATGGAATATATCTTGCTGAGAAGATACTAATTGTGACGACAAGGCATCCTATCGATAGGCTTCTGCAGCCGAGCTGCAGCTATCCCCTCATCAGCCCAGAGACAATACTTGTATGGTTTTGGTGGTGCGTTTGGGGGTTTTGTGTGTGTGTGTGTATAGGATTGTTGGTCTTGGTTTTAAAGAGAAGACATTGCTGTATCTGTTCTTGGGTAGCAGAGGCTGAGGCGTTCTGTGGGTCCCTGTAGTAATCAGGTGCTGCAGAGGTTCAGCACAGTAGCATTGATGCATTGAGCTGCTCTACCAGTTCTTTTGTACCTCAAACTTTTATTTTATATATATTTTGGATATTTTTACTCTTTGTAGTGAAAAGCTAATCATGCTTCCTGCATTTTGCTTTCCCTACCATCGTTTAAATTTTTTTTCTACTGATGAAAGTACATATTTTATTTGTTTTAAAATATTTTCTTTCTTTGTTAAATGGCAAAATATTCCTAGATTTTTCATTTTCATCTTCTGGAATTCTTATGTTGCTCTGACATCATCAAACCAGTAATTAATTTTCAGGCTTATGCTTTTGCAGGTGAAGTAAAAGAAAATTTGTAGCTCTTTGAAATATCTCTGCTTTGAGGCATGTCAGTATTGCAACTAATAGTGGTAGTACTTAGTATTAATCTAGAAGCAAAATCATTCAATTTTTTATTTTCCAATGCTTTTGCCTCCCACTGAGTATTTAAATGATTTAAAATGTCTGTTGGGTTCAATTGTACTGTCTTAATAAGTATTTTTTATGTTTGTAAGCAACATGAGCATTTATTCTTCGTTAGTATAGCTTTCAATTTTACATACACCAAAAGGGACAGCATTTTTTCAACTGGATGTTGTAAACTGTGCCAGGATTGATTCTTGCATTCACTTAGTTTATACATAGAATATATTAGGTTAGCTGGAATTGTTAATTTTCCCTTGGGGAGAAGCAAATGCTCAAGGCACTGATTGATAAATCAATAAATCTTTAGTGAGTTTGGTAAATAAGCTGTCAAGGGTGTATGTCATTTTTCCTCTAGAGAACAAATTTTAGTCAGAATGAATGTGTTTGTTTCCTTGCATTGTTTTCTCCTTCAAAATAGTAAGACACAAAGCTGCATTTAAATAAGTCCATAAAATCGCAAGGATTTATTAAACAGCAGCAAAGATCAAGCTTTTTCTTGATATCTTAACAAAGAATTCAGTTGTTTGCATATTTGCATTTCAACCCCTAACCTCTCCTGAGGACAAATAGATGTCTGACTATTAAGCCTAAAGGCACAGTGCTGGAAATCTGTATTAATCCTCTGAATGCTGACTAGTTTTCCTCAACATTCCCAGCGTGTGTGAAGAATGTGTTTTTAGCCAGAAGGCAAACTGGCATCTAAAGCAAAGCAAGAATTTTGAAAAATAGTTGTGTTATGTATAAATTTATTTTGCCCTTAGTCTTTTATTATTGCATATTTGTTTCATTATTTCATATTCTGCTTTCTTTAAAATAACTTACTTGAGCTTTTCACTCTTGTGAGCAAAGCGTTGGTCACTAGAAATGGAAATGTGAACTTTGTTATTTTCAATTTCTTCTATTCTGGACTGTGGGAAATACAGGAAGGAATTACATAAAAGACGTAGCAATTGGGAATTTTGCAAATTACAGCTTAGCTTTTAATGTCAGCATTTATTAATGAACTGTAAGTTGGCTTACGTGAGTTCACTGGATACTGTAGTAGCTGTTTTGTGACACCGAGTTTTCAACCCAAGACTTCTGTAACGTAAAGTTGTTGTATTCATGAAATTTTATGTCACCTCTTTTGGTATTAAAATTTATTGTTACTAAATTTTTCAAAGCGAACTACAGACAACTCCATTTACTTGACTTTTCAGCTATGTTAGTATTGAAGGATGGAAATTTGAATTTCATTTTTTGTAATTTTTTGTTTGTTTTACAGTAGAGATCCAGACTTACATTTATACCATAGTAGTCCAGCTAGAGGTTTCTGTAGTTGGGAGAGATGAAGCAGAAGTCTGCTAGGGACCTGCGTAGTTGGCTGCGACTGCTGTGTACATCATCATCTGGTTCGGCATCCTTAGCGCTCCCACTAACATAATCTACCACTGGTGACAGTGAAAGCAGCAGACTCTCACAGTAATTATTACCCATAGTTGAGATTGTGGCCAATACAAAGAACTAGTGGAAACACTTTTTCCCCCTGATATTGAGTCACAATAATTTCAGTTGGAAGGGACTGTGGGTGGTCAACTAGTCCAGCTGCTGACTCAGAGCAGGTTTGGTTAGAATCGTAGAATCACAGAATGGTTTAGGTTGGAAGGGACCTTCAAGATCATCTCGTTCCAACCCCCTGCCATGGGCAGGGACACCTCCCAATAGACCTGGTTGCTCAAAGCACCGTCCTTGAACCTGGCCTTGAACACCTCCAGGGATGGGGCAGCCACAACCTCCCTGGGCAACCTGTGCCAGTGCCTCACCACCCTCAGAGTAAAGAATTTTTTCCTGAGATCTATTCTAAATCTCCGCTCTTCTAGCTTGAAGCCATTAGCCCTCGTCGTATCACTACATGCCCTGGTAAAAAGTCCCTCTCCAGCTTTCTTGTAGGCCCCTTTCAGGTACTGGAAGGCTGCTATCAGGTCTCGCCGGAGCCTTCTCTTCTCCGGGCTGAACAACCCCAACTCTGTCAGCCTGTCCTCACAGCAGAGGAGGGCTCAGAGGGCTCCAGCCTTCTGATCATCTTTGTGGCCTCCTCTGGACCGTTAGGTCAGGGACCTGTCTGGTTCTACATATCTCCAAGGGTGGAGATACATGTTTTTAGTATTCGTTATGGTTTGAGGAACCCACAACAATCTATTGTCATTTAGACAATTATTCTCTCACCTGATGACCCCTCCCCACCCAGGGGAAAATACACAAGGGCTATACTCAGCCCATCCTATCCATAGGAAGCTGTGCACTCCCAGAGGGGACAGCAAATGTGGGACACTGCGAGCGCTACAGCTTCGGGAGGAAGGGAAGGGCTCAGGGGTCCGATTTTGGGGCAAGCAGTTCTCTGGATAGCCACCATCAAGGGAGAGAGATACTCCTCAGCAAACTTTCTAATTTATATTGAATGTGGTGTTCATGGCATGAAATAATCCTGTTGGCCAGCTTAGGTCAAGTGCCCGGGTCTCACTGCTCCTCTTCCCTGTGCCTGGCGAGCTGGAAAACACCAAGACCTTGACACCTGCACACCATAGCTGGCTATAAAGTAAATATTTTCACAAATTCAGACACTAGAGTCTTCTAAAAGTGCAGTTTTCCCAAGCATTAGAAGAGAAATTAGTCCTGTGTCACTCAAACCAGGACAGTATTGTATTATCCTACCGCTTCCTAACTGTGTTGAGTAAGGCTCAGTGGCATGGCATGCAGAATGAGACAAAAGTGGGCAGAACCATTCCCTTAACGTGTGTGCTGACGAGGTCCTGCCACGGTGTACCAGCTAGCCAGACGCTCCTTCCTTTTCACAGCAAGCTTTCTGTTTCTGAAACAGCATTTCAAAGTCATATATAACCTCTTGGAGCCTGTCAGTATCAGGTTTTACACAGCCAATGTGATGAGGTTTTTTTTCAGAATCAGGTCTATGAAGTGACCGAGATCATTTGAAGCTCATCTTACTATTTACATTTTATGCTGCTGACTGGCAATATTTTAAAGTAGAGTCTACCTAGGAAGAAAAAAAATTGTTTTCAGACCTCTTTTGCCTAGCCAAAAGAATCTGTTGCCTGTTATTTTATTTTAATTTTTAAAAATAGAAGTTTAATAACATAGTTATGGAAAAATGCCTGAAAATGCATGATATTACCTCTAATAATGTGCAAAGCAGCCTGTCCTTTAAGGAGAGATGGAAAGCTATGTAGGTGTTAAATGGATAACTTCAAAGTTTTCATCTCAAAATGGTATATGATGTAAAACCTTAAGCTTTAAGTTTCTTTGTTTTTCCAAATAAATATTTCAAGCTATAGGGCGATTGTGTATTTTTTCCATATTTTTCAAAATGAAAAATGCTGACCACAAATGTGGTATATTCTGTCGTCCCTTCTGTTTATCAGTGAGAAGATCCAACATAGACTGTGAATGAATTGTATGACAAAGCAGTATTAGGGAGAAATTTCAGAGTAAAGCTTGAAATGCATAATAAGTATTATAATAAATTTGTGTGAATAGAACTTATGCCATTATAGAATGTAATATAGTGGTGGCTGTGACTGTAATTTCAAGTCACCGTTTATACCCAACATACTGTTGTTGGTCTCTGATCTTGTGATCCATGGAATTTGTAGACTTGCTCTGAGTCTTGCATAGGTGTAGGGACTTTGCCCTGACAACATGAAATTTCACTTTTGAGAGAGAAGGGAATCAATAGGATAATGTTGTCTCAGTTGCTTTATGTATTCTTAGAGCTTATTTGGGAGCAGTTCAGTATTGCAGATTTGGACATCATTGGCTCAAATCTCAGAAAGTGCATGAGAAAGAAAAACAGTATGCAGTTGTGCAGTTAAGATTTGTTCATAAAGAAAATGCTACCAGATTTTTATCATGGCTTGTCTTATTTAAACAGAATCTTTGAAGCATGGTACGTGCAACTGTGCAAATACTTTGGTTTTTTCTTTCTTATTTTCAAATAAATTGGGATTTTTTTTGTAATTGCATGATTATTTTTTTTTAATGAAGAGGAGAGGTTGAGGTGATACAAGAGGATGAATATAGGAGGAAGAATTGAACTCAGACTACTTTAAGATGTCACTTGCGTTTGGAAAGATTTTGAGAACCCAGGCTGTCTTCTTAAAAATAGCATGCATGTTGGAATGTTAGATTTATCCCATAAGACTTGGAATTTAATTCAGTAAAAAATGGAAATAATTACTGAAACAGTATAATTAGTATAAGCACAGTATTATATGCCAAGAAACATGAAATTGTTAAATACTGTGCTGGGATGAAAAGGGAAAGATAGACTGTAATCATCAATCTAGACGACCACTGGATGGCATCTTTGTTCCATGGAATGACTTCCAAAAACTCACTTATCTGGACTTAAAAGTTGACTTTTATAGGAACTTGTTTGGCAAGAATGCCAGCCCTCTTTATGTATAAACAAGTGTGTGTTTCAGTATCTAAACCCAAGCTCTTTTTCATGATGAAGTTCCCCAAAGTCGAAAAGGATATATTGATAGAGTTTTTCCCATTAGACTGAAAAAATTCTAGTCCCAACTTGATTAAAACATTTCATATCTATCTTCCGTGTAATATTAAAAAAAAAAAAAAGTACTCACAGATAGTAGATTGCCAATGTAAGATGGAAGGAAATGATTCTGTCCTGGAGGTACGGTGATGGTCTTTATAAGTGCTGTTGGCTTGATTTTGATAATTTCATTGGAATCCTGGTTTGTGCCCAAATTAATTGTCTGTTTATATTTCAGACAATATTTGTTTATTTATAATGTGGTCACAGATCTGTACTCTAAATAAAAATTGGAATAGCTAAAATGCTAAGCAGAAGGAAGGTAAAAGGTTGATTGTACTTTCTTCAGCTGTTAAGTAAAAGTGGAGATAAGTACAAACCTCTCTTAAAAATTGTGTTCTTGAAGTCAAGAGTGCTATCTTGATTTTTGTATGGATGATTGCTTGAAGGAGATGAAAGTACGTCAATCCTGGCAACCTGATCTGGAAATACAGGATTGAGACTCGTACTTACTGCTGGCCAGATTGTGCATAACTGTGTGATAAATGCTTGCTAAAGCAAGTGAGGTCATGGGGGCTGTATATGGAGAAGGCATGTGAATGTCCTGCTTGGTGGATCTTTTATTAGGATCCTTTGAGTCCTTCTGCTCAGGTCCCCTCGGCAGGCACTACCAGACCCCACAAAGCAGCAGTGCTGCCTTCGCACCCAGAGATGTGAGAGTCCACTGGGAATCGATATTGGATTTTATTTTTTTTAACTGCACAAGCCGGTTAATGTTTTGTAGTTTGGTCAGTTTTAGCTTTATTTTGAAATTCTGGGCTGAAGTCTGTTTTCCAGTAGCTTCCGCTATCTTACATAGTTCTGAGTTTGTGTTATGGTAACTACCTTTACATGAATTTGGTTTTGCCATGGTTTAAAAGCCCTGTGGGATTTGGGCCTTGTGAGTCCTGGGTGGATTACCTTGGGATGCTCATTCTATTTCAAGCATTGAGGTTTTTAACCCCCCCCAAATCGTAGGTTTTTCACTTTTAGTTGCTGTTTTCCATTTGTAGTTAGAATCTTTTGAACTCATGACTGAATATTTAAGTCACTGTTAGTTGTTATGTGGCGAAGTACATTTATCAGCTGTGAGATTTCGGGGCAGTTTCACAACTGGTTGGACGAGGCCGAAGAGTGGTTTGGTCATCTCTGCCCTGAACGCATAGCAGCCCAGTTTCTTCATGGTGGCTCATGACCCTCCCGTGGGTATCACAGATATACCACATGAAATGTAAAAATGAAAGTTCTTTAGACTCAGCATGAAAACCATCAAGGTAGGAGATCAATTTTGTGACATTATCCTCAGGAATTTCATTCTAAGAGAAGAAATCAAGTGCTTGGCACTTGTGGCAAATAATAAAAGCTCATTCGTGTAGTATTTTTCTGACAGTCATTGTAAAATTTTCCATTTTCTGCCTCAAGTGTTCAGCATGTTTCTCCAAGTTTATACAAACAAAAATCCCTTCTTCCCACAAAAGAAAACAAACCCGCTATCTAACAAACCATAGAAGTCTTCCACCAAAATTGGCTGCTCTAGTGCAGATACTGAGGAGAGTATGGGAGGATAGGGAGGACCTACATGATGGATTTCTAGACTTGTCTCCTTTTGTTCCCAGACCTTTCTTGCAGCTTTTGGTTTTTTATGGTAGGCGTTAAACTTGTTACAAGTAACAGAAAGTATTCTAGGGTACATAGGATGACATCTATGTAATAATTTTTTAAGTCTTTTAATTTAAACCTTTTATCTGTTTGCTTTATGCAGTAGTAGGAGTCTAGACTTGGATGTGTGTAGATCTTTTCCATATATATATTCTCAAAGGTTGTGTCACCACTCCTAGAATATGCTGAAATACAGTGTTCGTGTCAGTAATAGCTCCTAAATGGAATGTCTCCAAAAAAGGTGGTTGTTTCCCCAGTTATGAGCCATACCTCATAGAGGCAGGAGGTAAAAGATGCTGGGGAGACAGAGGCATGGAAACGCAAATTTGTTTGTTGGTACTTCTTCAAGCTGTCAGGAAGGGTATTGGAGGGCAAACAGTGGCCTGGGAAGTGCTGCTATCATCTTCTCAAATGCAGCTCACTTTTCAAAAACTAGTTGACATGTTCAACTGATTTTTGTGTGTTGCCAGAGAAAATATCAGTGCCTATTCAAACCACACTTGGAAACCAGGCTTACCTATGAACTCATTACGGTCGAAGAATCTTTCCTGGCTATTGCTGAAAACGCTTTGGTGCCCATTTTGACGGGAACTTGTGAAACAGTGCAGGATTCTAAATTCATGCTTTTGCTTTTAATGTCTGTGGGGGTTTTATTTGTTTTATCATTTTACTCCTAGTTCTCAGCATAAAGAGAATAGCCAAATGCTCTCTAGTGATGAACATTGCTTTTAGTTTCCTGACCATCCTGGTTTCATTGTTATCGCTGTGTCTCAGATGAAGAAAAGACACCTCCGTCACACCTCCGTTACAGACAAATTGTCCCGCTTCTAAAGTTTCCCTTGTGTGATCAGAGAAATATTTAGTTATTTCTGAATCTTGAATATATTCTGTGAAAATGGAGATGCCAGTGGCTGTGCCTCAAGTTGGCCCAGCCACCGGGCATGTTGCACGATGATTACTTTTGGAGAAGCAGGTAATATACAAAATTAATCTATCACATGCAGAATTTTGGTTTTTTTTCTTCTTTTCCCCATTATAGAGATGATGATGACATCAATGATGTTGCCTCTATGGCTGGCGTTAATCTTAATGAAGAAAGTGCCCGAATTATGGCTACCAACTCTGACTTGGTTGGAACGCAGATACAGTCCTGTAAAGATGAACCCTTTCTTGCTGCTATACCTCTACATAAACGCATACTTGAAACGGGTGAGAAACATGTCCTTTCCTTTTGGTAGTGTTTCCTTTGGAGTTATGCGATTCTGAGTAACAGAGTGTGCTTTGCACTTAAGATTGTTTTTTTAAGAATTTTATTACATAATCTTGTATTACGAAACTTTCAAGGTTTTTGTGATAAAAGTAACATAGTTATCTCAAGTTGGAAAAAAATAGGATACTGGTACTTTTATACTTCATGCTTTCCCCATGTTTTTTATGTCCAAGGATCTCAAAGCTCTTTGCAAACATTAATTATTTCTCACAATCCTCCTTCATGTTTTACACATGAGAAGATTGAAAGAGAGAGGTAAAGTAAGTAGTGCAGGTCACAGAGGACACCTGTGAATAACATTTAACAGAATGTTGAAGTTATCTGTCAAGATTTTCTTTCCCCATACAAACCAGTTATTCAGTTCTTAACACCTGCATCTATTTAAGTTCCTCGTGATTTTCTTATAGCATTTTTTCCAAAAGGTGTATTGATTTATCCTGGCAAAAAAAGGTGTATTTTTTTATTCTGCCGTTTGAAAATAGAAGTTAAAAACTTTAGTAGAAAAAATAACTATTCAAAATCAGTGATGTTTTAAGGTTAGTTAGTATGCTCAGAATGTATTTTACATGACATACTTCATTAATATACTATATATGTTCTAGTACCTAAATGTATCTTTTTCGACATAATTCTGGTAATATTTTCAGAGCCATCAGTGCCGTAAGATACTAAGCTCATATTGTTTTGGGACATAAATCATATATTTCTTTTGGAACTATGCTTACGCCACTAGTCACCTTTGTAAAATTTTTAGGGATCTGGTTTTCGTAATTTTAAAGATAAGACCAAAATCTTGTTACAAATCAGTACATTTAGGTTTTGAAGTCATGCGCTTACTTCTGGAATGTTATTTGTCTTTATGTTCATTGAATTAATGGAAGCCGGTTTATATTGCAGTTGCAGGCAAAGTTCTTCATTGACTTATTGTCAAGCTTCACTCTTGTATTTTAATTAGCGCCCTTTTAAGTTCTCATTGCGAGAAATGGATTGTTTTGCCTGCTGTAGTTATGCTGTTGCGATGGTGCGATGACGGCATAGTGTGACGCAGTCTGGGAAAGCGTACGCGCCGCGCTCTGTGAGCTGGCGTACCACCACCACCCGAGACAGGAAGCCAGCAAGGCTCTAATGAAATCTGTTTGAGAAGCTGTTGTGAGGGATGCTCATGTACTAGTTTATACAGGTGTAAGAAAACAAAAAGGAAACAGACATAAAACTGTTAAAAAGAATGGGAAATCAGTAATGAATTTGCCATATAAGCCTTAATGAACTGCCTGGGTGTAACAATTGCTGCACAACATGAAGCTGTAATTACAAGTGCAGGACTTACAGGAATCTGTACATACTTGAAGAGCCACAGAACCCATCACACTATTCATCGCTGCCTTTTGGGGTTTGCTCCTCGGAGGAACAAATCCCTATGGCTGTTTTTGAAGCTTTATTGGCTTTGATAATTGAAATGAAACTTTCAAAGCTTTTAGAAGCAGCTGCAGGGATTTGCCTCTCAAAAGCAGTGAATCCAGAAGAGCGGCCACTCCTAGTGATCTCCTGCAGCCACTTTTAGAGCTTTATTTTGGCTTTACATGAAGCCTTTTATAGTTTTGAAAGTGGCTGTGGGGTTCACTAGTGGCTACTATCTGGGATCTATGGCTCTTGAGGAGAGAATTCCTTCAGCTGATTTTGAAGTTTTAGGAGCTCGGTTTTCACTGTGTGTGGCCAGATTTGTTGTTTGCATAGGACCACACACAAATTTAGTAGTTTGTGCTACTGGGCACTTAAAATAACGACGTCGTAAGTTCACGACAAAACTCGGTCTTGCCATATGTTGCTGTGCCCAGACACACCAGGGCTCAGCAGAGGAGGCGGTGACCTTCGCAAGCACATTAGGGGAAAGAAAGTGTGTTACGTGAGTCCTCGTTCTTCTGCTTTCGTTATGCCTGTTAACAAACGAGATAAAATACATTGTTTCTTCTTACTTTTACCTGAATATGACTTAAACAGACCTATTTTCTACCTTTAAATCTATTCATATTTAATGATCACCTTACGTTTAGGGCACGTTTTTAATGTTTTAGCAAAAGAGTGTTTTGTGCTGTGTACGGTATTAGGAAACTGCTCTTCTCTCCTTTCTCAGAAGCTAGATCTTTCAAGTTTTCTGTAATATTAATCTCCTCCTCTCCTTTCTGAGTAAGAGCTGTGTCGAGCAGCTCGGTAGTGTTCCCCAAAGGCTGTTTCAGAGATTGTGCTTCCATTCACCAGAGTCGGAATATAAACTGCTAAAGTGAGAGCAGATGCTATTCAGTCTTTGGCAGTAACCAGCAGCCAAATGCCTCAAAGTTATAATGAAAAAGGTTTCTTAATATATTGTACGTTCTTATCTCTACTGTAACTTGGCAGTGATATCATCCAAAGTTTATTTTAAATCTAGATGACTAATATTACTATTGATCCTTTTAAATGGAAGAAGTAACTGAAAGGTAATTCATGCAAAGATATTCATCCTCTTCCCACATGCTTCCTTATCCAATTTTGTATCTAGTCATCTTTGGCTGGTAATCGCTGCCATTTGTTCGTGTAGGAAGGCAGGGCTGCGACTGTTTGAAATGCTGCTTTGGTGTAAAATCAGGAGCGGGTATTTCTTAGCAGATGATGCGTTTCTCTTGCTATTCCAATTCAGGATTGTAGAACTTTAAACCCTCATCTTTCTGTGTGGCAGCTCAGCACAATGAAACACACGCCAAGAGTTGTAAGGCTTTTGTGTCTCTTCTGGGGAAGCTGAGAGGCAGAGGCTGATGTTCTTCATGCATGTGCATGCTGATGTGCATACAAACTCTTCACACTTTCTAAGTCTTTAACTTTGAGTAAAATGGGTTGCGTTTCTTTAGAGGGCAAGATAAGCTGATTAGACCCACACAAATAAATAATGCTGAAAAATCCTAGTTTTTTCATGTGGTTTTATGGGAAAGAGACAAGAAGAATAACCTTAATAATTTGTAACTCTTTCACTTTTATTTATTCATTCATAAGCTAATTCTTGGTGGGTAAGAATGCTGTATTAGGTTTCAGAAGCTAGTTTTTGACATTCTGAGTTTCCACTGTTTACCAAAAGGGGCAACACTTTAATGAATAAACCAATATGACTTAGCAGGTTGTTTTAAGCGTGACAGTTTTCGCTGGTTTGTGACCATCTTGTGAAAATAGAAGCTCCTTGACTCAGGAATTACTTCATCACAGCATTGTTTCTGAGAGCAGATAAGAATTAGGCTGCACTGTTATTTTGTATTTAATCTTAGTGAAAAGTAGCAGGACATAGGGAAGGATGGGAAAAAAGGTGACCCTTTTTATATTGCCTGATAAGTAAATCCATGGAAAAAGGGAACAGGTATGTTGTGTGCTTTCCTGAGCAGTCTTCCGACTGAGAGTTGGTGGTCTCTGGAACCTCCACTAGCAATTCCAAAAAGCTTTGCTTTATGTTTTATGGGCAAGAGAGCATGATATCCTCACAAGCTTAGAATCTGCAGCAGGCTATTAATTCCCACAGCTTTTGTTTTAATTGTGATTTCTTCTACAACCAGATGATACCATTTTGCTTTCATTTGGCTGTTCCTAAAATGTCACAACTTGTAGAGAATCTTAACCATAAATTAACTGTCTTAATGCAATAATAATGGAACATAAGTTTGGCATACTGTATTCTCTGACTTAGATTGTTTCTGTCTCTCTTTCTCTTCACTTTCAGTGTTCTTCGCCCAATTTTTCAACTTCAGTTTTTATTGTTACAGAGCACTGGCTGAATAGAATAATTACAAATGCGACATTCTAAGAAATGTGGGACTGGTTTGGCCATATTGAATACATTTTAACTGTCCATCTTGTATTTTCAATTTATTTTTACTTAAATATGTATGATAAAAATATATTGGAGAATCATTGATTATATTTTTTTCGTGTTCATTCAGAATTATGTTTACATCTGCACTAGGAAATCAATTCTTCTATAGCATGATTTTATGAAATGCTGTATTTATTCTGTTATCTAGCATTGTTATAAATTTCCTTCAGAAAAAGTCTATTACATTGACAGCATAGCATACACCTGCAACATTTCCTACCACAAAATTAGCACTGGATTCTCTTGCTTCACCCAAATAGATTTTTAGGGTAGAACACACATAGTGGTACAGACCAATTGTTATGAAGCTTGAAAATGTGCTGATGAATCCAAATTCTCCTAATGCAGTAGTTAAAAGGCCTAAAATCTTCCTTAAAACAGCTTCAGAGAAGCGTGGTTTGATAGAATTAAGGCACTGTCTCTCTCAGTGTAACAGTTGTAGGGTTAGGCTTCACATAATTCATAGATTTACCGGTTTGTTATTTTACATGTAATATACTTTTCAATTCTGTCTGATGAAATAGTGATCATTGTTCTGCCTTGATTGTTTCTTTGTTCAGTCACACTTGAATTGCATGTGTGCTATAAAAACGCATGTTAAAACGTAAAGGAAACAGCTTATCTGTGTTTTCTGTATTCTGGAGTGTATTGAATCTACTATGTGGCAGCCCAGTTGTATGCATACCTATGTATTTTAAATAAATAATTTGAATACTCTAGAGGGCATTTTGTAATGCTAAACCATCTAAATACTGATTGGGGTATCCTTCACGGAACCAGGCCAGTAGATTTCAGAGCCTCTATTTGAAGCATTTGTTACTAGTTTAGTAAGAGAGTTATTTTTCATCCCTGTTTCATCTGTTTGTTTGTCAACAGTTGTGTTCATGTTTGAATGAGATGAAACTACTGTTGACAATTGCTCTTTCATATACAGAGCAGTTCCAACATAAAAGTATACCTATTTCTCTGCTTGCTTTACTTTAGAGAGTTTTTCTGGCTGCTTAGACTACAGTTGTTGTGGGTTCTGAAATTCTGAGCTATCAGATTGCCCGTGAACATAATTTTTTGTTTTCACTGCACTTTTTGTTGATGTGACTTGGTTGTTTTCATTGTTGACTTATAACTTTTTATCCATGAGTTCATTTGTCTTCAAACTGAAATACTCCTTTTAATAGCAATTTTTCCATCAGCATCTTTCTGTCAGGACGACCTCCTTAAATACCAGTGGACATAACTCTTGCTTGGGTTTGGAGATGGTTCTAACACGTACTTGTTCTGAAGCATAGCATTTTGAGGTCGTGCATTGTCCTAATGACATGCTTGGTCCACTTGAACTGTACCTGGAGTGATGTTTTCTGTGATTCTGGTTGCTTTTTCTCAGGAAAAAAAGGTCGTGTTAGGTGTTGTGTAATGCAAATTGCAAGTTTCTTTGCATGCCAAATACATTGACTTTCTCTAGTTCCTATAAATTTCAGTAAGGCACCTGCAGAGGTGTGGCAGGTGTAGTGATGTATCTCCATTCTGACATCTGGAATGGTTCTGTAACTTAGCGCAGAGTTAGGGGTTTTTTCATTAGCATAAAACAAGCAATTTGTTAGAAATTTTATTTAGATTAGAAGGTGTGAACTGCTCCCAATCTTCGTATGAATGTCTATAGTTGTGATAATTCAGTTTCTTATGTTGAGATTGGAGTTTATTGTACATGTTCAGTAGAGACTCGGGTTTTATATTCCAGCTTAATCGATTGATAATGTTGCAATATTATAAGACAATTATATGTTATTTACATTTACTATTTCTTTTTCCAAAAAGGTGGGAATCCATTCCCATCTTAGTATCAGCAGCAGTGTTGCCAAATAAACATAGCCACTAAGTATTTCAGCAGAATGTTAAACCGTATTGTTGTTCTTTCTTTAATAGGTCCATGATTAGACTTCCTGTTTTACAAGATGTCCCAACATGTGTTGGAATGGTAACTTCAGTACCACCTGAGAGCTTGGAGTCTGCCTTTCTGTGAAAGGTAGGGCAGCTTTTGTTCAATATTTTTTGTGTATTTCTAAGGTTTTCTTTTTATTAATCTTATTGGTTCTGCCACACTACAGAATCTGAGTTATGCTTTTAGCAGTATCACCGCTAAGTGCCAGAACTGATGTTATTTTATCAAGCAGTAATTTCTCAAAATAAATGTTAATATGTTCAAACTATGATTACTTATGAAGAAAACGAACCTGTTTCTTCAGGCATCGTTTTCAAAGGTTTTACTCCAATTGAACTGAGAACATGACCATACTATTTGCTCCCAGAAATATTTGGAGAATTCGAGTTTTGTTTTCACCATAATACCATGCTTTTCTGTTTTTTATGAATATAGTGGAAGAGCCTCTTTAAAAGGTCTTGGTATTTCTGGAAGGCAGTTCTGGCCTCCGAGGCCTACCAAAATACGTTGCCCAACCTCAGAATAAGTTTGTATCTGGGAACTCAATGGCTTAAATTTCTTGGTCTCTGCAAAGGAGAGTAAAATTAAGATCATCATTCTGTGGAGATGCATTCTGTACCAGATTCGTTTATAAAGTCCATCTCATAAAGAGATTTCTGCTAATAAATATTGGATGTAAAATAAGGACAATAAAAAGAAAACCTTAGAGAACCATTCAATATTGCAATAAAGCTGACTTACGTTATCCCTGTAGGCAAACTCCATGCTCTAGAGGTGGTACTAATGTCCCCAACTCTCAACACATGTTGGAACATCTTTGTGGAGGAGGAAGTCATTGATCAGTGAGCAGCATCTTCAAGGATCGTTTAAGGGGGAAAAAGTAAAAGGTAATATTTTCTAAAATACGTTGAAATGATTGTTCATTACGTTTATTTGGCAATCCTGCTGCTCATACTAAGGTTATGGTGTTTTCATTTCTTTAAATTACTGAAAAAACTTCGTAAACTTCACTTTAGTCTTTCCTTCTCCCATGAGTTTGAATTGCATTTGTTAACCTCCTTTGTGTTCCTGAGTCTACTGCTTACAAAGTCCAGGTTCTACTATAACTCATTGGCAATTTGACACCTTTTTTCAGGGCTTATAATATGGAGAGTATTAGTCTGTGGTTTAACCAGTTTTGCAGTGTCTACTGTTAAATAAGTCACAGCCAAATGATGCAAAGTGTTGAACTGGTACAAAGACATTCCACTGGTAACGAAAGGGTATTTGTTTTCAAGGAAGTAGATGCAACACTGGGTGTTGTGCCCGATGAGGTACCACCATCTGTTCTTGCACAATAATGTGGAAGTGTGGCTTTAATATCAGCTATCATAAACTACAGCTGTTTTGACAAAAGCAAATGACCATGCCTGATCTGGATAAACTCTGTAGTGGCGGATGATCTGGTGATGCACGGATTTGGTATTAATGAATGTGGCACAATGTCCTGATCTTGACAACTTTTCCTCTAATCCTGGACATACACAGACGAAGGTGCTGATATTTTGAAATTCAGGTTATGGTCTTCGGTCTACCCTTCTGGTATTCTTTATAATTTCCTGTATTCTTTGTGCATATCCTTTCCCCTTGACACGTTCATCCTGCCTCCTTAAGATGAGGCCTTGTGTTGAGCTAGTCTGCCTGGCATCAGGCTTGTAGTGGACAGCTCTGATACCTGTTCAGACATGTCACCAACAAGACTTTTCTAGTGTCATAGAGATGGTTTCTCCAGGGGAAGAAAAGTTGCCAAAATGCCTGCATTGTTTACAGACGTTATTTTAAAAGAGCAGAAGCATATAGGCAAATTCTTATACCTGGTGTTCCTTTTAATCCTTGCGTGGAGGTGATTGAGAGTGTGTTCTGTTAGCATGAGGGCTATGTTGCAGGATGTTGGCATCTGTGCCTGCACATGTGTTTGTCATCTCTGACGTTCTTACAACAGTTCTTCTCCATCTCTGTCTCACCTGACATACTGTCATAATCGTATACATATTGTAATCGTTTAGTATCTTTTGATCTTGGGCTTAGCACAAGAAGTACATTCTTCTAGCATACATGAAAACAATTAGGGGATAAATCTGTTACTAACAACCTCTCTGTTGTTTTCTTAAGGACTCTTACTGGTGTCACTGCCACATTAGTTCCTTCTCATCTGGTCCCTCTAACAATTTCTCTTGATTTGAGTCTGTAGTGAGTGACCAAACACAGAAGTGCATTGAGGCATGTACTATTATTCATAAAAATAGTGAACATATTTTCCAGTTCTCCACAATCACTCTCTGTTTATTCTTGAATGTTCCTGAATGTCTTTGGACATGCTTATTATGTTGTATTGTATTTATGTTTTGAGGAAACTAAGATGAAAAAAACCACTAAAATCATATAACTGTAATCTGTATATTCTCATTCGATGTGTTGAGACCTGTACCTATTCCAGTTCTCATCCCCTCCTCTGTCTTCTACATTTTCCTCACGCTGTTCAGTTGCTGCAGCACAGGTTACTGGGATTATAGAGTAGGATCTGGATGTAGTTCTCAAAAATTCTTTGACCTTCAGTGCCTCCCTTTTAACAACTTCAGCATCCTCCCTTCTTTTAGGATATACGCATGAAATTGCACAAAAGCAAAAGCAATCTTAAAGAGGAATTACTAAAAGAGAAGGAATTAAACATCAAAATTAAGGATAACATGTTTCCTTAACACATATTTTGATTTCTTCTAAAAGAAATTAGGTAATATACAGTTTAGCTACAGAAAAAAATAGGAAAAAGATTAATAGTAGTAGCTTCTGTTCCTTCAGAGCGTACATTCTTTCTGTCCTCTCTGATCAAGCTTCCCTGGCGTCTGAATACCAGGAATTTTCTTCTCCTAGATGCACTGCTTATATGTTCATGCTTCCATGATTTGTGGCAATTCCTTCCATTTTCCAAGCCTCCACGTACCTGTGCATAGTGTTGTTTGGTGACTAGCTTGGTTCTGTTAGAGGCAAACCACTGAGGATAATAAAAGGGCTCTTCAGGGGTGATGAATAGCTACCTTTCAGCTATTTAATTATCTAGCTTAGAGACAGAATTTTGGAAACTGGATTGTCTGGTTATATATATTTTAGGTCAGACCTCTTCTCAAATTAGTTTTTTTGTTTTTGCCAAAAAGTATGAATTATGTGTGGGTACCCAGACTTACACACCTCGTTGAGAATTCTTAGAGAAGTGAAGATGATTTTTGTCATTCTTACATGACTTCCATCAAAAAACACTAATTGTACGAGTAGGGTTAAGTAGGATTCTTGAGAAATTTTTTTTCTACTTGATGAACTTTTTTGTCCTGCCCCAAATCCCACCAACTTGTGTAAGAGCTTTGAATCAGCACAGAAAACAGAATCAGACGTTTTGGTCTGGGTTACACATAGATTTTACATGGATACAACTATTTCTCTGGCTCTGTTGTGTTAAAATAATAATATGACCCCCTAGAATGGAGCTATTTTTCTGGTTTTCCCTTTACGAGAATTTGGGATATCAGATGAAATTAAAAGGTAGAAGTTCAAAACAGGCAAAAAGGGCTACTTTTTTTGCCGGATGAGTAGTTAAGTTGTGGAACTCTTTGTTTGAGGATGTTGCAGGTTCAAAAAATTACTTGAAAAATTAATGGGAAAAAGATTCCATCCTGACCTGATAGAAAGATAAGATCCTCTAACTTAGGATGGTCCAAGGGTGTATGTTGTCGCATAGCTATCACTGCACGCCTTTTTTTTTTTTTTNTCTTCTAGCAGCCTCTCCCACTACTGCTGTTAGAGAAAGGATGCCAGACTATATTACCCACTGTAGCTTTTCTTGGCTTTTTATACAGTTATATAAATACTTAGCTATTTATTAAAGTATAGTTTGTACAGAATAAGTTAAATCCACTGTAGTACCTGAAACGAGCTTTGTGAATGGTTTTGTACCAATGCATTCACACTACAGAGCTTATGAGTCTTAGTTGAATCTTACTTTGCTAAAATAATTGGGTTGGTGTTTACTTTGGAGGGTGCAGGAGGAGAAGAGTATTAAAATTTGTGTAACATTTATTCAGAATTTTTATTCCTTTAGGTTACATTACAGTGGCATGGCTGGTTATCTCTTTTCTGCTGTGTCTTGTACTGAAAATGGCTATTTATTCTGGGGATTTTAATCTGTAAGTTTTGGCTTTATTAATTTATTTTTGAAAAGTAACAGATGTTTCACCAGTTTCTCAATTTCACAAAATGCTTGCTGGGGAATCATCTCCAGGTGGGTAGTTCTGAAGAAGTATAGAACAAATACTACTACACCCAGCAAGTCTTGAGTTCTCAAGAAGACTGTCCACCTTTATCCAGAAGCCGGCTCATGAGAAAATTTTTATTCTACGAGAGGAGGAATGTTCTTTTACAAACAAGCTTACTGGAGTAATTAATGTAGGATCTTCCATTATTTTGTAAATAACAATTACATGGTGATAAAAGGTCATTCTCTGTAACAGAGTCAGTTTATTACATCTGAAGGTGAACTGGAAGTATAGTGTTGAACAGTATCAGATACTGGTTTACAAAATCTTTCCCATTCCAGTTCAGGGCTGGTTTGGAGCTGTGGAATGTATCTTGGCCATCTGCCCCTCACAGAGGGGTGCTGGTTTGTACCGGCTAGAGGGAATCGTTTACCAAATCTCAAAGCACTTGGCACGGATTCTCCCTAGTTTGGCAGGAAGCACTCCCTAGCCCGTGGCATCTCTAAATGCACTCCAGGTTATAGGCTCCTCGGAGGCGCCTGCTCGCACGACTTTGTTGGGATTGGCTGGTTTTGTGAAGGTAGCAACTACAGATTTTTGGTTTCTCCTTTCTTCTTCCTGTCTTCCAGCACCAGACAGGCTTAACAGTACAGCAAGTCAACATATATTAAATTATTTATGCATTTAGTTAGTGAGACTTAAAGTGAAGCTTTTATTTAAAGAACTGGAAACAGAAAATTACAGCTAAAATTATCATACTGTTTCTTTGCCTGGGATCACTAGGTTATCTTATACCCCTAGGAATCTCTAACCCTAATCATCAGAGCTAGTGATCTGTTGTTTGCACTAGCACTCTGTTTAACGAGCTTTCCCTTCACTTTTTAATACGTAAAGTCTGTCTGGGGGTCTGGTACCCTCCCCCCCAACACAATCCCCTCAATTTTTTCCTTTGTTGTGTTCCATCCCCCATTGTCTAACTTAATATTGAAGGTTGGGTTTTCCCTTTGATAGCAGTATGACTGCAGTACTGATGGATTACTGTGGAGGCTGAGGACACTGCTATATGGGAGATGTACCCCGTTCTTAAGTGCCACCTGATTAGGCTGGGACAAGTTCAATAATTGCCATTTATGGCTCCTCAGGGTGCCAAAGGGCCCTTAGTGCATTAGAGTCGTTTCACCTTTGTGTTTAGTCAGCCTGATAGTTAAATGCTGTTGGTAAGTGTAGAATTATTAATGTAATAGTATTAGACAAAGCACCTATTGCTTTCTCTTGATTTCATGGCCCGCTTTGCGTACAGACCACACATGGTGTGTCTTAGGACATACAAAGATTGCTTGTCTAGTTTCAGAAGGTGAACTGCTCTTCCCTTCCCCCAGTTTTTTCAGCTGTTAGTCTCCAGAAGTTCCTGTACAGCGTAAGTCTGGAACAGTGACTACTTAACTGATCATGTTATATTTCATTACGTGTAATTTTACAGAGGTGTTTGAAGTGTTTCACTGCTGACATGTACAGCAGAACTATAAAATAATCAGTTTGCCTCATGCTATTGAAATGGAAGAATGGAATTCATTGAAGAATTACATAGTTTGGAAGGCTGCCGAAATTCAAGTGATAGTTTTCCCAATACCTTGCTTTTCCTGATGGGAAAGATTGCAGAGGGACTAAGGCGTCTAAAACTGGTGGTTCTGTTGAGATAAGAGGCAGGAGGCTTGAGCCTCAAATTGTAGATGCAATCCAGGGCGCAGCCCAGTGCTCTCTGTGCTGTGGGGGTGCGGTGGGTCAGTAGGTATGAACCGATGCATCTTTGTCGCATTATTCTAGGTCTGATGCTGTTGAATGAGGTTAAGTAGAAGTTTAAACAAATAATGTCCCAGAGTCAAGGGGGATGGACTTTTGTCATTTGTCTCCGTCTTGCAGCCCGCAATCCAGCTGTACCAGCAGAAGAGGCCTAGACCTAAGAAATCTGGTTCCACTTGCGTCTTGGGCCAATATTGCGTGCATGGAATTTAAACTTTAAGAGGTCGCTCCTGGTTTTAAGATGATAACAGAGCGTGCTTTCTGCAGTTCTGGCTGACCTGTGATTAGGGCAAATAGAGACTAATTACACATTCTCCCAATGTTTCTGTTGAAGGACAAGACAAATTCAAGCCCTAAATACATGCTATTTAACTGTTTAAAACCAGTTCTTCAAGGTTTTTCTGTTTTAAGTGTAAATATAAAGAGATTTTATACAGGCACTCAATAATTTATTACATCAATAATCAGAGTCAGACCTAATGTTTTACAAATAATTTTTTTTGTCTTTGATCTCAATCCTGTCAGTCCTCTTAAAGTATAAATTATTAAAGTAACTTTTTGATTCTTCGAAAGCCTATCTGCAAAGATAGTATTTTTCTTCTGCTTCTCAAATAGGGCAGTACTCTTCTTACGATTTATTTCAGTTTGTTTGATCAATAAAATATAATTAAACTTTTAAAGTGCAGCAAAGCCAGTACCTTTCAGATAGCTAAGCAGACGACAGCACCGTTCAGAATTTTCACTTCCTGGGACCTGAAAGTTTTCAATGACAAGGCTTAGGTGCTTTTATGTTTGTAAAAAACAATCTTGTGCTAGTGACACATATGCCAATATCAGAATAATGCTGAACGTTTTTTCCCCTCAAGGTTTTTGGAACTTACACACAAGTTCTAACTTTCTAGAAACTCTACTGCAATATCCAAAACTTTTAAATAGAATATAGTTTATATGTAACAAAAATATTCTAACACTTCCTTTGCATGCTGTCTCATATACTTTAGATCTTTATTAAATGCTGATTGAACCATGGTTTGCTATTGAAGCTTCCAAACCCATAATGAAGAATTAATATGCAGGCAAGCTTCATTGTGGTGTTCTGCAAGTGCTTGGCAGATTAAAATTTACTTATGGGCTATTAATTTGTGATCCCTCATATTTTTTTATATAGGATAGTGTGACTTAACTGACTGCTGTAGTAACATTTGATGCCTGTAAGGATGTGTTGAAACTGAGTCCTCCCACAAAGAACTGAAGTGTTCGTGCAATCAGTCATCAATTCGTGATTGTCTTGTACAGTTCTGGTGTAGTAAAGATCCGGCAAGAACACTTGAAAGAAGAATGTGACCTTAGTTACATCTTTAAAAATATAAAAACTCAAATTCAAGTGGAGAGATTGGTTAAAATTATGGCTTGGAGCATTGCTTTCCTCCAGCTCCATTTTTGTTGTTATCCTTGATGATGTTTTTATCATAGCTCTAGGAAAAGTTCAGAATTACATTGCTAAAGTAATTTTAAAGGCTTGAAGCATATACTTGTTATAAAAAATGTCTAAATTGAACAAATATATTATTTAAAAGCAAGCAACTTTTTTTTCAAATGGCACACTTCTTGAGGTTTTACTTCTAAGTGTGTGGCTCCTTACTGCTTTAAATGCAGAATTTTGGTCACAAAAGTAGATGTTACGATGGCCGTGTCATCAAATTTTAAGCACATTAACATCATCACCTAAAAGTCAGAAACAAATTCAACTTTTTTTAACAAAAGACAGGTGATAGCAGTCTGCTGGTAGAAATTAAGATTAAACAAAAAAAATTAACTAATTTTCTCTTTGGATTTTGCCTTTCTGTATGTATGTAACTGTATATGTTATGACTTATTATTGCAATGATCAGGTGGTGCTAGGACCTAAATAAAAATACCTGTAGACAAAGCCACTGTCCAGTGACTTGGTTAGAAAGATGAATAATATATTGAGGATATTTCTGTTTTGTGAAACAATTAAGTATGTATAGTATTGTAATATATATGTGTATATCACATTTCTTAAAACTATAAATTATATTTCTTTTCCCGCATCATCATCAGTCTGGGGAATCTTGCAAAGGGAAGAGAAGCCTTTCTGTACTACAACTGAGACAAGTAATTATGCTGACTGGAAGGATATCTTAGGAATTTCCTATTTAGAGATCAGCATTATTTTCCTTTGATGGCACATACAGAATTCCAGTATGCTTTTTATAAGTGAGAGTGGATGAAACTGAGGAGGAGGTGTAGCAGTGAAGAAAGAAAAATACTAAGACTTTTAATGTAGAAACATATGAAACTTAACAGTTTCCAGCCCTGTGCATAGATTCATTTTCTACTTGACATTTTCTCTGAGTAGCAGAAAGCTAAAAAATACGATTTCTAAACAATGGCATCAGAACTTTTCTTAGGCCCACGGATCAATAAAGTGGTATGCGTGAGTGTGTATGAAAGGATAACTAGGCCAGCCTTTCCGAGTGTAGATGAGATTGTTGTTTCAGGAGCATGTTGCTAATTTTCCCATCCTTGCCCCAAGTACAATCCAAGTATTTAAGCAGTGTGCCGAATCTTCATGTAGTATACAGCTTCGGAATGCACCCTGCTTCTGACATCCTATGCTAACAGGATTTTGACTAGTGTAATTTAGAGCAGGGAAGAGACGATGATGCTTCCACACATGATGAATGTTGTGCATGACAAGTTGACTTTTTAAAAATTTTTCTTTTTGTCTTTTTGTAGTCCAGTTTCTTGACACTAATTCAGTTTTGGGGAAATCTGGTTTGTGTTCTTTCTTCCTTAGCCTGTTTTCCAAAGAAAGCTAGCCTTAAGTGACTGAACAGTCTATTCACCTCCCTTCTCTCTCCCTTCAGGTAACTTTTGAATCCACTGATAAATCAGCGGCTAGGTAGCCCCTCCGTTTGTGCCAGTTGAGAGGCAAATCAACCTTTTTTTCCTTTTCTTTGCTGTTCTGTCTGGTTGGCTGCCAGTCAGCACTCTGGTACAGACTGGCCAGGCCATCCTCGCGGTGAGCTGACGGTGCCCAGCTAGCCAGCTGGACAAATATGGACTGGGAGACATGCCAAGGATGGTCCTAGATGGATGAGGGAACTAAGGGTATTGTGCGATAATGAGGAATATGGGAGGAAGTTGGAGCTATGCAGGAGGACAGGGATCATAGGTTGGAAGAGAACTTGAGTGGTCATCTCATCCAACCTCTTGCTCAAAGCTGGGTCAACGTTAATTTCAGACGATGTTGCTTAGGGCATTGTCTGGCTGAGTCTTAAAAACCTGGACGGTGGGAGAGGCTACAGCTTTTTTGTGCAAAGTGTTCTAGAGCTTAATTATCTTCATACTGAAGAATTCTTCCCTATAGCCAGTCAGAACCTCTGCTGTTTCAGTTTATGAATTTATTTCTCCTTCTTCTTCCAGGCATCCAGAATAAAGAGTCTGGCTCTATCTTCTCAATAACCTTTCCCCTAAGCCTTCTCTTCTCCAGGATAAAGAACCCTCAGGTTCTCCTCGTACAGGTCATGTGCTCCAACCCCATAATCCTCTTGGTGACTTTTCCCTGGACTCAAGTTTTTCCAAGTCTTTCTTATACCAGGTGACCTAAAACTGGCTACAGTATTCTCGATGTGGGCTGAGTGAAGAGGAGTAATCACTTCCTTTGATGTACTGGTTACTGCTGACCTGCCGTTTTGCTGTTGATACAACCCACTATGCTGTTAGTCTCTGTTGTTGCCAGGACGGCCTGCTGAATCCTGGTTCGCCTACTGCCCGCCAGACCCTCGTGTGCTTTCCGTCAGCACTGCTGTCCTGGTAGGCAGACAGTCCACCCCAGGTGCAGTACTTTGTGAAATTCACGTAGAACAAAATGCAAAGTTCCTGCTGGCCCGCTCATGAGGTCCTCCTGACTGGCAGCCTTTCCCTTTGCTCCGCTCAGTGTGGTGCCATCTGCAAACTTGATGAGGGTATTTTGGGTGTCGCCCTCCAGGTCACCGAGAAGGGTATTAAAATGGGTAAGTCCTGGGACAGGCTCCTAAAGGGCTCCATTCGTAACTGGCCTCTGGGGAGTTTTCTGGACATGAGAGTATTGTTTTAAGGGATTTCAGGAGTAGAAAGTTACCGGGAGACTGATGAAGAGGATGATAGGACAAGAAACTTTAGGAACCAGGCATCTCAGGGAATGGTCCTTTGATTGTGGATGAATTTCTGAAGAGTTAAATAGGCAGAACAAGCCATATAATGATTGAATTTCCTTAGAACAAGTCCCTAAAATTAGGAAAACCTTCTTTGTGAAAAAACCAAGATGATGGTAGTTCTTTGTTATGAAAGGATTGTGTGTGTTCAGGGAAATTGGGTAGCTCTAGTTACACTGCTGAAATTCAACGAATTATTATTTTAACAATTATTCATTCATATCCTTACCTAGAATACTCGGCAGAATTTTCCATCTCAAACCTCCTTTCTGGCTACTAGTTAATTAAATTTCCCTTCTTACTTGCATTTTATCTTTCAGACTAGGGTTTTTTGATTGATAGCTTTGCTTACACATGTTTGCATAATAAAATGGTGCATGCTCAAATAGGTCTTGATATTACAAGTCTGACTTGCAGAAATAGCTCCTACCAATATGAATAGTCCCACCGACTTCAAGGACTTAATTTGCATGAGTAACAGTTGCAGCATTGGGATCTTAATGTGTATGTCTGCTTTCCATTATACGTTCAGCTTTCAGCAACTTCGGCGGAGTTCCATCTCTATTACAGAGGACACCAAGAAATACTTAATTTTTTTTTTAGCGATAAAGCAAGAATCAGTTAAAAAGCATATATGCGTATTGCTAAAATCCTTACGGTAAGGTGTACAATATGGAGCCAGTGATGGCTTAAGTTAGTTTAAGAGATAACGACTTCAAAGAATCATTAAAAAAATTAATATCAGAAATATATGGCACAGAGAATTCAGCTCTGGGAAGTGTGGGAATGATGTACTGTAGTGATGTAATAAAACATACATTTAAATAGGCACTCCAGATCAAAAATAAAAAATAAAAAAGAGGCAGAGCCGGGGCGAGGGAGAGCCGGAGGAGACACAACCGCTTTCACACGGCTTGGCACACGCCGGCCGCCGGAACCCTCTGGCGGCCCCGATTCAGAGCAGTGCTGCTGCCAGCCTCCCTGCGGGGCCGGTGATGGAGCGTCCCCCGGCCAGCCCCAGCAAGAGCCCAGGGTGCTGCCGAGGCTGCCAGCTCCTCTCGGGTCACAGCCCTCGACAGCAGGCCGACACGACCCTGAGAGAGCACCGCTCGCGTCCTCGCCGTCATGTTTTCAGACGTGTGATGGTTTCCTGCTCTTGGATTGGGCCAGGAAGAGATGGGAATGCCTCGCAACTTAAGCCCCTCAGGTTTGCATTTGCTCGGGGACCCCTCCCACAAACGGAGATCACTTTTGTAATTAGCCGTTCAGGAAACGCTTTCCAGAATATTCTCAAAGGCATGTCCTGTAGTGTTTTGCATACCCATGAACGTTTCACAAACATTTTTAAAAGTCTGGGGTTCATTCAATGGAAAACTGATTCAGTGTGATCAGCATATTTACTCATTTATGGTGGGGCAAATCCAGTACTCCATACAACATGCAACTACTGATTTTTTTGTGTATAAAATATATACGTGTCTGTGTGCACACAGAGTTCTCTATCCAGAAAACTCTCAATAGCTTAGATTAGTATGTATATTCCTATATCTACAAATTTATATCCAATACTTCATAATTATTTTGATGAATTCAGGAATTCTTAAGTGTTTCCCATATTCTTGTTTCTGTAGCTTAGGTGGTTTTTTAATATATCGGTACGTTAGACTGTAGAGCACTTGCTTTTTGTGTAAGCTCAGCACAAAGTATCAAATGTCCAAATAACTAAGACTATGTCTTTTAGCAGTGTTTGGGGTACAACTGGTGTTTTTAAATAACTGTTGTTAATATGGCTTTATTTCCTTATATCCAATTAATAGGGTTGGTTTTTTTCCGAAGGAATTTTTGTTCTCGGTAGTGTAGGCTAAAGCGTGCCGCAGGGTGCTTTGGGCTGCAGCCTCGCCTCACCGACACGGGAATTACCTGCACTGGTGCTTCTGAAAATGGAGGAATTGCTTTTGCTTGTGTAGAACTGCAAACTGAAATTGTCTCATACTCTGTTACGCTTTGTTTTGATATAGTAGGATAAACTTCAGTAAAGTTTTTAAATTCTTTCCAAGAGGTAAAAAAAATGCTCTGATTTCTCTTTCAAACTTTAAAGTGTAGTCACACCTCTTTTCAAGGGGTCATGAATGTATCGCCAAAGCTACATAAATACACTGTCATGGATTTTTCTGTTCAGAAAAACGAAGTAATTACTTTATGTTCTTCAGAGGTTTGGAGATTTTTGTGGGGGGCAAGCTAATTCTGTTTTGTTTTGTTTTGTTTTTGCTTTAGCTAAAAAACTAGGAATTACTGATGTGCCAGCTGAGGTGGTTACTTTTATTTCCCATGCAACACAAAACAGATTAAGAACAGTGATAGAAAAAGTAACCGTGATAACCCAGCACCGAATGGAATCGTACAAAGTAAGTGTGCAAAGAAAGGTACTGTCTGTTACAGGGCGACAGCGATGCAGTGTGATGCCGTTTCTTCTTAGCACATGGTAGGTGTGTTGCGTCCGTTCTGTGTGCGAAGCGTGTTTTAACGGCAGGTTTGTCTGCCTCCACAAACAGAAGGTGGTGGTGGTATGGTAGCACTGCTTGCCAGATCCGGCTCCCTCCTCTGTCGTAGAATTTGTGTGTGGATTTCCTTTTTCATCCTTCTGTGCTAAAGTGTCTAGCATGGAGCATCTGTTAAGCTATCTCTGCTCATGGATTGCGATGAAGGCTGTTGATTCCTGATGTCTCCTTTTTTGACCAAGGTAACCATTGATTGGATCAAAATTGCTTCAATGTGTAGGAATCTGTAGTAACTTTACGTGTCCTCGGCTGTGAGAAATACTAATGTTTTACAAAAGCTACCAATTTGTCTTAAACCAGCAACTGAAGAATTCAGCTGTAAGTTCTTCGCTGTAATTAAACAATGATGTTCTTTTTCAAAAGAACATTTCAAGATAAAATGCTCCTCTGGTTCCATTGTTAGTGATTGTATTCTTGAAGAAAATTGAAATAATTGAGATATCTTAAACCAGGGGAAAATATAAATAAAAATCTGAAAAGAAAAAAAAAAAATCTGAAACAATTTAGATATCTTAAACCAGCAGGGAAATTTAAACAAGAATCTGCAAACCAGTTTGAAATTCAAATAGATCAAACCTCTTTATTGATAAATATGAAATACCTTTTTTGATAAATTAAGATGCTAATAGTTGTTAAACTGGTGTAAAAGCAAGATGGCAATAACCGTAGTTGTGTGTTTTTGTCTAAGCTGTCCTTAGATTTCTTTAGTGTGTCTATACATCCAGTCGCTCTGGTTTGTTTTTTTGCTTGGTTTGGGTGTGTTTGGGGTTTTTTTGTTTTCCTTGAGTGAAAGCCTGGTCAAACAGCTTTGAACTGTATCTTTGCCCACCTGTTTCCCAGACTTGAGTCACAGTTGGACTAATTGCATGTGGCATTTGCAAGAAAAATGGTCTTTGGGATCTGTGATCAGAATCAACATTACTGTGATAGAAAAAAATAAAGGCCACTATGCCTGTGCATTACCTACTCTTTGGGCTTGATGGATATATTCTACTATATTGGACTAAAAGTAAAATCTCCTCGTTTATTTCCAATGCTCTTCATCAGCTTCAGCAGTGTTAAGTCCCTCCTTCCTTCTCACTAGGACATTGCCTGAGAATAAAACACTTTGTTTAGTCTGTATTAAGCCAAAGATGCATTTAAAATAGTATCTTAACAGATTCTTAAAAAAAAAAAAAGCGTTGTCTCTGATTGAACTGTACCATTCTCATTGTCTTCTGTATATTTCTTGGTTAATGGTTCTCCTTGATTTCATAGCATTGCAGTCAAAAAGGAAAATATTAAGCAGATAAATGAGATGGAAGTAATATGAATAACTTATGGTTCTGACTGACATTCTGAGTGTTCCCCATGTGGCTTGTGCCATAAATTCTTATTGTTTTTTGGGTACTGGAAAGCTTGCATGCTCTCAGTTGTCATAAAGTTCTTCTATTTTAATTGTAATTAGAGGCTTATTTTCAACTGAATTTTTAGCTTTAATGTTTTTATAATGCTGCATCTTGATCGTGTCTGTTACTAGTTTGAGATGTGTACAAATACAGGAATTGCAGTTTATAACCGGGCTTATATCCTGTATCTACGATGGTTCAATAAGTTAAGCATCTTGGGGTTTTTTTAATCAGGAAATCTCTTGGGTTTATTTTTTTAACCCTTTGATATCACTGGTGCTGATAAATCAATCCTTGTTTTGTAAATTTGCTTAGATATTAATTAAATAATGAGATTCTAGCTGCATTATCAAACATAGGCCAACTTCATTCCCCCAAGCTTAAAAAAAAAAATACAAAAAAATTTCTTTTATTGTTACTATAGTGGAAAGATTTTAATGTATAACACCTATAGTCTTCTTCAAATGCATAGTCTTGATGAAAATGCATTTTTTCATAAAACATTGTTCTTATTTTACAGGATGATGAATGGTACGAACAAGCTACAGATGTCCGATCACAGTTAAAGTTTTTTGAACAGTTGGAGCGTTTAGAAAAGCAGAGAAAAGATGAACAAGAGAGGGAAATCTTGCTAAAGGCTGCCAAGGTATCTGCTTTACTCTAGGTTGTTCTGTTTGTTTGTTTTTTTTTTTAAACTATTTAACAATTCATAATCTTCAAACACTTATTTGTTGAAATCTGTTTCGTAAACACATTTTGTTTCTTGTGACAAAAAGACACTGTCGTTGTGACACCACAGCTGTGATGCATTAAGTCACGCTATCTTATCTGTGATGACTCCAGACCTAACTGGCTGGAACGCTCCTGCATTTTTGAGATACAGCTCTGAATTTGATGAGTTCTTGGGAATATAGGAGACAATGGCTAACATTTTCAAAATAACTTGGTGAAATAATTTTCACAATTGCCTTTGAAATCTAATAGATGCCAGGGTTTCTGTGCCCTTTGAAAATCATAGCCTATGCTTCTGGTATTTAAACACAATTCAATAAATTGTTATGGATTTTTTTGAGGCTTTGTACTTCTTGAGTTTTTTGAGGCTTTGTACTTCTCGAGTTTCTAGACTTTTTTTAATGAAAGGTTTTGTTCATTTGTTTATTTTAATTTAAATACTATATGTCCCATTTGGTGTTCCGGTCACCTTCATATACCTGGGTTACTTAATTGATTCATGCCTGTCTTCAGTTAACTATCAATTCTTCTGGACTTGTTCCTTTGTAACTTTAATTCCAAAGACTGAATTTTCATACGTGCAGTAGAACAAACTAAGACAGTATTGTCTGAAGAGCATACAGGTATAGATGAATTTCCTGTTTATAACTGCAAATTTAATTATATGTATTATGTCAAACTGCAAATAAGTTTATCTCAATTTTCATTGCATTTGCATTTTCATTGAATAATTTATTGTATCTTGAGAAGAGATTATACAGAACAACTCAATGCTCAATTGTAGCAGCCTCCTGATTTTGTGCCATTAAGGTTCACAAATTGAGAGATTTTTTTCGAAAAACCTACCCTTGCTTACTTCAGAATTTTTTTTCTCAATTTGGCTACTTTAATCTGTCCTGGTTTCACTCTTAATTTATAATTGTTCACATTGTTAAATATTCCCCAAATTTCCAGGTAACATATATACTTTTTGAATGTTTAGATGGAAACAGATTTACTGTTTTCATTCTTAACGCTTATTTTTTAAAAATAAAGAAATGCTTGCTTATTTTTTTTATCCTGTTTTCTCCATTCAGTGAATACGTCTTGGTGAACCATGTTTTCTCTTCTGTGTATCCTGCTGCTTGCTTGTTCTGTTGGTTGGGTTTTTTAATGGACACTGAGGAAAATACAGTAACTTGTAGTCCTTATTTCAGAAATGTTTCCCTGACTGCACAAAGCCTTACGTAGGCTGATCTGCGCTTGGGACCTCCTGTTGTCCCTTCCAACCTGAATTACTTCATGATTTGTTGTTCTTTGGGTTTGGGGTTTTTTTTCTTATTTTAGTTTTGAATTATATAAACTCCTCTGAAGTAAAAATTTAGGAAAGAAATACATGATCAGCAAGTTTGAATCCTGTAGATTACAGAAAGAACAAATTAAAGAATTCTACAACAAACAAATACAAAAAAGTCTTCTGCTTGATTTGAAGAAATTATCTTAATGCAAATAATGAATACATAAAGCAACTTCATAACCAGGAAGTGACAGGAGACAGCTTGGCGTAAATACATGGTATGCTAGAAAAATATATGAAGGTATTAAAAAGAACAAAACCAGACCACAAAGTAGCCATGGAACAGCAATGCTGATTTATCAGTATTAATGTTTAGAAAAAGAAGTTGAAGATATTGTGAACCTTTTGGGAGGTGCTTATGCAATGTTGTGATTTAAGCGTAAGTGCCAGCTTGGACCTGAACTTACATTGATAGCATTGTTCCTTTGTGGAGCGTTCAGCTGGCTCCCACCCAGGCTGTTCCGATGGATTGGTGACCTATTGCAAGACTTACGTAGGACAAAATACGGTCAGATTACAGCTTTTTATTCTAAATAATAGATTGTTCATGATTTCCTTAGAATCTAGGTTGCTGCTCAAACGCAAGACTGACTGTACATTAACAGCAATAACTGTTCAGGTCTTTATTCTGAATTCCTACCCACTAACGCCTTACTCAGGATTTCGTTTTTTCTGGTCTTTTATGAGCTTGCCTAGTTGTCTAAGGAGATCTAAGCCTTTGTGGAAAGGATGCAGTACTTACAATGACAAGTTATTAACGGGACACAGTTAAACTGCCCCAGCTGCCCTGATAACTAGTGGTCAGGATCAGTAACCATTTCATGTCTGCTGAGGGATACTGGTGTCTGCAAAGCGGGTAATGATTAAACTGGCTCTGGAGACTGAAAATACCCACTGTGCAAAGCCAGTGTTTCCCCGATCATGATGTCTTGGTCACCTTGACAGTGTTGTGTCTTCAAAGGTTAGAAAACTCAGGATTTCAAAATGAAACTTCAGTTTCTGCTTTTTTTTCCTATAAATGCTTAAATCTAAAAATCAGATTTTTTTTCTTGTATTTATAACTGCGGCTTCTTAACGTGCCTTTTAGATGAATAGAGTAATCTTTTATTTTGTACATGTTTTGACATGTTATTTTGCAACATGTTTTTAAAGTTACTCAGCAGAATAACTTTAGGAAAAGTTTCAAAATTGCCTGCTAGTGGTACCTAATCTATTGTCTAGTATGGAAGAGTGTAAACAGGTTTAACTTGCACAGTGACAATTCTATTTTAGTTATTTACCCTTTGGAGGCTTGTTACCATCCAAAGTCCAGGTTTTGACAAAGAATAAGATAATGAAGGAAATGTTTTGGGCATTGGAGGGGGTGGTAGTAAATAATCAACAACAAAATAATCAACTGAAAAGATGATGAAAAATGATTGAAATGAAAGGGAAGTCAGCATGAGTCTTGGGGAAGTCTTGAAACTAATTTGGTAATTTTGCATTAGAATTCAATAAAGGGCAGGAAAGGTATGTAATGATGGTCAAAGCAAGTGTTGGATTTGCAGGTTTTTGTTGGTTTGGGTAGTGGGTTGGTTTCTTTAGAAAGAGAAAAGAAAATATTTGACACTAGTGTTCCGATTGATCTGCAACCACGATTTCAGTTGTTACAGTAGGATGTGATTGCAGAATTTGTAAGCACCCAGATGGGCTTGGTTTTGCTTCAGGAAATGTTTTAGGGAGAATGAGAGATAAAATCAGATGAGGAGATAGAAGAAAAAAAAGTTAGGTTTCCAAAACTATTTTAAATTTCTGACATTCTGAGGAAAGTCACTATCCAAGTTAAAAATAATTGCGAAGCTACAAGAGTATCTTTAAAGCAAAACAGGACTATTATTTGGCTTGTTAAATGAGAGAATGCTACAAAATGTTACGTCCCATACCTGGGAAATACTTGAGAAGTAGAAATTTCATACCCAAAGCGTAGAAGAATAATGACTGATTTTCGCAGTCCAGTGAGATATTTTGGGGGAAGACAAGCTTGACAGGAAAGGAAAAAGCATAAGGTATGCTATAGTAGCAATGCAACATACAATTTCTTTTTAATTAAAAAGACCTAAAAATTGAAACCAAGACTACGCTGTTTCAGGAGCTAGCACCATCTCTTGTACCTCAGGGATCTCTGCCTCACGTTCTGCAATGCATGTGTACCAGCCTAGAATGTATGGCCCAAAGCATTTCTCTAATTTACTTCCTTGTAATTCTTTTTGTAATAGAAGTGTTTAAAGACATATTGGTCCCCAAAACTGGGAGATCCAGTCACCTGCTGGGACAGCTCCCGTTTCAAACACCCACATAATACGATGCGTGAGATACAGAAGCTGTACAGGCAGAGGCTGCCGCTGCCCTGATTGTCGTTACTTTTGGGTTGTCTTCCTGGTACGTCAATAATAGGGTAAAATAATAACGGCACAACGAGGGGCCGCCCTGGGTATAAGCACGTAGGTAGAGTGCAGCCTCTTTAAAGGAAATACCGGGGGGAGTCAACTCATGGCCCGTTTGTTTTCCCGGAGAGGACCCGCCGGCTGTCGTTCCCACGCGCGTGCAGAAGCAGAGATCTTCTCAACCTGTCTGTGGTGGCTGCTATGGGAAATCGCAAGAAGAGCTAGGGGAAGTCTTAAGACTGCGGAAAGGTCAAAAGTCAGACTAAAATCACTTGAGGAATTTACCTTTACGTTTGACATGGTGTGTGTTGTGTGGACTTTCTGAAAAAAGAAACAAACAAACAAAAAAACAAACAAAAAACCCCAAAACAAAGCACGGGTCTTTCTATCATAAAAGATGTGTTCCTTGCTGCTTTCATAGCTATTTCCAAAACCTGGAAAATGCAGTTTTGTGTGTGTCAAATTGAATGAGGTTCTGGTTCTGGGCTAATAATGGAAATATTTCTGGCAGCAGGAGGAAGAGGAGTTTGTAGTTGGTTTTTTTTGTTGTTTGTTTCGTTTGGTTTTATGTCTGAATTGTTTTTTGGAGAGAGTGGTGCTTTCTACAGTAAAGAGGTACAGGTTGAGGTTGTCCTTGTTTTCAGAAAATCAATGAATAATACTTCTGTGATATAATCTATAATAAAGTGGATCACGTTAAAATTACTGTGTTAGTTCATGTGCTCAAACTGGCTAAATGCATGTTTATTTTATTATCAAATTAATTTTGAAAATTATTTTCCAACATATACATTCTGTTAGTCTATTATTTTAAGTGTTCTATATTAGTAGCACAAGCCTGTCGAGTTTTGGGGTCTTAAATACGACTATCACAGGAGTGAGATCTATTCTGTAAAAGGCATAATTACATAAGTAAGTGGAAAATTATGTTTAGTGTTGTTTGCAAAGTTAATGAATATTTACGGATGATAGTGTTTTTTGTAGTGCTGTAGGCTGAAGGGCTTTTTTATTGGAGAGAGATTGTTGAAATTTGGCAATGCGGGTTTCCTTCCACGGGCATCCGGTGATTACTCGGAGGGGCTCCCTCTCTGAGCCAGAGATGAGTTCAGTCGTCACGCCAATTTAATCCTTTCCCTGGCTTCTGAGAGTGCGGTGGATGTAATGCAGCTTTCTGAGGGATGAAGCACTCTGAACGGAAAGTTATAACTCACTTCTGATGAGAGGAGAGCAAAGAGGGAATTATTGTGTTGAGATAATTTTCTGAATTTTTAGAAATCTGTTATTTCAATTTTAATGATTTTAAAATAAATCTTTTTTTAGACCTGTACTCTTGCATTCCACCTCGCTGTGGTCGTAGCTCTGAATAGGGTTTTACCCTCAGCTATGCTGCTTTTAACTTACACTTTTTATTAACAAAGCTAATGTGAAAGCAAAGTGTTTCATGTTGCCAATTTAATTTCTTTAATTAAAAGTGAAAGTTATAAGCTGGTACAGCCGTGGGTGAAGTTCTAATGTCATCAATGGGGAAAAATAGGTTTAAAATTGAAACTGTTGGCACAGCAGTGGCTCTCAATAGTACAGCACCTGCAGTTGTGACTCTTAACTTTATTTAATGAAAAAAGATGAATTTGAAGTATTAAAGACTCCCAGTATATGTATTGGGAAGGGGGAGTAGAGCTGTAAGTGCCTGAACTGGGATCAGATGTTGCTAAACGCAGAAGACGTATCCAGGAGGAGAGACCCTGTGAGACATTTTCTAACACAGGTTTAACAAGCTGAGACTTCAAAATTACTAGAAATCTAATAGAAAGCTTTTTTTTGTTAGTGGGACAAAATGTAACAACGGTCCAGCTTTGACATTACAAGTTACAACAAAATGCTGAATAACGATCATAATGAGGGACTGTTAGTCTGCTCATCTGCATAGGTGCACAGAGTATCCTCCAATTTTAAAAATAATTGTTTCATATATTTATTACAAGAGTTATAGATATCTTTATTGTTTTAAAAAGACTGTTGCTGTCTAATTTAGGACAATTCTATGAAATACAAAATCCCCTTCTTAAAACCGTGCTGTTACATGTGTAATTAGATGTCTGTTTTTGTGGCATTCTTCCTTAACACAAGCAAGGGGAAAAATTGAGGTTTGGAACATTAGGGAGTTTGGTAACATGTAAATGAAACCCCCTATTTCTAATGTGTTTTGAATACACACATTTAACATACGCTGCTTTTCCTACTTTGAAAGTCTAGTATTTCCATAGACCTAATGTGATCTATGCAGTTTTCAGATAAATAAGATAGCAAGTTCTCTAACACAAAGCACTTTCATTCTTAACAATTAAAATATCGGGCTGTCTGGTCTCCTAAAAGTAGCTTGTGTTTGGGAGAAATGTTAACAAACCTGGTTTGGTGAGTAAGTTCTCAGTAGGAGACAGCATTTAATGTATTTAAAAGTATGTTATCTGGTTAGGATCAGTCCTAGGTTTCTCTAAAATGACTACGGGAAGCTAGCTTGCTTCTAAAGGTGTTTATTCATCAACATGAAAATATATTACGTAAACCCAGCGTGCTTTATTTACAGATCTAGACACGAAGAATAGAGGGGGGGAGGGAAAGGAGTTGTGATGAACTCCCTGAAAGTATTTGAGTTGGGGGGTTCTGTGATCGGTGGGTGTTTCCAAAGCTTTAGAGGAAGGAGGCATTGGTATGTTAAAAGATTTTGGAAGAGCATGTTTCACAAAACAGGTGAGATGCAGCATATTAAGATTTAGATGTTAGAGGGAAAGGAGAAAGGAAGACAAAACCAAAAATGTGAGATGACTTTGAAGAAAAAATTTAAACTGGAATTAAAGAGAACTAGAAAAGGTTAGTAAGTACCTTGACAAAAGTAAGTGTAAAATATTCAAATAATTGGTGAGTAAAAATGGTGACATATAGACAAGCACTACGAGAGCTGAGCAGCAGCAGCAGAATTGTTCAGGCTCTTCAGCGGATGGAAGAGATGTTCGCGTGTGGAATGGAGTGTAAAGAGAAGGCAGTGACATTTTTAAAGCTTATCTAGGCACCTCTGTTAAGCTTGACATTTTCGTTTGCTTATGTTTGCTTTAATCTGTGTTGCATCGGCATTGAAGAAGCCTTTTATAATTTACATTACATCAGAAAGTGAAGAATTAATAAAATAGGCAATGTTTATGCTTTTTCTTTTCCTTTAACGTGTTTTAGCCTGTATATGCTGGTGACTATTTCTGAGGCTTACTCATTTGCAAACTGACGTGGTAGTCAGCAGGAAGGTATTTTAGTCTTAACGATCTGTTTAAAAAGAGTATTAAAATTTATCTGATCACAAAAAGAAACAGAAAATCACAGTTAAATTCCTTGATTATACTAGTCGTGATACATCCAATGTAAAGCTGGAATTCTGCTTGTTTGAAACGAGCTAGCCTGAGCTCTTTGAAAAGGCCTTTTGGGGTGTGTTCGAGGAATAACCAGAAACTCATGCGTTATCCTAAATGTAAAAGTAGTTCTACCTTCACCTTCAATCTGCGTTTATACATCTAGCATCGCCTGGTATTTTAGATCTTCGTTACTGAAAAAATTCCTGTATTTAATATCAGTCAGGAGCTGAGTGCCTGTTTTCACCTCTGCAATAATTTTTATTATTGTGAATAAGCTGGAGGTTTACGCAGAGTAGATCATCTGCTTTCTTGCCTGCTTCTGGGGTCTGCTTTTTCAGGTTATCCTGAAGTCCAGATCTACTTTGATTTGGTCAGTTACTGGAGGAAAAAAAAAGCCCCAGCTTTTAAATGTGTTATTTTTTTAATCTGTAGCACTTTGAGAGTTTTTCCTTCACTTACGGAGTCCAGGAAACTGTAACGTTACTTTGCATCTGTTGCTTTAATTTTTCTTAGAATATCCCCAAACACAATGTAGCTGTGGTATGTCTTCCTCTATCACTTTCTTGTAGAAACTTGGTAACAATGTTAGAAGTCTCAGCTTGATTCTCGCAGGACGCTCTGTTTTCTCCTTAGGCTGAGGTGCTTTTAACGGGTGCTTTGCATTTGGCAAATGATTCAGCTTCATTCACTAGTGTAACACCACTTTGTATTTCTGTACTGCTTTCGCTGCCAGACTCAGAAGGCAACAGAAGTGCATTGTACATTTATAAATTTATCATCAAAACCCATGAAAGGGCTAAATGTGATTTTCCGTACATCATACTGGAGAAACTGAGGCACACAGCGATTGAACTGTCATCGCAAAATGACAGAGCAAGGACCTAATTGAGCTCAGTTCGTAAATACTTATGAAGTCCATCTGGAGAAGCAGCTCATTGATTGGGGTTTGTTTGTTTGTTTTTTAACCTAATAGGTATAAACATAATCAAGTTCTTACTAATTGCTCTACTGACTAGAGTCCCAGCTCTCTGGCAGATCCACGTATTTCATGAGACGCCTTTTTGTTCTTTAGACTTTAACTAGATCAGATTATCTACATTTTTCTTTTTCTCTGGCCACAGCAGTTAGAAGGGATCTCGGGCTACATTAAGTTGGAGTTTCTTTCTTGGTTGGCACAACTACAACATGAGAGTCTAATTTGGTCATTAGCTATCTACAGCTTGTAATGTCTCATTAGTTTACTGCAGGCACTATCCTGTCAAACTGCCTTTTGTGCTAACAGGCACAAAATCACTAGTAGGTGGTGGTGGAAGATGAAGCTAATGTGCACAGTGGAAGAGTCAAGCACGTCTTCTAAAAATCTCGTTATTGTTTAATTTGGCCATTCTTTGTCATCACTATGTTTTATATGTGTGCTGTATGAGCTTGAAAAAATAATCCTGGTTTAAAAAAAAACAAGGAGGAAACAGAATAGAGAATTCGGTATCATTGGTGCCCTGTCTGCCAAATCACAGTCAAGGCTCTCTCCAGGTAGACCAAGAGTATTACATGTCCCCTTACCCTTAAAACCTATCTCCTTTTGGTTTTCTTCATGGATTTTTAATTTCTGAGCAGGATATGTTATGAAAAATTCAAACAATGGGAAAAAATGTGAGCATGTGTAAGTTTGCAAGCTAATACTCTTTCAAGTTTCAGGTCTGTCTTCAGCAGAGAAAGGTGGGAGAGGGCATAGATAACCTTCTTGCTTTAGGAGTTGTGCAAATAAAACCATTACATCTTTCAGGTATTGGGAACAACAGTTTTCCATGGATGTCGCAAGTCTGATTGCAGCTTCTTACAACTTCTTATGCAACCTTTTCTGAATACTGACCAATCATGCAATTAAAGTAGTATAATGCATATGTTATCTGCCTCTCAAGTTTTTAATTCTGTCAATTCGAGTATGCGTAGTGAGCATAAATAAGAATTTAGTAACTTCAACGTATGGTTGTAAAAGAGTCTATATCTGAAGAAATGTACTGTTATGGGTTGTTACTGCAATTAAACAGTTATTCTTAATGGATTTTTAGAGCTATTGTTCTCGGGTTTGAAGGACAAGATGAAAGTTGCCGTTTAGCAATATTTCTCCCATTTTAAAAATTACAACATTAATATTATTAGTAGGGCATGAATGAGTTTAACTTATGTGTATTTCTATGCTGTACTCAAAGTAAGCTCACGTGGATAGTAACGTCTTCATTATGAACATCCACGGTTTAGGAGGGTGGCTTCACAACTGTTCTCTCCATGGTCTCTACCAACAGCTGAATAAAAGCTTAGTTGCAAACAGTAAATTATTTTAAAATAAGTGACTATAAGGAGTTTAAATCTAAAAGTTCAGATAATGGCAAGGATGTCACTTCTGCTCTCGAATGCTTGAATTTGTTTGTATTAAATAATTGAAATTTAAACCTGTATGGAAACTTTAGCATTGGCAAAAACATGGTTTGGTTTTTTGTTTTGGGGGTGGTTTTGTTGTTTTTTTTTTTTAATTTAAATCTAAGGTAGATCTTATTTACAACTGAATATTTAACAGTCTTCTGGGTGAGGCCTACGGGTTTGAAATGCACTTCTATGCACTGAAGCATCCCATCTTTGACACCTTGTATCCTGTTCCCCTTTCTTTGCTATTTTTTTAACTTACTGCAACAGATGAGGGGTTCTTAAACCAGCTGTTAACCTTTTTTCCCCATTTTTTTTTTAAACATGTAGAGTCGCTCAAGGCAAGAAGACCCAGAGCAAGCTAGACTGAAACAAAAAGCAAAGGAGGTAAGCAGAGCTAGAGATCATTACACTTGACATTTCAAGGCTTGAACATATTAATTTTTTATGCCTTGCTACTTGTATATCGTTAATAAAAATCTGACTAAAAACTTTTTAGGATGTATTTGTTGCTTTGCCTTTGATCTTAATGTTTGCAAACTAATACATTAATACATGTGAAGCCTAAGGAGATTTTTATAAGAGAATATTTCCATACATTACATTTTCATTTCCATTTTAGGTAGCTTTTGTTGGGTTGTTGATGACAGCAGCACTAGATTTTGCTGGAAAATATATGCCTTTGTCTTTTTGTAAAATGTCACTTTCTTAGAAATGTGCTACTTAATAATTTTGTTCTGTTAACAGTCTTTCAGGTAATGTAATTGCCAGTCATTTTCTCTGCGGTGTGGCTCAGTGGACTATTTACTCATCAGTCTAAATTACAATAATCTAAAAATTATCAAATAATTTCAGATGAAGTTTTGATATGTTATTCTAAGAGTAACAATTTGTAAACTACTACTGAGTACTTTAATTTGCTGTAAATGAGAGTGGCTGTCCTTTGCTTAAGGCATCTCATGGCTTAGGATTGGGTTGTAACTTAAATCCACTAGAAAGACTAAAATATCTATCAGATGAAAGTAATTCGTATTTTAAAAATTAGCAACATCATTTGCAGCAAACTGATGCTGGTTTTTTAGCCAACTTTGGACATATGTATTAGAAGGTAGTAATTATGTATTAGAAGGTAATAATTTTACATTAGAAGGTAATATATACAGAAAAATGCATATAGCAAGTTCTTTTGTATTGACCTGTTCTTCCTGTTTTGTTTCTCTGTTGGCAGTATTCTGTAGTTCCGTTAGCTATACAGATTTTATATATATATATATAACAGTCAAAAAAAATCCAAGTACATGGTTGAGTTTCATTTGTCCTCTTTTTTCATTATGTGATTATGTAGTAAGATTTGCTGAAATGAGTTCTTGTAAACATTAGACCGTGCCTTAGTGTTTCCAGAGTTGGGTTTGTCAAGCAAGTATTCAAATGAAATACAGTAATCAAGTTATTTGGCAGGAAAAGACACAAGATATTAATACTACTAGAGTTTAGTATGTAGCCAGTGTATGCAAAGGAGGAATCAGATTTGTGAAAATAATTGATGGCAGGCAAAACTTGCTGTTGAGCTGGGAACTAAAACTACCATGCTGCTGGAAGTGAAAGCAAGCTAGAAATAAATGCATTTCTTCCTGCCACAGTATTTGCATTCATTGTAATTCTTTTTTGGCCATTGGAAACTTGAGGAAGCAAAAGTAAACAACAGGGCTAGTAAAAACACATTTTCTTGTAGTCAGAGTGAAATAGTGGTTCTCTTCATAGCCGCGATGGCAGACTTGCACCCCAGCCAGGGTTGCTTTTGGCGCAGCTGCAGCAGTACTTCTGCCTTCTGTGAAAATTCGGGCTGTCCGTATAAGCTGTGTTTCTCACCCACTAGAGGGAGTGACGCTGTGCTGACATGTGAATAAAAGAAAGTGGATCAAACGTGTTCTGAGTAATGGTAAGAGTGGTATTAGTAAAGAGGTAGCAAATATTTTGGTGGTAACCTAATTAAAAATGCTTAGATCGAACTGGCATGTGGTTTTAAAGCAGTGGCGTTCCTGGATACGATAACGTGTTTGCGTAAATGCAGAGTGAATACTAGGTTTGCTGTTTGAGTGCGGCGCCCGATTCTTTCGTACATCAGCCCTGCCTTTTTTCCCACCCTTCTAATGAAAGTGTGAGAGTTGCTGGCACCATGCCTCTCTCTCTGAAGTTGGATTTCATTCTACAAGCTTGAAACCATAAGAAATGTAAGCATGTCTCTGTTTTTAGTAATTAGGGTTCTAAAGCTCTTTCTTCAGCTAGTTTAGAGACTTTCACCTACAATATTCAAATATATTTAATAAAAACATATTATTTTGTATTAATTTTTGCAAAGGGGAGCAGGGAAGTGGGACTGGCAAGATTTTGGTTTAATACTGTTCATATATTTTTCTACATTGGATACTGAATATATGCTGATGTCTCAAATTGTATCGGCACTGCCAAAATAAAAAAGAACCAATTTTATAGTATAAAAGGTCGATTAGATAGAGTGTCTTTGGCATGGCTTTGTTATTTGAAATTAAAAGTTTTGAATTAACTCCCACAAAAATGTAAAAACTTCAAAACTTCGCTGCCAACTGGGCTACTCTTAAATGTGCATTTGACCCATAACTGAGACAGGAATTGGATTTCTTCCAGGTTTTGTATAAGCTGATGAACATAACACTGTCAGATTTGATAATAAGCTGGATTTGAAGCTGTGTTTCCATGATTTCCATGTCTTGAATATTGCCGGAAGACCTTTGTTGCTCAGATATTCTTCTGGCCAGTAGTAAAGTGGCTACTAGGTAGTGATTTAAAAAGCATAAAGAGGGTATCCAAGAAACCTGCAGCATTTTTAGCTTGTGTTACTTGTTTAATGATGTGATTGTCAGATAGTTTGGTTTTTCGTATCAGCAAAGCAGCTGATAATTTCATCATTATGTTCTGGAAATGGCTAACGTTTCAGACGCCGCAGCATGCCTGCGGTTTGCACAGTGACACGGCTGTGTTCCTCCTGGCAGTCCGGAACCGTCCTCCTCAAAACCGAGTGGGATCAGTACTGTCCCCTGGTTCCCTGCCAGACAGAGATGGGTGGGTAGCTAAACAAATGTAGCCACTAGATGAAGTCTGATAAAGAGAATATAGCCCAAGATACTTAATGAGGACAACAGTCAGAGGGAGAAATTGAAATACCAAAAGAGGTAATTTAAAATCTTTATGAAAGTCTTTTAAATCTTTAAGAAAAAACTTTTTAAAACATTGGAAGAACCCTAGAAAACGTTGTCTTGGAATGTGAAATAAAGGTACCAACACAAGGACAATAGGATGAAAAGGGAAGAAAGAAGATTAGCTAAGGGTATTTGTTCCAGAACGTTCTCCTTTATGGATATTTTGGAGTCTTTCATGCCATAATGTTCTGGTTTTCTTCCTAATTTAAAAATAAAAAAAAATTAGTTCAATTTCTTTCACAGAACTTCTACCATTAAGAAGTCCCCTTCTTGCTTATTAGTGTTATCAAGAAAAGGTACAGGGAGATCACTATATCCCTTGAATGCATTTAAAAATTAATTTGGTAAGGTGGAGATTATTTTATGTTTTGTTCTGTAGCTCCACCCTACTCCATTTATTAGCCAGTCTTCACACCACTCTGCATATTGTGTAAACCGAACTGGCAGAAATCGAGTTTAAATTGTGTTTAACTGCTTCCCTAGACAAGCAGAAGGTCCATCTACATATGGTCTTATTGGAGAGACTAGACGTAACAGTCGGGTTTCATTCACCCACAGACTAGCACTGTTTTAGCGAAGTCAGTGCAAACCCACTCTTATTTCGGTTTGATTGACTTATTTTGCTTTAGCATTAACCCGTTTCAAACGGACTTGAGTGAAAGCAGTAGGAGAGCGTGCCTGGGCGGGGGGTTTACATTGCTTAAAACTCTTCGTTTACTTTCATGCTTTTAAATTGGCACAGCTTTTTGTCAGTGGACATTATATGATTGTTTTAATGGTAAACCTATTGAATAAACTAGTGAAAAATATTTTCTATTGACACTATTTCAGGGAAAAATGCTGCTCTTCAGCTGTTACTTGTTACATTGTTTTGTAACATAAATTCCAAAATGTTTGATTCTCAGTACAACTTAATGTAAGAAATAGCATCATTTATGAGCAATGTCTACTTCATACTGCGTGATTAAAGCTTTTAAAATCAACTTTTAGAAAATACACTGATTTATGTAGTCTGGAAGTGTGAAAAGTCACAAATATAAATTGGAGAAATTATGAGTTCTCTAATTTCCATTGAAAGGGTTCATTAAATAGGACATAAAACAGGCCATATAACTGATAGCGGGAATAGATCAAGATTAGGAATAATTGAGTCAACACTTAGGAATTAGTAATAGAAATGATTTACAAGAACGGCAGGGAAGGTAAGATCCTAAACGTCCTTTCTGTCACAGGTATTTTTCTACATATTCAGCGTGCATTGGCTAAAAATCTTTTAATTTAAAGGTCAAGTAGCTGAGTTTGATCCTGAAAGATTAACTTGGTTAAAATCCTTGTGTCATCACCAACCAAGAATATTGCATAATGATAAAAAAACTTAAACCAGGCACCCTAAGTGTCTGGCCATGTATCCAGGACCCAGATCAGTTTAGATAACGCTCAGGTGAATCTGTTCTCAGGTGTACTCCTTACCAGCCAGTGAAATCCCGGACCTGTTGGTATTGGTAATAGCAGCCTTACCTGTTTCAAGGGAAGGCAGAAGCCGGCCCTTTGCCTACCTTTGTCAGCACAGATAGCCGTCTCTCCAGGGTTGGATAAAGTCCTTTAACGGTGATACGGCTTTAAGCGGGTTGCTGTTGTGACTGTTCCGATGGCTCGGAGCTTTGGGAGCGCCCAGTTCTTGCATTGGCAGAGCAGGGGCAGGATTTTTCCCAATTACTGCCGGCAGGAGCGGTACCCGCTGCAGCACTGTGGCAGCCGCTCGGCGTGGTACTGCTGCGTGGTACTGCCGTGCCCCCGCTCTGCAGCGTCTGCTGTCGCAAGAGCCGGGCTTGGCTAAGGTTTAGGTTTTTGAACTGTATCCTTTTCTGAGTTATATGCACAAAAATACGTGGGCTGTTGGCAGGTGGAGTTCTGTAAGAAGCCATAGGGTCCTTCCCTTACTTAAAAATAATGATGAAATGTGTACATCACGTGATGTATATCTTACGGGGCTCTAACACTGCCTTAGAAATTTTAAGTTCCACATAAAAAGGTAACTTGTCTTAGCAGAATTAGTGAAACTCCAGTATCGTATATTTAACAATTAGATTATGGAAACAATTTTACTCTAAATAATTTCTTGTCACCACATTAATATTAATTCAGTAGGAGTAGTTTCCTTTAAAATATTTAAATAATAGTTTACTGCAGTTATCCCTGTTTTCCTAAGGCGTTACTGAAAATGAAAAGCAAATGCAAAGGATTTTGGTTTTTTTGGTAGGTTTGTTTATTCACCTTTTCAGCAAAACCAAAGTCCTTGAAGATTGTACTAGTAATGCACTATCTCTTGTGATGAGAAGTCTGAAGTTTTCTATTTTATCATGCCTGACATAAAAATATTGATTCAAAAGCAACAATCTTCTCTTAAAAAGGTTTCTCCTAAAACATTCCGCTGAGAAATGGAGCACTTGGACAGAAATAAGTTTAAGTTAAATTTCCATTTAGCTCTCTAACCCATCTGAGGGTCAGTAGGTGGAAAGAAGGAAAAGCTAGGAATATGATACTCGAAGTAACGATGGTGCAACATTTAGGCAATAATGATTCCTCAGAACTGAGTTGTTTCATAAATAGTTTTCTGCATCAGGTTACCAACGTGATAGCTGTGATGCAGAAGGAATGCAAGCATTTTTGTCAATAGGTGTAGAAGGTTAGATAACAGAGTCACTTTGTTTACACTCTCCCTTTACCACAGGTCTGTTGTTTGTACCCAGAAAAATGCTTCGGCTACTCCAGTGCTGTCTAAGCTCGTGCAACACTGCCATCGATTTGGCTTTAGAGTACAAGATTTTCCTGAAATGATAAAGTTGTTGCAGTGACTTCAAATGTTACTATTAAACTTGCATCTCGGAGAGAAGTGGTCCTGTCATCAGTCAAAATACTTTAATGAAAATCCTGCTGCGTTATCAAGCTTACTGCTTTTACGTTAGCTGTATTTTTTTCTTTTTGAGTAGATATTACTTTAGATGTACAGATATATTATGATAAGTCACAAATTCTGATAACTGGAGCTGATTATGAACTGGGAAGGACAGGAGAGGAATGGCATTGTATTTGCGTATGCAAATACTGCTGCTGAAGAAACAAGATGAGCTATAACCAGTAATACATTAATTGCATATGAATCTCCATGTGTAAATCTTCAAAATTTCATATTAGTTTAAAGATGGTGGGTTTTGCCAGAAAATTTCCTATGTTTCCAAGGATAAGGTATTACCCTGCTGTGAATTCTACAAGTCCTGAAGAACTTCAGGCAACAGTAGTCTTACTATTCAGCAGAACTTTTTTCATATCTCTTTGTAAAATCGAAGACCAGGACATTTCCAGCCTGTTTTCCTGTGCTTAGAGCAGAAGTGATGGCAGTTCTTTGGCTGAAGATGAAGTGTGATGTTACCCGTGCTGTACCGAGTCAGAAAATGGGTAATTGATGGGAAAATGCCAGGGGATCAAAGGAATGGCCATAGTGTTTTCCAACTGAGTCAAATTGGCTTATTCCTGCTTAGGTAAAATGTGTATTAATTAGAGTTGAGTCAAGGGCTAGATTTTTTTTTTTTGTCTTTTCTCTAACCCAAGCTTGACCCAAGATTACCTCATTGATCTAGCAGAAATCTAAATTAAATCCAATCCTGTCCAACCTAATAATTTCCTTCTACAAAATCATGCTGGTGGAGTTCCACAGTGATGCATAATTTTAGTGTATGTACACTGCTTAGCTCTTGTTTAGTTAACATGAATGCTTGTTTTTTGTGACTGATTATAGCTGTTGCTTTTAGCATACTAGAAGCAAATGCTGTTTTACTGATATATGAGCTAAAACCGTGGCCTTTCTTAAGTAACAAACTATTTTTATACTGGGTAGATCTTCATACTATAAAGCAAGAACACTCTTTTTATGTTTGGGTTTTGTTTTTGTTTTTTTTTTATACTTGCTATCTGGCAAACAAATTCTTAGAAGTCCGTTTACTCCCTCACTAGAGTGACACACAAACTGAACGCATTGCGTGAGAAGGATCATTCGTATCGTTACGGACGCGTTGTGCTACCTCAGGAAGGCCCGTGTCAGGTGTGTGAGGTGTTTATAGGGGTGCCCCGATGAATGAGGTTGCGTCCCTCGGCGAACGGGGCTAACGCGAACCCAGAGGGGGCAGGCGAGTACGCCAAGAGAAAGGCACAAGCCAGCAAGCTGGCCAGTCAAGCATTGCTCCTTCTTCAGCTGATGTCCCCGGTCAGGGGAAAAGTGTGTCTGGAAGAGGTATTTGAAAGAGAGCAGCCTTCAAATTAACGCAGCAGCAGTGTAATTTCCGTAGATTTTCTGTGACAAAATAGATTTCTACTCGTGCAATCTGTTACTTGAGACATTAGCGGCTATGTACGTAAATGAGATACAGGAATTGCCTTTCCTTGCTACCAAAAGGTTCCCATGTGTCTCTGAGAATTTGGGAACACGAAACAGGGAAGAGTTATATACATTTGTAAAAGCTGACTTTTCTTTTCAGGATTCTTACTTGTTTTCTCACCTTTCCCAACAAAATTTTAAGTAAGTGTGCACTCTAATTTTCAAATAAAACTAGTGAGGAAGATTGGAGACTCATTTTCAAATTAGAGTTTAGCTGTATTGTGAAATATATTCAGTTTGGGTTTGAATGTTTCCAAGAGAGCAATACCTGTTACAAATTCTGCTCTACCTAATGGATTTGATTTTTAAAAAAATCTGAAAAGGAGGCAGGGGAGGAGAAATCAATCCTTGTTGTTTACATTATCTTCCAGATCGCGTACGCGCCCGTGGAGTCCTGCCTAATAAAAGATGGTTGTAACAAGTAGACACTCATTATAAAGCAACAGGACTACTTAAATACAAATTTCCAGAACTTGGGTTTAGAATGGTGTAAGCTTTTGTGAAGAATTTCTGAAGCTCAGGGTGACTTTGCTTTTCCGAATCTCACGAAAATCCTCCAGCAGGAGCTTTCTCTCGTAAAATGAATTCTCTGAATTTTCCGCTGCAAGAAAATAACAGTAGAATTTTCTGCCCTTTAGATCCCCTGCAGTTTTCCTTCTCTGACTGTAGGAATAACCAGTGCTACTGGCTTGGGATTGCGAGGCAGTGCTGAAAAAGCGGAGGGTGGCAGCCCCCTTTTTCTAGTCACTTTTGGGTGCCCAGACAACAGGGCTCAGTGAAGAGACAAGGGAACTGTTTTCTTCCACCTCGGCGGTGTGAGATCTGTGAGAAGGATGGTTTGGCTTTGCCTCTCCTGGCTATTGACAACTGCATCCAGCAGTTCTGCGAGGGGCAGTGAGGAATGCATGCAATGGTACTTCCTTTCCTGAAAGATTTTTTTAAAAATTCTTTTTATATATCTAAATATACACATGTATAGATTTATATATATCAGATCAGTTTCTGCAAGGAAGATGTCAAGACTGAATTTCCAGTTCTCCTTCCTTCTTTGTTGCTCCGGCACAGAAAAAATTTAAAAAAAAATTACTTTAATTTGGAGCAAGCCGTGAACGTGCAAAAATCACGTAACTGTTTTATCCGAGCACTGCGACAGATTTCCTTCCAAATAACAGTGCTTTAGACTTTAGAATACGATCGCCTATTTAGTAAGTAGAGGGCAGCAAATGTCAGCTGCGGCTGCTTGTCAGAAACTGAGGAGGCTGCTCGGACAGCAATGCAAATGATTATTTAGATGTTTTGGTCCCTTAGTCAAGCCTGCCCTCCAATACAGAAGCTTGCAAGGAGAGGTCAAGGTGTACTTAGGCTTCAGCCCGCAGGGCAAGTTTTCCCCCATCCTCTGTATGCACATTGGTTTCTTACTCCAAAAAAAAACTGAATGAGGGCTTTAATTCTGCCGCTGAGCTAACATGTTTGTAAGCCCTGTTTGGCAGCCTCGCGGCGCCCGAGGCGGCACACAGCTGCCAGCTTTCATCTGCCCCCAGTTCCTCCGGGCGCTGCGCCTCACATGATGGAACCTCAGGGGGTTGAGGCGCACCTACTCCATCTTCTGTTCCTCTGCCCACTCAGTCTGGGTGCTGCACATCGCGCCGGCAGCAGGCCCCTGGCCATCGGCTCTCAGCTGCCTGCCTCCTGCGGACACCTCTTCAGCCCCTCCTTTGTGCAGGACCCACACACAAAGGTCTGCCCCTGGTCCCCACCTCTACCTCCCGCCTGTGCTCTGGAGGGTATGTGCACCTTCTGTCGCGCTACAATGGCGGGACCTCCTCTGAAATGCATGCGTGTCGTAGAACGCGCTGCGGTTCCTAAAACCTCTGGTCTGTTTCTGGCCCGTTCGAGGAACGTGAGGGAGTTCATGGGAGCAGAGTTACAGCTCCAGTTGGAACCATAGCAGTAAAATTTTAACAAGAGTCATTTAAAACTTCCTTGCCGGCACGTTTTTGAGAGAGTTGATATATGTGCGTGCAATACTTTTGTGTATCTCCAAGTAATTTATAAGATACACAAGACGTTAATTTTCACAGCTCTCTTGAAGAAGGTGTTATTTGGCAGATTGTAAAATCGGGTACAGAGACAAGCCTGATTCTGCAACTCTGCTTTGTAAAGGTATGCTGTAATTTTCCTACAGGGTTCGTCAGCATCTCCTGTCTGTCCCTGCCGGGATGCGACAGTTTATGTTTATGTACTTACATATGTATGTATTTATTGTGCAGCAAGGCAAACACTAGCTTTGTTCTCATTTTCAGGTGGTTTATTGTGGTAGAGCTCTAAGGAATATTGAATACAGTTAACAGTAGGGTAAAAAGTGTCAGTTTGGACCTGGTAAATACTAAACATTTCTGTCTGTAGCTAGGTTAGATGCATGCATGCTCTTCTCCTGAACGACAAGCCGGCTGGCCGGCCGGTGAGCGCAGAGGCCACGGAAGGTGGCTTACCAGCTATTTCCTAGTTTCAGTTTAGCCTGGTCCTTCAAAATACCTGTGAAAGAGTCTCCGAGAAGTTACATCACCTTAGTTCAATAATGACACTCGGCTCAACGTACCCTGAAAAAGTAGTTCCCCTTTAGTAATAGTCATTTTTTAAATAAAGAAAATGTATTATTGCCATTCACAATGTAAACGGTCCTTTTCCCCCTCACGTATGTGTTTACTAAAGGTAGATATGATTATCTCTAAAATATAAACGCTTGAAAGGTATTACTGTATTTTTAACGCTATTAGCCAGTTGAGTAACAACTTTCGTTTTCATTTGGTGTTGCAAATTGTTGCTGAATTGGTGGTTAACGTCTCGTTTTCCATGGAAATGGTCAGAAAGATGCGAATGGGATTTTCCGGAATGGGGAAGCAGGTTGTGTATTTGTGCTGACGGTGTCTGTACACTGAGGTGTTACCGATTCCTGAAGACTGGTGTCTCGGTGTCGGTAGGACTGGAGCGAAGTGAGTTGAAAAGCAGTGTGATGCAGTTACAGTTCATAGGCTTACTGACTCTGCGCGGCCCTGTGGAAATCTAAATAAGCCATCTGAAGTACAGGGTAGGCTTCCTTTACGCCTCTCTGTCCTTTCCCTTCGCAACTCGTCAGTCTGTTTCTATTCCAAAGAGACATTCTTGAAGCTGAAATAACACCATGCAGGTTTCTGAAGGTTTTTCTTAATCTTCTTTTTTGGCATACTATCAGGTTTTTAAACGAGTTTTCACCTTACGTGGCCAAAAGTCAGATTCACGTGTCAAGGTGCCTGAAAATCTATTCATTTCCCCCAAAATTAAGAATAATTAAAAAAAAAAAAAAAATCTATCCTAGAAGTGCTCATATGTGGCAAATATACCAGACAAGTCAAGTGAGCTTTAGGGAAAGTGTCAAACATACAAAACGGGAAATTACATTGGACGTAAAAACCAAACTCAGGTGTTAATTGTGTACAGGAAGACAGGAGAGAGGGAGAATGTTCACTTTATAGGAAACATAATAGAAGTGAGATTGGTGTGAACAGAGGGCATTTTTGTGAGAAATTAGGATAATTTTGGCTATTTATTTTCAAAATCTGTGTTTAAGTTCTGGAAAAGTTTGATACATGTTTTCATAAGGAGCCCTTATTCTTGAGGCAGCCCAGCCCTTTGTGGCTCTAATGGACGTCTGCCAGCTCTGGAGAAGTGAGATGGGCTCCCAGTATAGGGTACCTGTAGAATATATAGGCTTGTCTGCTGTGTCTTACTGTGACAGGTAATAATTAAGAAGGTTATTGAAAATACATTACTACTTTGCTGTATATGGCACCGTTTAATTAAGTAAAACACTTTCAGCTTCCTATTTCGAGGAGGAGTAAATGCAGTATTCAACCAAATTGTTCTCCATTTTAATAATGGTCTGTCATTAGCTGTTGCCAGTTTTTCCTTCTTAAGCCATGTATTCAGGGAATCCATTGTTTACTAGGGTGTGTCAGAAAACATAACTATGGGATGATTTTTTTTCCCCCCTCTAAGAAAATAAATTGTTTGCATCTTTTAGCTGTTTTACATATTTAATGATCTAGGTGACTGCAAGATAGTGATACAGACCTCCAGGTTGCATGGAAAACATCTAAAGAACATGCGGCTACACTAGCTAACCCTGTAAACTTCTATAATTTAGTCTCAAGTCAAAAACTTGTGCCTTATTTTCGGATGCTGAAGTTGAACAGTGGTCTGGGGGTTATAGTGGAGATGTCACTTCTCGGAGGCGAGAGCTAACTGCAGGTCATGAGAGACTGGCACAATTCTCTGAGACCAGTTGTTAATCCCAGTGTTGTCAAGGTTTAATCTCAGTAATTTACATAGAGATAAAATATACTTTGCTATTGAGCTAACTGTGTGTGTGTTGTGTGCAGTCACGGTGCTGGGGTTTCAGTGATATGTGATAGCGTTCTGCACTGTATTTTTTGACATTTTGGATATAGAGCAATTATAATACATATTTAAATAACTTGTACCTTGTTATGTTATCTAAAATGTGTATGTTTCTTAAATTTGTCAATTGGTGATTTTTTGAACACTACAATATATGATGATTTCTGTGATCCGCTTGGCTGTATGAAAAGAAAAAAAAATCATGAACATACATTTCATGAATAACCTCAGGTAATTTTAGCTGAGGCATTAAAAATAATTCCTGAGTAAAAAATGCTCATCTGTCTATGTGGAGAGCTTATTTCTGGTTAGTACTGAAATTTGAAAAGAACCAAACCCTAAATGTGCTGGCGAGGGAACTGTCTGCCCTAGCAGGCATGCCCACTCTGGGGGACGCCGAGAGCGTGGGGTGGACTGCGTGGGAAACGGGAGAACGAGCTGACTGGTTTGTCTCGGGGATTTTTATTTTCGCCCTGTTCACCTCCTAGTGCATTTTTGCTCCTGTCACTTCTTAAAATTACGTTCCTCGTATTTAAAATACTGGAAATTGAATTCTTCTCTGTCACACCGTTGTAACTGTGGAGGAACTCTGCTGACATCAGTAGCACTACTCAAAACAAACGGAATTTGTCCCTCTGGTACTAGATACAGGCTCCTATCAAAACATCTCCTGTAGACAGTTACGATTTATTGTTACCAGCTACATTTAACATTTTTACTTAAACGCAAAATATTTTTGTAATTATAGATATAAAATAATCTGTGTTTATGTATACCATTTATTTGAAAATCAACTAAAAATTCTGTGATTTTGCATTGATTTCTGGTTTTGCATATTTAGCATGTATTTCCAATCTCACTTTGATTTTGTTATTTAAGATGCAAAGGAGAATGTAAAGCTTTTTAATGCACCGGATCTGTTTTCTTTTCGCAGTAGTTTCACATTTAATTAGGGCTGTCTTTGATAATAAATTGTGTGCCAGAGTTTGTAATATCTTTTATAAAGCCAAGTTCCTTTGGTGAGTTGGTCACCGAAACAATAAGCGTTTGTGACAGGTTGTTTGCTGAAGACTTCCTCTGTGCATATGGCCCATCAGAGCTCAGCTGTTAGCAGATTCTCCCTGGGCCGCGATGCTGAAAGAGGGTACTCTGCAGCCTGCGCTTGAAGCTGCTCCGCACTGTCCTAGGAACCTTCCGTCGGGTGGGCTCCAGGAGGAGTTAGGGCAAGTTCACCTATACTGGGAAGGGAAACAGGGCAAGTTCACCTGGACTGGGAAGGGAAACAGGGCAAGTTCACCTGGACTGGGAAGGGAAACAAATGAACACGGCGAATAGCTGGTCGTGACCTTAGCTTCCTGCTCATGATCTCCGATTGTGTTTATTATGCATTTTTTCCACGGAATTTAAAACTGCTTTGAAACAGTGAATCTGTTCTGTAGTAGAACATCATTAAATAGTCTTCAAACTTACAGCCACAAAAGAACCTTTAAAGGCGTGTAGAACCATTACTACTTAGGGGCCAGTATTTGAATCCCATCTTTTTAAAACTAGGCTGGTCAGGAAAAGTGAAGTTTTTTTTAGACATCAGTATTTTTGATTTTAGAACGTAAGGCAATTGTAGCCAATTAGAAGAGGAAAGTCAGAAATACTTGTTTTCAAGATTGTGAGGAAGAGGATCATGTAATGAGGGAATAATCTGTAGCTTTCCTCGCTTATTATAAAATGTGCCAAGGAACAGAGAGCAACGAATAGAGTGGAATTTTTCTGTGAAGAATTAGAATTTGCTGTTGGTGACACACGTTTTAGACTTCTAGTATGTTGAAGGATCATTAAGATCTAAATCAAAGGTTCAATTTGCAATAAATTGAACATGAATTAAACCCCCGTGTGTTGTTTTGGAGATGATGGGGAGAGTATTTTGGGGAAAAGCAGAAGGAAGAGTGGAAGATTAAAAACATTTTACTTGAAAAGATGAATGTAAGGAGGTACATTTTAGATCAACTCATTTCCTTTTTAATGCAAATCTGACTCTTTGATTATTCACTTTTATTATTTATTTATTTATCCTTATACAAAAGTTAGAAATTATTACATATTGGGAATGTAGGCATTTTTATAATGCAATAATAATAGTGCAACTATTGAATGCATTTCACCTCTTGGTGAAAAAGGATTTCAAGAAAAAATAATTTGCAATAGAATTAATTAAGGGATTCTTCAAGTGCCAAGCTTAATGTAACTGCAGTTCTCTAAAGCAGAAAAACAAGCGAGAAAACAAATAATGCCCCTGAAGCGGATACTCATTCAGGTAGGATAGCTACTCTTTGATTTTGGAGAGGTGGTGTGACTTGCAGTTGGAAACCTTGATTTATTGTGTCGTTATTTATATCTGCAATAAATGAGGAATAAGCATAAAACATGAAAAGGGAAATTAGGTATTATGGTGGTTCTCTTACGTTTTGTATTTTATTTACATGAAATACACATAATTTTTTAATGGTGTGTTGCTGTGCCTTTTGTTGACCATATCTGTACGCCAGGTCTGTCTGCTTGTTTCCATTGGCTTGTCATGTTCACTAATTAGGGAACTGCTGCATGATTCACCTTGTTAATTAGAGGGACTTGCACACAAAGGCCCTTCGGGCAGTGCGAAAGAAGAGCCTAGCACTAGTGCCCTGAGAAAGCTACAGCCTGTGAAGTAATTCTTCTCATCTACCTTCTATTTTTTATTTGAAATGAATAAATCATTGAGATTTTCCTTGTGGAGTGAGAATGCAAGAATTCACATCTTTGTAAGATGTAAATTATATGTGATCAATAGAAGGGGATGACTACTGTATTGTACTTACAAGATTCCCTAATTTACTACTTGTCAGCGTATGAAAAATCGCTTGAAATATTTTGTCCCCACACCGTGGTATGTTGTTCCCTTGATCTGCAGGAGAAATGAGCAGTAGCGGTTTTGCCATAGTTAAATCTAAAATAGAAAAGATGTAGATTATTTAAATTTGGAGCTTGTTTTGCATCCCCAGTGGAAGTTCCATTTTGCAAGTGAACCCCCAGTACTACCCCCACAACTTCTAAGGGGGAGAAGAAGGTGGGCGTCTGGCTATTTTTGTTCCCGATGCTGCTCAGCCTCAAATCTCACTTTTGAAAAGAGTAGCATACTCGCTATATTGTGTATTCTTTAGTTGAATATAGTTTCAGAATAAATTAAAATTGTTTTTGGCATGTCACTTAGACTTGATCAAACCATAATCCAGACTGCAAAAAAAAGGGGATATTGCGTTAGAAGTGCACACCCAGTCTCTACACTACACATTTCCCATCTGTTTATGACACTTCAGAAATTAACTTCAATGCCATTCTCTCTAACTATTTGATTAAAATTACTTATTACAGCCAAATGATTTTTAGTGGATTGCTGCATTTGCCTCATTTCCTCAAATGAGGCTGGCACTTTCAAGATGCAGATTTCCCATAAGAATGGTAGCGGACTGGTATCAAAATCTGGGCATTTTCTTTCGGAATAATCTAGTTAATAAAGCCTCTTACCAGAATTTCTGATTAGTTAGTATTTTAAACGCACTTAAAATTTCTGCTATTCTGAAGTTTTGTGGTAATGGCAGGGAAATTTTACCAAAAAATAGAAATATTTATTTTGAAAAAATGGGGAAAATGCTTCAGGCTGACTTGAGATTTTACGGTATGACGTACTGTTGCTCTTCACTTCCACGAAGCTGACATATCTTTCTACGTACCTCAGTCTTCGGTCGATTCCCTTGATATACTAACCAGGAACATACTTCCCCCATGGTTTTGGTACAGTTCTGGTGTACTGCTTCTTCATTATTTCAGATTTCAAGTGTGTGCCAGAGAGGGAATAGAGATAAAAGTAACAAAAGCCCATGCGACGCTATTGAAACTCAGGATGCACGGAGGGGATCATGCAGATAAAATTCTTGATCGGCATCTCATAGAACTAACACAAAGCTGTAGCCGCCACGGAGAGTTTTCACTGTCCAAGTAGCTGTTGTGTTACTCGGATGCAATGGAAGATTCTTTAATATAGGGTATTTTCAAAAAATGTTTGTTCCAGGGACACTTCACCATCTGAACACGGAGCCGTTGATGCATGTTCTAGTACAAGCTTCATGGCTGTGTGATGGGGACAGCACAGCCTCTGGGAGCCGCTGCGTGCCCTCCAGCGGCGAGCCTGGGGACCCCATAGAAAGCTTGGCTGTGAGACTGGTCTGACTCTCACAGTTTCCAGTGCCTGATTTTCAAAAAGCAAAGCATATTTCCTCACTTCTCTCCGTTGAGTTAGCTCCTGTTATCCCCGTGTTTCTGTCAGACCTCCCTAACTAAAGCCACAAGCTCGACAAGTTTGCTGCTCTTCGTAACTCTAGTCTGTAACTCTGGACACGACCGTTGTTTGTACAGGTTTTCGCTGTATTTTATATTCCCTGATCTTCATTAAAGCATCTGTTTTGGAGCCCTCGCGTAGTGCCTCGCTTCAGGGGAAAAGGAGAACACCCGAGAAATCTTGGGAGGATAGTAAACCCCCACTCAGGTTAACAGAGGGCCTGGGAAAAGACCTTGACCAGCCTTTCTTGACAGCACCCCAAGAGCGAGGATATTCTGCTGTTGCACCTGAATTCAGGAGCCCGTGAGTAAGCCATCAAGCGTTTCGGCGGGTGTTCTTACCAGTCGTATTTACGCTGTATGAGTATGTCTCATTTCCTATGAAGAACAGTTTGAGAAGATTTGTAACTGTCCGTCGTTGGGTTGCTCCAAAATAAAATTAAGACTGATAGCAAAAAATAAAATAACACGTCTTGGGGAAATTCTTTCGGACCTTTTTCTGATCTTACTACAAGTAAGTTACCAGCTCAAAAAGTTGCCAGCTCTAGTAACGCTGACCCTGCCAGTGGTCTGTGCCTCAGAAACTCTTTGCTCAGATGGTCTGTGTTTGGCTCAGCACACCTACCGAACACCATTGCGGGACCTAACAAATATCAAGGCTTAAAATAGGGGTGTCTCCAGCTTAGTGTAGAAGAGCCTGGAACGGGTGCGGCTGGAGAGGAGTTGTGTGAAGCGTAACCAAAACCAGAGAAAATGTGCTGCAGCTCCAGTTTTTGAGGGATCAAGAAATGTCATGCTTAAGGTTACTGGAAGGACAAAAAACATTGCTGTAGAAGTCCTTCAGAGGAATTTGAGGGATATCTTTCTAAAAAAAGTAATTGTTACACACTGTATAGTATAGATAGGAACATGTAGCTGAAGAGATGGTTGGAAAGTTGCAGAAATAAATGGTTTGAAGTTAAACTAAAATACTGTATTGTATTTGGAAAATCAAAAAGGCAACCAACCAAGAATATACCGAATTAACAAAAAAGTTCACAGATACCCATAAAGAGCATTAGTTGATTAAAGGGACTAGTGAGATAAGGAGAAATTCAAACTATTTGGGGAATACAACAATACCAGAGACAAAAAGTATGTTAAAAAATTACAAGACTTTTAAGAATCACTCTCAAAATCCTTCATGCTTTTGATTTTTTTTTTGTAAGCTATGAGTAATCTCTTAAGGAGACTTCCAAGAACATTAAACCTATAGCTATGAGTCAGTTCAGACAGTATATGGTCTTGAGTAGTAAGGAGATAAAATTGTAGTTTTACTGATAATTATTTATACAATTGCATTTAACTAGGTAATGTACATGACTTGAGAAAATTACAATTAAGTCTTTTCTTCAGGGAAAAAATAAAAATGAAAGGCAGGATGCACCTGGCATTTTCTATATCAGAATTTTGACATGTATTGTGTTGAAAGTAATAGGGCAAATGTTAATGGAAAATTTGAGTAAACTTCTAAATCATGATGAAATTAGATGTAATAAACACAAATGCCTATTGTAAGAAAGACACTTGATCAAAAGTACCCCAGTTAAGGTTCTAGAACTGTATTCAGATGCTCATTATTTTGAGAAACATTCATCTTGGGGGCTGAAATGTTCCCAGCTTAGTCTTTGCCCAGGGTGATTTTTTCAAACGCTATGCAACAATTTTTCGACTGTTGTTAAAAGTGTGTGGGAAAAAAAAAAAAAAAGAAAAAAACAAACACACACACAGCTTTTTCGGTAAAGTAAAATCTTGATCTCCTTCGAGTAGATGTACAGGCATTGCAAGTGACGATTGGAGCTTTTACTGAGTTGAGGGGGGAACGCTTGTGGAGAAGAAGCATCCGGCTTTGTATTGGAGAAAATTAGATACAATTTGGCAGAGCCCTGAATGTTTAAAAGTCTCACAGAATGTGTCCAGTGTACGATTTGCTATTATACATGCAAAACTTCTCTGGTATTGCATTATTGCAGTGCCGCTTCTAAGCTTTAGCTGCTTTGGACCAGTTTCTTACCAGTCAGTGTGCCATTGCTGTAGAAGTCCTGCTGACCTCTAGAGACGTCGGTAACGCAAGAGAGGGGCAGGAGCACAGCACGGGCATTCTGTAGACATGTCTGTTCTTCAGGACTCTCTCTGAAGTTCAGTGATGTACTGATCCTTTTTTATCATTGTCCTGGACTTGTTGAGGTCACTGCCAGCATTTTTAATGAGTTTCATTTTTTAATTGCGCCTTCTGTTGTGGACATCTTAGGACATGTGTAATGGCTCCACATTTCAGGCTCTCCTCAGCAAAAAGATGTTTTTCCAGGGGGTGTAATCACTGTCTGAGACTGATAGATCCGTGTTGCAGAACCATCAATTAAGACAAGCTTTTCCCAGCGTATGACCCTGTTATCAGGAATTAAACCATCCATCGCAAACAGAATGAGGAGGGATCTCCATTGATGCCTATTGGCTAGAAACCAATGCTTAAATCACTGTTTATATGATCTTGCTTTCATCAAACACTTCTGCCGTTTAGCGCGCTCGGTTGCCAATATCCTGTTTGGTGTTTGTTCCTGGCTGTCTTCGTTCTTGATTGCACTTTACGGTCTGTCGATATTTATAGCTGCTGTTGTGCTGTTAGCCTTTTCTGTGTCCTCTTTTCTTCTTCTCGGGCGGTATTTCTGAACGACATTGGGAATTGTAAGTAGCCAAAGTCTAGTTCTTTGTGGGCTGAGTTGGCTCTGTGGCTACAGAAACTTACTTTTACAACTCAGCCTCTATTCTCTTATCAAATGCTATATTGACAGTATTTAAACATACTTGACTACTTCCTGAAGCTCTTCCTTCTTCTTTACCTTTGCAATCATCTCTGTCTGTCACCAGGTTATTTTCCTTCCAGGCCAAAAAACATTCCTGCCCTCTGCCTTTAGGTAGAGAAACACCTCCTTGACCTTTCTCTCTCTCATATGATGTCCCTCTTCTCCCTTTTATTTTTGAAGGTATTCATGTGTAGACTTGAACTGTTAGAGTTCCAGTTGTCCTCTTACTTTCCGATAGTGAAGGAAATTATATATACATATATATCATATTGAAGGAAATTTCTCTTAGTGCAGTCCTTAGCAGCTGCAGCTCAGGCCCTTTTTCCATCTGCATCTCTGCTTTAAACCAAGCTACTTTCAGTTCACTTAGGCTTTCCCTCCATTTGGAGCACACTTTGCCTTCCTTTCGAGGTGCTTTTTGCTCACGGTTTCGAACAACTCCCATCTTTCTCATGAGTAGTGCAGCGCCTCATTTGCTGTTTGACATTCCCTTTTCCTGCGGATTCGGGTGAGCCAGCGAGATTCACGGGGATGTTTGCATAGCTGACGGTAACAGGCGTACTTCTCGTGGGAGGTTCACTTGTGTGCTCACTGAAGAGGAAGAATTCTCTGTTGACAGTACAGATTACCGCCACTGCTGGGCCATTTCTTGTCCTGGACTGGGGCAGGTCTTCAACTTGAGGTCTTCGGGGGTTTATACCAAGTATCCAGCATTTGCTTTACAATTGTCTTGCCAGACCAAATTCATACCTTGAACAAATTTATTCCTCTAGCCATAACTTCCTTCACTTTACTCTTGGTTTAGTTGATCTTGTAGAAAAGTGGAAAATAATCTTCACTGTTCTCTGTGGTTATTTTAATACTATGTAGAGTAATGGATGGGGGGTTTAGTTCTTGAAGAAATCTTGAAAATTCATCCATACTGGTCTGTGAAACAGTTGGTTTCTTCCAGTTGTGAGGACTGCCACAACTGCCAGTGAAAGTAGAAATCTAAGAAGAAAAAAAATTCACTGAGCATATATTCACACCGTGTATTTATTTGTTAGTATCCCAGTGACTGTTCTCACGATGGCTTGTAGTGCAGAAAAGGCTTAAAGTAAATGCTTGGTTTCTGTTGCAAAATTATTTACAAAGCATGCCATGAATAAGTGCGTTCTTGGTTTTTGGAGATTATTAAATCTAGATTGTAAGATCTAATGTTGATATTTCAGATAGGCATATGGCTGTCTTCCTTGTGGCATGTGGCTTATGGCACTTCTTCCTGAAATACCTAAATGTATCGTAACAAATAATGATCTAAGGAAAACAAACTGGAATTTTAGAGCCTCTGTTGTTAGCTTTACTTTATTAAAGCAGCGAAGTAGTGTTCTTTCTATGGTTTTAATGTTACGCCACTGTCACAAAGAAGAAAATTTCATTGTGTGAAATAATATTGGTGCTTAATTCTTGTACTGTACTTCTCATCAAAGGGATGTCTTCAAGTTAAAGTTGTCATTAAGTAATGAAATACCTCTCAGTAAGTAAATGGCATGCTAAAAATAAATTGGAATCAGATAAGGAGCAAGGAACAGCGTCTCATCTGTAACCATTTTTCTTGTATAATATATTGGAATATTTGTCTGTGTTTTAGATAAATATTTTGACTTTCAAAAAAGTTAATTGTTGTTGATTAGTGTGGTTCCAAATGAAGCATTGCTTCCTTCCCAGAGGGCAGAAATTTTAATACGCTATTGATAAATATATCCATATTAATTGTGATGAAGGCAAGTTAAAAGAATTCTATTGCATCAGCAGTCCAATATGAAAATGAGAGCGTGAACGAATGCAGCTATCAAACAGTTGCATCTTGTTGGCTGATGCAGGGAGTTAGATTCATTTCTGCTAAGTCATGCTAATTAACAGGAAACTTATTTATTTTATCAGTGTGTATAGATATTAACAGGTGCTTCATTTGTTTAAATATCGAGAAATTATTAGCTGGCTTAGAAGATAAACTGTGTTGTACTAGAGGCTGCTTTCTGCCTGAGACATCCCCCGGCTGGGCGTGCGGCCCAGGGATGGGAATCACACCAAGCGCCAAGTGGCCAAAGGGGGGACGGGGGGTGGGAGGGGGGTCACACCACCACAGTGTTTTCCTAGGGACTACCCATAAACTGTAAAGGGGCTTTATTGTGAGCAAATCGGTTAATAGTGAGTGTGCAAAGATGTTCCCTTGAGCCAGCTGGAGTACACTCACCACTGCGAGATGAATGCCTTTGGTGGTAATCACTATCAGGATCGTCGTTCTTTTGATGATTTTTAAATATAATTTTGTGATCCTCTGCCTTCAGGTGAGCATTTAAAAAAAATAATCATCAGTGATACCTGATTTTTAAGAGAGTGATGAGAATTTGTGTAATACAGTGTCAATCAAGCATTTCAGCACTTCAGCCCTTATTTCATAAAACACGAGGATACGTTTGGTGCATTTGATATGTTTTGACCAGCATTCGTTGAGGTTTACAGAAGAAGGTTGTTCTTTCCCATTGTAGTTTACCAAGGTGCGTACTGTAAAACCAATATCAGAAACTGGGCTGGGTCTTTGTCCGCAGTTCTTGCACCTGGCAGCGTATTCCTTGTTTGTATAAAAGTAGAGCCCATCAGCCCCACGGGGGCTGGATGATAAGCAAGGCACATCGTACGGGAGGATCCACGCCTGGAGAGCTTACAGCCCAAATAGAGAAGCGGGGTGGAGCGGGGTGAGAGGCTCAGGGAAGCGCAGGGGAAGGTCTCGCCGGTGTTCACCCAGCGTCGCCGGAACACAGCCCGGCTCCTGCGGCTCCCCGTGCTGGGACAGCTTTCCTGCCACGGCCTCGGTTATAGGTAGTGGAAAGTCTTGTGCGTTTGTTCGTTTGGGCAGTCAGTGCTCAGCCAACACATTTGTCAAAAGTTAGTACGTGATATCAGGAACTATCCTTAGCTCGTCTCACTGAATAAAAAAGAAGGGACAAAGAACCTGAGGAATAAACGGGTGCAGTCCCTTCTGCGGACTCTTGATTCTGTTCCGCGTTTGCTTGGTACAACAGCAGCAGGCGCTTTGCAGGTTCCGAAGTGAGGGCAGGATTTGTCCCACTACGTGGAATTTAGAGAAACGGCTTGTTTTGCTTTATAATTGGCACGTGCAAAAATAAAGAAATACTAAATTGTAGTTCTTAGAGCAACTCTTCAGAGGCACTGTGCGCTCACATTACACGTTGAAACAATCTCTGGGTATTGCAGTACAGGTAGTACAAAGAGCCAAGTATTAGCTTACTGTTGGCTTGAAAATGATGACTTTGGGTAAGATACTCATGTAGTAACGGTTGCGTGATAGCAGTTACCTGTCAGCCTCTATTTCTGACCTGCACCTCCCAGGAAATGAACACTTTCTCCAGTGCAAAATTTCTTATTCTGTGAAGCCATCCACTTTACAACTTTGTCTGAGATCACTCTAAGCCAGTTGGCCCTTGCTTAAATATTCATCAGACTTCTGATAATTGTGATAACCCTTACAGGCTGGCAAGCATGGCAAATTAGCAAAAAGATGATTGATCTTTTTTTATATGCAGTTTTATCTTCAACCTTTCCTGGATATATGTTATACTATAGTAATAATTTCTTCTCTAAGGTATTTGCCAGTATCTGGATTTGCACATCTATTTACAGTTGCCTTGAAGCCTCATAATTACAATACAGCTGAAATGTCCATTTTCTTTCCCTGACTACAAATAGGGATCAATCGAATTTTAAATGACTGCTTACGGGCTAGCTTCCGATCATGACCTTTGTAAATGATTAGAGCTCACCACTGTTGCTATCTACCTTGAAAGGGTAAGCGGGCAGGTCTGTCTAACTGGCATTTAATCTGGAAGAGAGCCAAAGATATTTGAGCTAAAAACCTAATAGGACTTGGCAAAGAGAAGTATGTATAGACCTTTGCACTATTATTTAGATATTTTTCTACATTTCTTTTTTGTATTTAGGAAATTCTTTTATCCTGTAGATAAATGGGGTGTGCATTTGTAGATAATTTTATATTGAAGTTATGATAATAACTGAAGTCACAAAATATATAGCATAAAAATGTGAAAAAATGGGGTTTCAAACCCTAAATGTACTGAATTTTCATTTTCTGAAGAACATGAAAATATGTTGCATTGCTAAATGAATAAGCCTGAAAAATGCACTAAACAGGATGCGTGAAGTGGACCTGCTTTTTTCTAGGCAGAAGTGAATGGAGAAAAGATACCATATATTAGTACTTTTTTGTTTAAACCTCCTTTCCTTTTAACGTTGACCAAGACAGTTCAGCCCTGCTTGTATATGCAGTTCCCGTGTAAGTAATGGCTGAGACACTTCTATCTACACTTGTCACTTCAGTTTTATTTTAATGAAGAATTGTGCTTGTACCATACAATGTTTTTATTACCAGTACTGAATTTCTTGAGGTAGAGTCCTGTGCGTTTCTGTTCAAGTGGGAACAAGTATGACATCAATGAGATTAGAAAACAACACATCCTTTGAATTCACTGAAGGATTTTGCAACCCCAAAGTTTTGAAATTAATGAGAATTATTACTGAGCTATGAATGCTTTTATCTAATAAAATCATGATCAATTATTCTTGTGTAGTATTGATGATCAGAGTATTTATTAAAGTGATATTGTTCATGGGAATATGTCTCTTAGCATTAAGTCTCTAAAAGGATTATACAGTGCAAAAATGAATGCGCAATCTTACCTCTTCACCATGCGGTGGCCAGAGCATTTTCTCTTCTTTTCTGTAGCATGCTACACAGCTAGATAATGCGGCTGACAGGTTGGTTTCTTAGCCTTAAACGAGTTAAATGTGGTGTTACCTAAATCCTAATCCCAGAACGCAGTTGTAAATACAGTTTGTAGGGCTTTTGTGTCAGCATTAACTTCTGCTAACGTTTAGATAGAGGTATTTTATTCATTTGGATATGAATGTTTTTAGAAGCCAATACCAAGTATATTTGAAACATTCAAACTAAATCTAAGGTGAAAGAAAATGTTTGAGATATATTTTGGGGATTTGAGTTGGTATTTACACTCTTCACATCAATCTTACACTGGAGATGTGCAGTTAGTATATAGTACTTAGTGGCTATGGCAGTTTTGAAGGATAAGGATGGAGTTTTCAAAAACGATTGAGTTACTTGGAAGCAGAAATCCTGTGGAAAGTCAAGAGAACTTTTGTATCTTCTTTATTACTCTACTGCAAGGCTGCATGCTTGAGCTGCTAAAATGGTATTTCTAGGAACAGCAAAGTACTGGTAGGGATTGCTCCTGTGTGATTTTTACCTCGTGCTCACAAGTCTGAGAATAACTTTTTGAAATGACAAGAGAATGAAAGCTAAATGTTGTTTTTTTTCTCTCTAATAGATGCAGCAACAAGAACTTGCACAAATGAGGCAGAGGGATGCCAATCTGACTGCATTGGCAGCTATCGGTCCCCGGAAGAAACGGAAGCTGGATTCACCTGGACTGCTCGCCATAGGAGGAGAGGTATGTGTCTATACACAGGACGAGAGAATGGATCATTTCAAAACCTGGTAGGAATACCTAGAGATGCTACGTGCCGGTATCTTCAGTGAACTGTGTAACCTGGAGGAGGCGATACAAATTACTAAATTAGAAGGACTGTGAGTCCAGTTTATCTTATTTTGCCACAGTTGAAATGACATCTTCTCTTAGTTTTGTTTTTCAAGTGTTAACTTTAAACAGATATTTAAAGAATATTTTAAAAAGAAGTTAAACTTGAAGTATACATCTCTCCCTAAAAATGCTTACTGCCTTTATATGGATTTTCTCCTCTGCATAACCCAACGGAAAACAGAAAAAAGAGTAGGGCGTGAAGCAGTATCTGGAAAAACAAAACTGTAGCGTTGCTTAGGTTGGACCAAGAGCTTGTAGTAATACCAGTAAGTGTGTGTTTATGACAAAAATGTGTCAAAACCTTTTACAGAATGGCTGGTTGTCCCCCGCAACTGCAAAGATGAATTTGTAATCATTCTACATTGTATGTAATTTTAATAAGAATACTGTGCTCTAGAAGTAGAATCTGATTTGTTAGTACAATTCTCCTGTTATCTTAAATGGAGAAGTAGTTATACTACACAATGCAATGCAAAATCCTCAAAAGCAGGATATGTATTAACCAAGGTGGAGAACTAGGGTAACGCGGCTGCATTACCTTGGATAACTCTTGGAGCGTACCGTGTTGTTTAGTACAGATAGAGCTGGGCTGCTTTTGTTTCTGCTAGATGTGCCTACACAATAGGAGTCAAAGTAATTCTCACTATTATATGTCTGTTCTGAGGAAAATGCAAACATTTTGTTTTGAATAACTAACAGTTTTGGCTCAGACATTTGACTGTCTAAATGCCAGGCATTTCCAAAGGCCTTTTTGTTTCCCATTTTGGATAGCTTTTATCTGACTTCTCTCTCTTCATGTGCTAAGATTAGTGCTAAGGAATGAGCTGAGCTAGGAATAGAAGTGGATCTTGTTTATATTCTGAAGTTGACTTACGACGTCGGGTATGTAGGAGGTGCTCCCGTTTCCTGGTCAAATCAGTTTCAGACTGAGGGAACGTCCTGGGCTTTGCGTTGTCCTGTTACGTTCCCTCTCTTTTGGTCTCCCTCCTTTCTTACGTTCAGTAAAGCGTTCTGTTCTCCTCCGTATGCGTCTGTAAGAAATCCTGCAGCAAGAGGCCACAAGAAGCTTTCATTAGGAGCTCAATTGGATAGTGATAGCATTGGCTTTCACACAAGATTCGTTTAAAAATAATTTGAACCTTCTAATAATACATGGATCCCTTCAGGTTTTAACAAATGTACATTCCCCACTTGTCTTTACCTGACCAAAGGAATATTTTTTCCCAAGTATCAGAATTTAATTTTTATTCTCTATTACCCCTTTTAAAAAAGTAATCCTTTTTTAAGCTTTTAGGTTTTGATGAACCAATTGTGGTCACCTTTGGTGAAACATTTTATTCAGAGCTATATGCCTGAACGGATTTACAGTGAACAGCTTCCCTCTCTCTTTCTAGAAGCTTTCTAGAAGATAAAGGTCTGTGGCAAATTCCAAAGGCTTCGGGAGATTTTTGCCTGCTTTTGTTGCTCCCCTAGCCCAAATTTTGCTGAACTTCTGTGTTACTCAATAGACAGATTATCCTTGAAGTTTTTGCCGATACATGGATTTTCTGGAGTCATGAATTGTGGGGATCTTCTGCCAGCTCAGGCTGAATTGCTCCCATCCCTCCCCTCCTAGCTTCTGACCGTTCCGGCCAACTCACATCGGTGCCTGGCTGCAAGCTGATTTCAAGGGCTTGGGTACTGTACCTGGGTTATTCAGTGTCTTTTCTGGGGACCGGATCTAAAGGATTGCAGAAGCTGTGTCATGCAGGTTGGCTGCTAGAAACTCTCTTTCTGTTCCTCTTCTGAGCTGCTCATTAGGGCTGCGATGCAGGAATAAACTCAACTCCTCCAAAATGGTTCACTCTGAAAAGGTACTGGAAATCTGCGTTGTTTGTCTAAGACTATCTGATTTCTCGTCTTTGGATTTCTGGAGATTATAAACAACATAGAAAACTCTTATTGTGTCCTGCCTTGCAGACATCCCGTTAGCCCAGTTCCACCTTCAGATGTCTGACTTCCCCCGTGGGCTGATTTCTCTAAGCAATTTCTAAGCTTCTTTAGTCCTTGCTACTGATAATCTCTGTTTGCCAGGTCTGACTTGGCAAGAGCTTTCTTGGCCTGCCCCCTTTTTTTTGGGGGGGCGTCAAAATGTCCAGGTTTTGTCATTGAAGTTGCTGGTCTTCTCATTAATCTTTTTTGACATATATGTCTGCTTTTGTTGTGGCTGGGACACTGCACGTTTGCTGATCCAAAGCGATTATCATTTACATATCATCCCACCCCTGCATGTTACATTTTTTCTTTTTCTGAACTAACTCGTTTGATATTTTACTTAGCTGCAGTGGCCATTTTTTTCAATGAGAAGTGTCAGATTTCAGTCCAACTTCTTGGTTCAACAGAAATCCTAGCTCACAATTTCTCTTTGGAAATCGGGCCTTTTTAATAACACCCTTTTGATCTGAGCAGGAGGTCAGTTTAGGGAGTAGTGATGGTTATTTTGCTTAAGAGAAAAAGTGGATGGAAAAGCTTAGTGTTTCTGTGATCAGTACTGTTTGGTGTATACAGAGAAACGGCTCTTACACAGCTTTTATAAATGTGAAAAAGCTTGTGCTCATAATTGCAAATATTTTTCCACCAGCACTATGTTCAAGAGTGTTTTCTTTAAACTTGCTCTCTGTCTCACACTGCCAGGGCTCATTTGGACTTCTTTGCTTCTCTTCAAGCCATAGCTAAATAGACTTTTTTTTTTTTTTTTTTCACGTGGCAGGATTAGCTTAAGTTACCAAGGCCAGGCCCATCATTTGCCTCTTCTGTACTAGTACAGCTTTTCTTTTTTTTTTTATTACTTTTACTTGGGGAGATGGAAAAGTAGCAGTTTTGGGGTGAGGTTATTTTTCCGTCCTATATGTTCTTTGATCCGCTTCTCCATGTAGCCATACAAAAAATTCCTTTCCAAAAAAATGGGAGAAGAAAGATTTTCTAGAGAAGCAGTTGAGGGGGGGTGAGACGTCCTCAAACGACGGTGCCACCAAAGGCATGAGTAGTTTGAGATGGCGATTGCGCAGCAGCCGGAGCTGGCCCCGCTGGGCCCTCCATCCCCTCCATCCTCATCCCCAGCGGGGCGTTCCTGTCCCCACGCTTTCGTGGGCTCTGCCTCCTGCCCTACCCTGTGCTGACCCCTTTGCCTTTGATAAATTGGCAGAAAACTAACCGAACAACAATAAAAAGTGAATAGTTTCTGCTTAGCTTGCTGAAGTAGTTTGGCCTAGAGCCCGGTGAGCACTGGAAGAGGAACTTAGCACAAGGCAGAGGCAGCAAACTTGAGATCACCTGCTCTTCCTTTGCTTTCTTTTTAGTACCTTTAGTAGCGTTCTTGTCTCCTCGGATTTTCGATAATCTGCTAGGAACACAGCTTGCTCTGCAGCAGCCAGCAGCTCATCAGTAATTCGGCCTGCTTGTTATTATAATGCGGTTTAGACGAAGAGTGAAAGAGAAGGGGAGAAGAGAAATGAGATACCTTTGGAAGAATTCAGCTCCTCTGCCTTGCAGAGTTGAAAATACTGCATTGGCAGAATTTTATAGGGTTTTTTTCAAATTTATTTAATGGTACTAGACAAAGTTATTGGGAAGTACCTTTTGAATGTTACTGCTTTTGGGTATTTAACGCACGGTTATTAAGTTAGGTGTGTAACTCCCAAGCCACGTTATGCGCTTAGCAGCAGTACCTCCCAGTTCGTACTGGGTGTGGTGGTCCGGCCGTGCCGGTGCTGGTAGGCAGCAGTGGGTGCTGAAGGCAGGGCAGCGGCTGGCGTGCACCGAAAGGGAAGGCAGCAGCGCTCAAGCTCTTTCGAGGTGCTTAAGGATGCTAGCTAATGTCAGATTAAAAATAACACTTTTTGAGTTGCTTTTCTTTACCTCGTGGATTTTGAGTCTATTCAGTTCACATTTTCAAGCTTTTTTTATTGAATTGTAAGGGTTTTAAGAATTAGGATTAAAAACGTTTTTGTTTATGAAATAGATATTTTCATGTAATTGTAAGAGTTAAAGCTTTAAGAAAAGCATTAACCATCACCAGACTAGATCAGCTAACTTTACAAGTTAAATATTTGAGTAGTGCTAAGGTGGCAAGAATGCAGAATTTGCATATTTCGAAGTCCCTTGTTTTTTACTATGGAATTGAAACATAGAGGTTAAATGCAAGTGTTTTTCTGTATTTAAGAATAATAATAATAATTAAGTAATTTGGCTTTTCATCAAGACCTATGGCTAGTATCCCAAAGTACATAAATATAGAGTATATGTTTGAAATATCTGAGGGTATAATTTGTTCAAATATCAAGTGAAAGCCCTCTCCTGGTACTTGCTGGCACAGATGGTTTTTGAATACTGAGCTTCCACAGGCAGCTTCAGGGCTAGTTCAGTGAATCACCGCTTATTGAAGACAGTCATTTTAGGGATAAGAAAAAACCCTTTTTCTCACATAGTGGAGGAGCAGTCATCTTAAGAATATTCGGCAAACTATCCCAAACACCATCTTCCACAATTTGCAGGACCATATGTTGGCCCACCGCTCAAGGGAGATCTGGTAGTTTGTGTCTTTTCTCATCCACTATATTCCAACCATTATATTAGTCATGAAAGATAAAGTTCTTGCAGACCTGGAAAGTCCCAAAACAGCTAGAGTTAAAACAGTGATGTTTTGTGTAGAGAAAAGCTAATTACTAAAGCAAGTGTGAAATGTATGTCGGGTGCAAGGCATCACATTTTTTTCAATTGAATTCATCTTTCAGATGGTATAATTTGACCATTTTAAAGCTGTTTTCATGTTAAGGTTTTGTATAAAACATGATGTAAGATTCTGGATTGAGACTTGGAAATTTCTAAGTGGAAATGTGAGGATGAATTCATGATTATTTGGGAGGCACTTGGGTACTAAGACATAGTTGGAAAAAAGTACTTTTGATTACAGTCTCTTTTTAGTTATCCAGGACTGAACATGACTGATTTGTTTGCGGACATTACCGCTGGCATTCTCACTTCATGCTTGGGTTGTCCATAGACATTTCAGCAACCCCTGCAATTATTCCTCAAATCCATTTTTAATATTTTAACAATATTAAGAAAAAATGAGGATACTAGGTAATTCTCTCTTTGGAATGGGTCAGACGCGATAAAGCAGTATGGCAGAGCTGTCTCTTGGAAAACCTGGCCTTGTTTCCTTCCTTCCTTGCCCTTCTAAACAAGAAGAGATGTATAGTGTGTCTTGCAGAAGTCTTTGTTACAGAAAGGTGGTGCATTGGGCTCTCTCCAAAGTGTCTACTCAAAGAATATCATGCAGATTTGGAAGTTCATGAATGAGCCAACATAACTGTGAGGCATAACTGCTTCTGACAGATCTGAAAGAATTAGAACCAATGAATAGTCTTTTATTTTGGGGAAAACCACCAGTCAGTGGGATTGCCGTGCTCTGAGCGAATCTTTAGGCTATTCCCTCACCTTTTTGGAACTGAAGTAATGCTATGGCATCCACTTTCAAAGATCCTTGGAATGACTTGTTCTACAGCTCAAGTCTCAGCTTGGTCTTTCATACTCTATTGTTGGCTCTTGATAAATTACTTTTTGTTTTAAGTGGTCAAGATGTGTTTAGAAAGCACTGGAGTCTAAAGATCCTTTACACTTGTTAAGCTTGAGTTATGTGAAAGCAGATACAATAGACCAGAACACCTTTTGCAAGTGTTTATGGTCCAAGAAGTTAAAGCTTGCTTTTTGCACTTTTAAACCTGCAGACTAACAGCAGAACAGGAGGAATTTTTATGATTTATTGTATCATTGCCTTTTCAGGCACTCTTTGCTCCATGTATCACTGACATGATAGAATGAAGTGGTTCTCTCAGACCTGTTTTGGTGTAGGATGTCACTGCTGCTGACAGTTACGATTTCATTTGAGGTATCCCAAAACTATCAGTTAAATATATGGGTTTGAATTTTTTTTATGGAATTACGTGCATACTACTTTATGAATCTTTCGAAAGTCTCAAGTTTAGCTTCAGCTTTTCTGGCTTGTTTTAATTCCTGTTTTCAAAAGTCAAATAACTATTAAAATAATTCACAAGGAATGTGTTAATATCTATTTGAAAATCAGTCTTTTGAAAGACTACGTAGCTGTTCTCGTAATTAATAATTGCACCTATTTTTCTCATTCTTAAATGAGATTTCAATTTAAAAATAAATTGCCCCAACGGTGAATTTCCATTTTAAAAAATTTAATTTCAAACTGTGTTTTAGCCCATGACGAACATGTTCTCTCTTTTTAGCATTCTGGTTTTATTTGGTGAAGCAAGACTTGTAAACACTACTCTAATGCATCTTACAGACTTAGCAGTAAAAAGTAGGAGGGCATTAAAGATGATGGATAATGCTATGTTTACATTGATGATTAATAATTCTAATTTGGAGTGAATGTATAGAAATACATTTCTGTGCCTGTTGCAAACAGGCAGGAATACGGGCATGAGTCAGGAGGCAGTAGAACAATTTTGCACGGATCTCAGTTGACAGGAGGAAAAAGCCAGGCAGCAATGCAAGAAAATAGAAGGTGGCTCTGTGCCAGCAAAACCATTCTTTTTTACTGGTCGAACAGGTTTGCATACTGTATGAATTCCTTTGATCTATGTAACACAAAATATTCTGACAGAGGTTCAATGATATTAATCGCTTTTCCTCATTGGCCAAGACAAATTTGATTTTTACTTCATTTGGAGATGGAAATGGTAGTTGATCCCACCTGACTGCATGATGTTGATCTGGCACACAGAAGGAGACCATTAGAGCATTTCTTTCTCTGTTTTTCACAGGTTTCTTACTGCAGTCTTAAATAGTGGTTTGTTGTTTTTTTTTAATTAAAATCCTCTTCCTTGGTTCCTTTTTTTAAGGGGAAAAAAGATTGCGTTTTTGAAAAGAAAATAATTTTATCAATGTGGTAATATTAAATACAATCTTTTTATTTACAGATACTTTATAAATCTAGTGTGTGCAGCTTATTAGCATGGAGAACGAGAATTTGGCAAAATGGCTTTCGCGTAGTTAATAGTTCATCCATTATTTGTCAGTCCCTATAGAGGTTTACTGCTCTTACTGTGAGAGAGTATTGTTTTTCTCCTTGCAAAAAGCAGCTACCTTGAGGATTTGTGGGGACAGGAGGGTGTGTGAGCTTGGTTTTTGTTTGGGGGCTGGTTTTGGGTTGGGTTTTTCTGTATTTTCAATTGTCTTCTCCATTTGTCTTCCTGATTTTCAGACGCTGAAGAATAAAATATATTTTGCAGCCTCTGTTTTTCTGACACTTATAATTCCAGATTTTTTCTTTCTTCTGGCTAAATAAAACTGCTAAGACTAAGGGAAAGGAAGTCTGAAAGGGTCTAGCTGAGGGTTTGTCAAAATTGACTTGAGTCTCTCCATTGACTTCAGAAGGTAAGGCCCAAGGTGCTATGACATTTTTAGATGTCAGTGAAAATAATTTTTAAAACCTGACCAGAAAATTTCCAAGGTGTAGCTTTTCAAACATATACATGGAAAGATTTAGACCTGTATCTTAAAGTTTCGCTTTCAATTGATCCTGCTCTAGAAGTGTCAGATGAATCATCAAATCATTCATTTCCTTCTCCCTTCCATCCCATTCAATGGCAGATAAATTTTGTGGAATAATTTTTTTCTTTTTCTTTTTGGTTAAAAGTCCTTTACTGAAGCTAAGGTTTTGAAGAAGTCTAAAGAACCTGAAATACATTAGGATTCCTATTCTTGGATATTTCCAGCCTGATTCTTTACAGGAAGTCAAGTAATATATTGGTCAGACAACGGGTGACAATTAGGGTAACAGTAATTTAGCATTTTAGTTTACCCCCAAGCCTTTAGGGAAACAGGCTTGAACTTCAAGGGAATCCTGTTGCCAGCTCCTAATGTAAGCACCTTACCTAGAAGTGCCAAACAGAACTTTTTGTTATTTTACCTGATATAAATTGTAGAACCGAACTGTTGTTCCAGTCCCCCTCCAAACAGTATCTAAACTCTGCTTCTGTTAAGGCTTGACTGTTTCAGAGAACCTCTTCTTATGGGGTAATCAGATCTACCTGGGAGACTCTCTTATGTTTCATAATGTAAGATACAGAGAAAACAGTCTGGAATAATCAGACAAGCTCCTGTTTCTTGAAAATGTGAAGTTCCTTGTACAAGCTTCCTAAAGCCTTGCGGGAGCTCTGTATTGATGCTTCTTAAATGGGTCTTGCCACCACTACGCATTACGCCACACATGAATGTTGCCTTACAGTACTTTGTTGATAAGAAAGGAGAGGTTCTTGAATGAAAAAATTTTTAAAAAGGAAAAAGTCTGACAGAGAAACATTTAATTCAGAGATTGCTGTCTTACTATGTTTAGTAAAAAATTACCCCTTCATTTTAAGTAGTTCTAATCAAAAAAAAGCTCAGTGTATAAGAAAGAGGAATGAAGACAGGCTGTTCATGGTTTCCTTTTACCATATACAAGTCTTCCAAGATGGTACTGTAAGTCTGAATGGTTTCTTTCTTGGTTTGGGAGTATTTCGTGTGTGCGTATTATTCATATGTGTATATGCACAAAATTTAGAGTCAGGTCCCCACTACAGGTCTCATAAGTGACGTCATTATGAAATGACACAATATCAGCAGTTTGTGGTGCAGGCAAACTTACTGTGATGACATTTGTTCATTCAATGAACATGATGTACTTTTAGTCCCTATGATCTGTTCTGTATTGTAAGAGTATTTTGAGCAAACACTTCTTTAATTTGGAAATGAATGTTCACGCTTCTTCCACATATGTTGACCAGTCTCCTACTGTCCACATTCCTCTTTCAGAATTAGGCTAAAATTTGCCAATGATAACATTCAAAAGCGTGGCTCAAAATATTTAAACGTTGAGCTGGAAGTAGTCTTTTGGCTTTGTGAAGAACTGTTGACATGTTTCCATGAGCAGCGTGTATTGCACATCCTTTCCGCGTACAAGAGAGAGCGACATGGGTCCTGTCTGGCCACGTTCAGGAGAAGTGAAGTGTTTGAGCTCCAAACCTGCAAGGACATGTGCACGTGCTTAACTTTAAGCACAGTGGTTAGTTTGTTTGAAGTTAGGAACATGCCTCGTGTAGAACATTAATTACATGCAATAAGCTGTTGTTGGATGGCTGCGTATGTCAGTTCCTGTCAATCTCCCCGTGCTTCCCACTGCCTGAACTCGGGTTTGCTAAGCCGAAACTGATTCTGGTGGAGGAAATGCCTTTTATTTCTCTTTTTTTTCAGTGGTAAAAACAGGGGTTTCTTTCTGGAAATAGGCATACTGCATGCTTTTGAAGAGTCTCACGTTATTTGAGCACTGAAGTCTTTGGGACTATGAGTGTGTGTTAAATGCAGGATTATGAAGTTTCCCAATGTGTCTCAAATATTACAGGCTGTATTTTGCTTTCAAAGAAATAATGTAGTAAAAATATCTGATAGTGGGATCTTCGCCTTGATGTTCCTTTTGTTACATACTCTGTTCTAGTGAGTGACTAGGAAAAAAGGGGGTTTTGTTTTTGTTTTGCCTGGAGTCAAACAGGAGCATGCTGGTTAAAGGGATTCTGTGGGGGAGTTGGGCTGGAGAGGGCCTGAGGGAACTGGGAGAGACATCTACCACCAGCAGCTTGTCTGTGCTAGCTAATTATAGCTAGGGTACTGTTTACTTTAGTGGTGTACTCCTTATTTATTAGTTACTCGGTTACTGCTTGCCTTCAAGTTACGGGCTTGCAGCCAGTTGCTGCAGGGGAGGTGCAATGGGACGGGGAGGGCATCACGCAGAGCGGCGCGGCTCCCCGACCTGCGCCTAGGTTTTTGAAATGGGGGGGGACGATCAAAAAGGAAAGCAGACAAGTTAAAAAATGGGGACAACTTACGGAAATTTTTTACAGTCTAGAGGGACTGCAGTGATAAAATTATCGTGTCTCCATGACTTATCAGTCAAACTGGTTTTTTTCCCTTCTTTTCCTCTTGTCTTCAGAGCAAAATCTCACTTTTTGGTCTATGTGAAGTTACATTGATTTGAATAAAATCACGATTTTTTTTTTATACCTTTTCTAACTGGCACCACTTTGCGGGAATCTGGAGTTAGTTTCACGGGACAGTTTCACTAACTGGTAAGTTAGTTTCCTATCAGCACTTTTCCCAGCATGAGTGAATCCACACACACATATTTCACAGTTAATTAAAACTAAGTTGAGCTATTACAAAGGTTGCGTACGGAAACCCTAGGTCATTTAGGAGTCCAAATCCTTAAGAGTGGGACTCCTAGGCCGTTGAATCTCTTTGGGAAATCTTACCGTAATGATGAGCTTTGAGCAGGGCCCGTGGATTAGGTGTCTGGAGGAGGTAGTGCAGTAGAGCTATTTGCGCTGCTCGTTTTGTTGTTGCTTTTGTTATTCTGTTTGTAGTAATCTCGGTATAATAATTACCTCGGCAAACAAAAAGACAAAGAACAGCAGTGTTGTATGGGGAGGTGAATGAAGAGAATGGTGAGACTTTCTGCAACTGTGTTTGAGAAAGTAGAATGTGTCGTAAATAGTGATTTTCGTGCTTTAGCAGCATGGAAATAGTGTTGGCCCATGCGGTAATTATCAATAAAAGAGATCCTTCTCCAGTCTTTTTGAGCATGACAGTCTCTTGCAAAGCCAGGAGCATAACAAGAGCTGAACCTCGGTATGGTGGACCAATTACTGAACAATTTAGAGGAAGCTCTGTTAGGAGAATGAGCATACTGTAAGATCCATAAAAAAGGCAAAGTTTCTATCTCCAAAGGAGAAGGAAGGGAATAAAAGGAGCACAACAGGTTAAACAGTCTTGGCCAAAGAAGTGAGTACCCCTAGGCAGACCAGCATCTCTAATCAGTGGTAGTGGTACTAGCTCTGAGGGGAGGGAAATTCAGGCTGGTGCTCTCATGTAACATTAAAAAGGACAAGCAGTCTGTCAGGGGAAACAGTCATTGGCGTGGGATTTCTTCTCTTGATCAAAAAGACAGCGGCACTGCAGCCTGCTTTATCTATAGGGGAGGTGTTGGCAGAGGGCATTTTTTTCCCAGGCCATATCACTGGTCTGTGGTACGTTTTTCCCAAGCCGTAAAAGTCGTCACCTGCATTCCTCTCTTTAGCAAGGTTTCATTAACCCCTCATTTTCTTCTTTTCATTTGTTTTCACTTTTATGCTATTACAATTTTAAAAAAAGACTAAGAAAGATCTTTACAAAGCAGAAGGTGAGCTAAATCTGATGGACCTCGAAAATATGCCTGATTCTTGTCTCCAAAGCCAAAATTAATTTTCTCATCTGTATAAGTAATTCTTTATGAACAACACAGTACAAGTACAGTACACTGTTTCCCCTTCTCTCCTTTAATTGAGCTTCAAATCACAGTATTCTCAACCTTCCCCCCCCCCGCCCCCGGACAATGTTGACAGCCATAAGTCATCCTCAGCTGTAGCTGCAGTGAGATGGGATGAATTCTATGCTGCTGTTGACTTAGCTTTTATCATGCTAAGTAACAGAGCAAATCTCTAATGAAGAACTGCAGGTACTGTTCCTAGCGTTGCTGTCAGCTATGCAGGTAGTCAAAGTAATAATAATTGCCAGTGATGTTGCGGGGGGATCAAGATTTCAAGTATTCTTTTCATTTCATAGTATACCTTAAATAACTTAGGACCAATATAGAAGGGCTTCCAGGAGAAGAAAATTAAAATAGAAAGTAGGTTTTCTCTGTTTGAAGAAATTGTAAATAAAACTTGCATCTTTGGAAATATTTGACATCAGAGCGTCTCATTTCTTGATTGAGAATCCAGAAGAATTATTTTATTTAATTCAAGAAGTACTTCGAGTCTGAATCTTCAATGAGTTACTTCTTACTATTGCGAAATGTTCATGCATTTGGTGAGGTCACCTGTAGTGGCACATGTTCTGTGGCTTTTCTTGGTTAAAGGCAATACGCATTACAACAGGTCATCTGATTCTATGCCAGATCATAATTTTCAGTTTTGAGCATTTGTCAGTGTCCAAATCACTTAAGCAATAACACATTATTTTAGAAAACTCTTAATGGAGATGCAACTAAAGCGTCCAGAGTAAAGTCTTAAAGTATTAGGCTAGAGTCAACTCTGTTCATGTTGACTGTGGTCTCTACGTAATCGAATCTATAGATTGTGTACATTCTGCATTTCAGTTTGACATCTGATCAGTTTGCAGCAACTAAAGTTAAGGATCCTTAATGAACACCTTAATTCTTTTTGGTTGACGTTCTTGATATGTTCTGGAGACTGCAATGTTCCAAGTCTCTTTAGAAGTCTCTACCTAGCTGTAGTTTGTGGCCCATTCGTTGATGTTATTCACAGTATTTATTTTAGCTATAGTGATTAATAAGTCAGTCTGAGCTATTGGGGTTTCTTTTCTACAATGCCATATATAAAAAATGTAATGTAATCCATAATTCAGCTTGTTCAGCCTTTGTTGAGCAGTAAATCTTGCTTGGTCTGAAGTCACATGCAATTTTTACACTAGGTCTACTGAGACACAAGGTTTTCTGGACTTCAGAGAACTTTTAAAAGGTTATATATTGCCTCTTAAGCCATTTATCCTGGTGGTGATCACGACCAATTACTTTTTAACATAATTTTCTATATTTCTGCCCTTACTATATAAGTATTACATACTGCTGTGGTAAATTTATTAAATTGTACTAAGTAAGTGGGTGGGAGAAAGCAAAGCAGTGTTTCTTCTTGTGAAAATGTTTCTCCAACTACAGATTCTACAAAGTTAGATTTTTGCTTTTCTTACTTAAATGATGAATTTAATGCAAGTCTTCTAATTTCAAAATAATTCTTTAACAAGGCCGCATCGTCTCTAACTTATTTCTGAGTTATTTCATTAGACTATGTATTGATAGACATTACTTTTTAAATTAAATGTGTAATCATATAAACCTTAACAAAAATTACATACTTTTCCAAGGCTTTCGGCGGTATATTTTTATCTCCAGCATTCATTGGTGTATCTGTGTAGCTCTTTTCTGAAGAATTCTGATTTGTACTGAATTTCTGATAGAATTTTCCTCCAGAACAACAAAACCAAACTCATCTATAGCTTTTCCCACCTGCTCTGCGCTCTCCCTCTCAAGACAAAGCTACCTGACTTACGTCTGGTTAGAATGAGCATCACGTAAAACAGACAAACCGAGCTGTGTCAGATTAATCCTCCCTAAGCGGCTTACGCTCCACTTGCATAGAAAGACACGCTAACGTGGAGAAGTTGTTCAGAACTGACACCAAACTAGAGATTGCGTATCAAAGAAAACGCCTTCCCTACCTGTTCTGAAGTCTAGCCTGTAGTGTGAATTGCTCTTGTAGATCTGCTGATGGAACACTTCTGGCTGGCCGTGCCCTGTCCTCTTGACGTTGGGGGTACGCATACGTGAGCAGCACGGCGCGGTCACAGAGCGCCACAACAGTCGTACTTTGTCTCAGTTGATGGGGCAGTCGCAGCATACAGCGTAATTCATGTTGACAGTAAGAACTTGCAGATAGGCAGCCTAAAATGGTGAAATCATTATAGAAATTTACTTAACCGGTTGAACGGCCGTAGCAGATTGGTTGAGCCAGCCAAATCCAAGAGACTCTGAAGGAGATATCTTCTCTACTGCAATTTTTAAGATTAATTTGTGGTGGCTTCTATATCTTTCGAATACACATATTTTTATCTTTTAATAAATATACTAATGTCAAAATTAATAGTAATTGATAAAATACTAAGTGCATCTTGTCATCTCTCTTGTTCAGACATATAAAGGTATTCTTTTCATGGTTAAATTTTGAGGAGAATTATTGAAAAGAAGGCAACCATATAACTGAAAATAAACCCACTGAATTTTTATTTATATTTCATTCTCCTTAGACGAATGTGTTAGCAATTTAATGAATAATATAGTTTTACATTGTATTTTAATTAATTCACTAAATGTTTTCCAATTACTTGTTATTCTGTGATTTTAAATCTCTTATCCATGACAAAAATCAGATTTTTGTCTACAGAAATTGGATAAAGATGAGAGTTTACAGGAGGAGCTGCCTTAAGTATTTAAACAATACTATTTCTTAAAAAACTTATTTTTAAATTGTATTTCCTGTTTGTTTTTTTCATTTTGCAAGCTGGTACTACACTCTTCCCACATACACTTCAAGAGTGTGAATTCTTTTGATGTGTCTTGGCTGCAGCAGTGCTTTACCCAGTTAAAAGAGGGATGTGGCAGCCTGCGTCCGTAAGGCGAAGGACAAGAGGGATGCTATTTTGTCGCTGCGTGTCATTTGCAGGTAGAGCCAGCTCCTTTTGCCCAAGCGTGACAGTCCAGGCTATCTTCCTGCAGGACAATGGTGGCTTCGAATGAGGGAGGGAAGCCTGTTGGTGTGGCAATATTTTTAATGCATTATTCTTTTTCTCCGAAGCACGTGACCGCAGAGTCAACCCTGTGTATTTGTTGTGAGAGGCAGCTGGCTATGAGAGCGAGACCTGGGAGCACCTCCTGTTCTTGACTTTCACCAAACCCTAACCAATCACCTGCTTCCATACATTTTCTTAGAACGTAATTTCAACAAGTTTTAGTCATACCCTCTAGGATCTCCATAATACAATTCTGTAGGTACAGCAAATTCTTTAAATCGCCGTTAGCAGCAGAGCACACAGGCATGTTACAGACTTTAAGCACGAGAGACCTAAGTCTGTAGAGAGAAATATGCTTTGAGTATTATCCATATAAAAAAAGAGCTATCCCAAACTTTGCATTTAAAAATATTTCTCTAAAGTGTGTCTTTCAGTATAAATGCTGATGTGCGTTGGCATTAAACGGTTGTGTAGAGAACGCTCTGTAGCCCAGTAGGATGGGAATTCTTCCGTTGTCAGTCTGGCTCTGCTTCTGTCTGTGGCTTACTGCAGTTGACTTTATCTTCCGTGCGCTTATCTTGTTCATTGCTATTCATAACCCATACTTGTGTGAAGATGGGCCTTTATTCATAAGAAATATTTGCCAAGTTCCTTGTTCCTTTATGTAAAGGAACAATAAATACTATTTGAACATATATACCTTTGATTTGTTTTCATTCTCAGTTTAATTACACAGCGTGTATTTTAGACACATAGGTCTGATTCTTGTCTTGTATTCATTTGCCTTTGCATGCTACCAAGCATGAGAAGAAAGCGAGCAAAAGCAGTACTGCTTTCTAGGTAGTGGGATGTTTGGGGCCATCTCTGTGTTCGGGTGATAGACCTGCTTCAGGAGAAGGCAATAGCCAGGTGGTTCCTGGTTTCCGGGCAGTTTAAGGAGATCACCTCCAAAGATGCAGAAGACGAAAACATGGCGAGCCCTCAGCTGTATGAGAGGAGAGGTCTCTGACGTTTCACTCCGCTCCTCTCCTCCCCATTTAGTCCCCAAACTCTGCTGTCTTTATTGTGTAGCTGGGGTGGAAAGGCCGCTGGCATATTGCAGTCGGGTTGTGGGAAGCACGCCGAGAGCAGAGGAGACACTTCTCGGTGTCTTCGGCTAACTCGCCTAAGTCCTGTCCACTAGATCTAAAATGTTCCGACCCTCTCCCTTTGGTTATTCAGGCAGCTGGAGCCCAGCTGACCCACGTGATGGGTAGGGAGAAGTAATTACTAGGAATTCGCAGAGCAAATGCAGGGCGCGTGGATCTGGGCTTGACGTGCTGATGCGCTGCTGCACAGGTACTGTTTAAAGTTACCGTTTCTGACGGGAGTCTCTTTCCCCTTTGTATGAAAGCAGCATAATTAATCAGGCTGTAATGAATTCAGGTACTGCCAGTTTGTCACCTCAAGAGAGAAGTTACCAGAGCGGGTTGAAATCCAATTGAAAATATGGTGGCGATTAGTGTTTAGTATTTAAAGACCTGTTTTAACATGTGTAGTGTAACAGCAGACACCTTTTGATAAGGCTGGGACACGTGTGTTGTATAGCTTGAAATATACCTCCAAAAATAAGTGGAAGATGATCCAAAATTCTCCTGAAAATTTAAAATTAAACAACCCACTATTTTACAGTGCATTTTCCAGATTGGAAAGGGCATATATCATATCTAGAAAAGGAGTCTGCAGCTCTACATGTTATCTGATTTGTATATTTCATTTTGTTTTTATTAACAAAAATCTCAGCTCGTTTCAGTGTGAAAGTCGTCAGGCATAATCTATTCACTCAAAATCAAGAATCGCCAAACAAAACAATGTTTTGGCTTGTGGTTAAAGTTGTTACTCTTAGCGATCTCTTACAAGCGTTATTTGAACAAAGGTGATGTTTTTGGTGCGGTGCACAGATTAAGTTACGGGGGATCTGTATTGTTACTGGTGGTGCTGTTTTCAAATGTCAGTGCTATTGTACGTCCTATCTGTAGTTCAGTAGGAAAATTCCATGGGTGTTTTTGTTGCAAAAAGAATGAGGCAATAAATTAGGCATTGCTTTAGTTGCTTAGGTGATTTTTAAAATGCGTTTTATTTATGTTGTTGGGGGAGATGATATTTTAGCAGTGACTGTTTTCTAGGGCTTCAGAAAGAATGCCATCCGTATGACTTCTTACAGAGGTCACCACCATGAAGTTCTGACAGTGGAATGGTTCGTGCAAGAGCACTCACTTTAGACAAAATCAACTGGATTATTCTAAATAATGTAAATAGGTGGCATGGGTTAGACGGGCTGATATTGCCTGGAGTGAATTAGGAAGCACTCATACGAGCTATTCTGCTGGCAGATCTTCAGGATAATAACTTCAGCAGGGGGCAGTGAGGAGCAGCTGGGGGGCATAAAGCCTTTGATCAGCACAGCTGGATCCAAAGCTAACATCTGTCTATAGTCTTAGACTCGACACTTTTGTTAATACTGTGAGCTGTATTTGCATTTGTTGGATTATTTGGTAACAGTACTTTCCTGTCTCTAGTGTTCCATTTCTTTCCATAATCCCCCCTCACAGCAAAATCAGTATTGGCAATTCAGAAGAAGTAGAACAATTATCTTCATGTAACCCTTTAACAATTATTAACTTTCCTATACTTTTCCAGCAATGGTTGTACGTGTAAGTCTCAGTAAAGAGCAGCTGTGAAATTAAAATACAGGCATTACAGAAAGAAGCTGTTCAGTTGCGCTGCGATTGCCATCAAAGAGCGCGTACACGTACTCACTCTGCCTCTCTCAGAAGGGATGCGCAGGAGTCCGTGTGCCCAGATACTCGGGATATTTCAGGTTCCTACAGTCGCGAAGCTCCTCTGTGCCGGTGAATGGCTGATGGGAGGACGGGAGGTTGGAATTTACAGGCCAGTGCACGCGTGACCATAACTGAGTTGATTATAAACATCCTTGTGATAATTTAATGACAACTTAAAGAACACAGGGAAGAGAAGCTTGGATTTAAAAAGCGGTGTTGTGAAGTAGCAGTCTTGGTGTCTGTTGAGCTTCCCTGCATACATTTATTCATGTCTTTCCCTTTTCTTACGCGTTCTCTATATGCTTCAGAGAAACAAATCTCGTAAACATTTGCTTATTTTTGGCAGGGAATAATAAAGCAGACAAGTGTCACATGAATGATTGTGACACTTGTACAAATGTCTGTGAGCTCAAACAGGACAGGCCAATTATGTTTTGACCTATTAACTATAGCTGTCTTAGGTACGGGGGGGGGGGGG
>VYXH01007764.1:1422864-1484915 GCA_013397275.1 Burhinus bistriatus
TTCATAGAAATTGTGATCCAGGCATTTAAAAGTCACTTCAAGAGCAATGTTACTCAGAAGCATATTGAGTCTTGAAAAATGCAGCTATAATTTTCCCTTTTTAAAATTAATTTTCTTATTCTTCTGGAAGAGCCACTAAAAAAGGTCTACAATATAACCTAGAGTAAAATGCTCATGTGTGTGTGTCTCTCTCTCTATATATACACACATGCATATAGACATATATAATAATTTCTAACTACGTATCTGGCTTATTATCAGCCATTTGGTATAGCATTATAAGCTGTCTCGAACATGACAGAGACTAATCTGAATGAAATTAGAACAGTTGTGTTCTGTGTTTGATGATTGTAAGTTGACGGGGTAAATCGGAACTTTCCAAGTTTCAGCATGTTACTTGCTAATATATCCTCTGGAACGGTGGGTTTGTGGAACGGCCAACACACCCTTATGGCCAGCTAAAATTTGATTTCAGTTTCTTACCTAATGGACTGACACATAATACGTTATTTATTAAAACTGTGATTCTAATTGAAGTTTTGTCTAAGTAAACATTAGTATATTGGGTTCAAATGGTACTTTTCTTCAAAGTACTGTTTCCTTTATTGAGTTCCTGCTGCCATCAATCATACACTCTTAATCTCGTGCTGTTTATCTCATCTGCCCTGAACATAACTCTCGCCTGCTTTTCTTTGAATTTATAAATCGCAGAACTAAGTTTGCTCTTGAAATCCACTTAAAATTCTGTATTTCAACAAAATGAGACAAAATAAGATGATTTTAACTATACCTATTCTGAATGCTTCCGTGAGTTTGCATTCTATGGAAAACTGTTCTCCTTCAGCTAGCAGTTTTATTTTATTCTGCAAAAATAAACATAGCTGTTCTTAATTAAAAAAAAAAAGTAAAGGTAAATTAATGATAGTTTAATGAGTTTTCTGGCTGTTTACATGTTTTTCCTAGTCAGTTCTGCATCGTGATATTCTTATACATTATATTATGATGCTCTGATCCAAAAGTAAAATTAATAGCTGTAAAAAGTGACAACATTCTGCTGTAAGGATGTGCAATATTGTCTATTAAAATGATCCTGTTTAAAGAACATTTTACTGAACTTCATTTTTCTTGAACTGCATACTAATTTTAAAGGTCAGTGTGGTTAGTTACCATAGTAGTGACCTAAAAATAACCTTTCTAGTGTACCTGTATATTTCTGATCTGTAGTGTTAGCATTCAGAAATGTTCTTTCCCTTAGAGTTTCAGCAGCTAAATAAGTTGCAACCCCTTCAGCTATACTCATAAAAATTTGCTTCCAGACAACATGGTCTGTTTATTGTGTAATAATCGAAATGGCACTAAATTGCAATGATTGCTGAACACTTAGGAATTGCATTAACCACTTAACTGCTAAACTATTTTCCATTTTCTTCCTCACTGTGCAGTATTGTATTGATTTTCCTCTTAGTTAGAGCTGCTTACTCAACCTCCGAGATGAACGGAATATTTTAGTAGCCTCATACACTGTCATATTTTGAGTCAATCAGCGGTGACCTCGCCTAAGAATTTTCTAGAGGTTTTTAAAAAAAGCTATCAAGCAAAATTGCTCGCAGTGCATAGCCTTGAATCTTTACAGAAAATAGAAACACAGAACAGCTCTGCTAAGAGAGTTTAAAAAAATTAGGAGGAGGATTAAATTTTTCTCTTTCTGTCTCTGTGAGCTGGGTCATTTCCTATTACCTTCAGTGCGCTGCTACCGAGACAAATCAGTTAATGGTTACGAGGCCTTGCCCAGGGACTCAGTTGTAGCCTGCTACCTGGGGTTGGGGCTGTAATTAAAAATCTAAATACGGTGACAGGTGAAGAATTTTGGTAGTGCCATTGTTTTCTACGGGGATGTTGGTGACTTTTGTTTTCTAACTGTTCTTTGTTAACCGAGGTAAACCAGACAAGCGTTTGAGCAATATCAAACTTCAAAGCCCCACGATGATTGCTAGCTCTGCTAGTTTTCTTACCAAATATTTTAGTTTAAAATGGGTTTCCTTCTTACTCCCAAAGATTTACAGAGAGAAATTCCGGTCCTGTTTGTTTCTGAGAAAACTTGTCAGAAAAAGCAGAGGGGCTTTTTGGTTTGTGTTTTTGGGGGTTGTTGTTTTTTGGGGGTGGTTGTTTTTGGGTTTTTTTTTTTTTAAGCGAAACCTTTCTGAAATCTTGCTGCAAAAAAAAGGGGAGGAAGGCTGAGGCAGGTAAGGAAGAGTTAAGTAGAAATGGAGCGGGGATGCTGGGGGGCAGCAGTGCTGCAGAACATAGCAGTGTTCGTGCGAAGGCAAGTCATTTCCCGAAACACTGCAGACACATGGCCTGCGGCGCTCTAAAACCTTTGGAGACCAAAATGGCTCGCAGGAGTTAGAAGTAATAAGGTGTTTTTCCCTTCTTTCTCCTTCACTGAAATTCTGTAAGGTTGCTATGCATTACCAAGGAACAATGCCACTATTTTTGTGTTTTATATGGGTATTAAGATCCATTACAATTTGACATTTTTAAGATTGGTTATCCTGTAGTTTGGTGTTAAATTGAAGTTGTTTGTTTTGAATTTAATTCTTTCATTTTTCAAAGGAGAAAAGGCAGCACTGCTGTGCTGATAGCTTACTGAAGTATGCCAGGATTTGATGTTTGAATTGAATGTTTGCTATCCCAAAATATAGGCAAAATTATCTGCAAAAGAAGTCTCGGGGTTTGGTGGTTTGGGGTTTTTTAATCATTTTTTAAGTCTGAAAGATGCTTTCTGGCTAGCTTTTCACAATCAGATTGGAGAAGGTACTGCACATACAATATCTTTAAGGCATACTGTTTCTGGGATTATTTTTAACACTATGTTACACATCCAAGATGTGTTGTGCTTAATGCAACCTGCTTATGATTATTACAACCCTGGATGTTTGCAGCAGCTAAATAAACTCCACATCAAACAAATTACTGCAGCAACGTTATTAGGCCAGCAGCAATGTTAAGGACATCTGTTAACTCTTTTTCAAATGCCCTGTCCTTACTGGTTTATTCCAAACATTTCTGTTGTTAATTACTACTTGAGTACATGAAGTAGTCCTTCAGCCAGGGCTGTGAAGACCAGCCCAGGAGCAGGAGGAGGCAGGTTTAGGTCCCATTCTTGGCCCTGCTCTGTACGCCGTGGTTAGGGGGGACCCGTAGCCTACGGTTTTCAGGTAAACACAGGTAAATGGGGAGAGAGCAATGGATAATGGGCAGGTTTCCGTTGCCGTAGAGAGAGCAGCGGTCCTTGCTGGAGCCGGGGAGGCCTGGTCTCAGTCAGCAGGGCGTGGGCTGGTCAGCTTCCCCCACTTGGGCACTGAAAGTCTGACTTCTTGTTACGAGAGCTGGCGAAAAAAATCTGCGATGAAACTTTCTCTGTCAAAATGTATTTTTGTCAAAGATAGAATGTTTAGCAAAAATACATCTGTTTCAAAAACATATTTGTCAAGAAGGTTTCTCGGCTCCAGGATGACATTTCTAGTGAGAAAGTGAGTCTATTGCCGAGTGGCTCAGCCCAGATCTGGGAGACGGACGATGAATAGTGCCTTAGCCACTGGGTTGACGAGTCTCTCTGCCACTCACGGTTGTTATAACGCAGAATGAAAACGTTGTTGACAATTGAAATGTTTTCCGGCTTCCTCTTTATTATGTGGTAAAATGTTACACGTTAGAACCCAATTCATAATTCTTTTTTAAAAAAAATCATTTCTTTGCTTTTGAAATTCATGTGAGACCATAAGGTGTTTTGCTAGCTGGTACCAAGAGTGGCCCCGGTCTCCTCTTTATTTGCAATTTAGTGAATTGCAGATACTTGATCATGAAAACAAACAGGATGCTGTTTTCCAAAGGTTAGATGGGACTTAAGAGCAACTCCGGTAAATTAAAACAAACAAGCAATAATAAAAGGACCTGCAGAAATTCTCTATAGACGGTGTCTAAAAGCTTTCTGTGTGTGTTGGGAAGTTTGCCAGAACAGTGTGAATGTACACGGCTTTTCATCAGCGTTGCAGGAAAAACAGATGCAAAGTAAGGAATACTCAATAAGCGTGTTTTGGTTTTGTCATCTGAGCAATGTCTGATTTTTCAAATTACAGTCTCGCCTCTCAGTGCGATTGAAGCTAACCCCTAGCATATACTTACAGTATTGCCAATTCCAGTATTTTCTCTTGCTCGTTACTGCTGTAATTCAGTTAATCACAAAGCGCATGGGGCTCGTCGCAGTGTGTGAGGCTGTGGAGGATCACAGCTGGGATAGAAACCTCTGGTTAAATGATTCACCTGGGAGTAGACTGAGCCACCAAAGACGGGACCAACTGCCTGCCCGTGCACAAGTTGCAGGTTGCGCGGTGGCACCTCTGCTTTGCCCTCCTTCTCCTTGGCAAGACCCAGACGCCCAAGCCCAGCGCTGGACCTCGGGTTGCCAAGCCCAGTGGCTGCCACCAGCCCCGACCAAGGTTTCTCCCCTAGCAGATTCCCATCCCTGCTCCCTACAAGCCTGCCAGATAAGATCAAGGGTTGGCCAACTTTTAGTTGTGGGCCAATGAATTATGCGGCTGGGGTAATTAGATGTTTTTGTTTTGTGCATCAGGATTATGCTCCTGGGGTGCCAACCGAGGAAAGTCTGCGAAACTGCATAACAAAAGTCATTTTTATGCAGAGATGGAAATATCTGAAAGCAAAAGACAACTGGGGAGGGGGGGTGGGTGGGGAGATAACGTCCTCCTGTATTTGGAGAGGAAAAGTGAAGTGCAAAGGCTAGTTGTTATCCATTAAAGCTTTTCTTTCTTTTTCTTGCATTGTATAGGGAAGGAGAGGCTGCTTTAGCATGAACGCCAAAAGAAAATAAGTACTTCTCTCTTCCCCCAAGTAGAGCTATAAAATATATATAGATGCTTTTGTGTAGTTGGAAAACATGTATGGAATTATATATGGACATTCAGGGACTCCGTATATTTGTATAGTCACTGTATGCTGTTTGTGTAATAGGACCCTGATTACAAGTAAATTCAGTATTCTTTAATTAAACGAAAGTTTCCATTATATCCTTCAGTTGCATATTTTGAAAGACATTTGAGGTAGCAGACTAGTATGTCGTTTTCACTTCTCTAACCTACATGCCTTATGTTTCTGCCTCGAGATAACATTGAATAACATATTTAAGCTACTCGTGTGTGAAAAAGCAAAATTATATCTCATGAACTGATTTTTTCACACATTCAAAAAATCAAATTCCCCTTTTGTTCAGATGCTAAATAGAAATCAGAAGGGAAACTATGTTTGTAGAAATAGACAATATTTCAAAACGGAGAAGATATGAATACTTTTCTTGAGAAGGGATTATACTCATTTTAAAAGTTGAATCATTTTACAAAGGTATTCTTTTACAAATGTAGTTTTCATTGTGTAGGCATTACAGTCTGGTTCAGTTGATAATGAGTCAGAGAAGTTTACTGAGCTGTTATGATTTAATATTTTAAGTTGAAACTAGATATTGTAACACAGTAATTGGTGATAACCATATTTGATTCTCTCTTCAATTTCATCATCCAGAAGAACTAGTACTGTCAAGTGCTAATGCTTTATTTATATATAATAAAAACTAGAGGTGCATATGTTCTCATGGCTATTGTTAGTAATTATTAAATATATATATATGTTTTCCATACGTCTGTGTGGATGTAGTAGTTCTGTATGGGTATGTATAAATTATACCAAAGCCACAGTCTTTCATAGATTTTAATTACCATGTAGCTATTCTTTGAGTTTTTGTAAACAAGGCAGGCTTTAAATTTGAAAGCAGTCCGCTGGATGAGCTGTTCTGGCAATCCCTAGAATTAAAGCTTAGTCTTTCAAACTCCAACATCTATATGAAATAGAACTTGATGACATGGGATGCAAGTCTTAAAAAAACAAAACAAAACAAAAAACCAAAAAAACCCAAACCCAAAACCCCACACACCAAAAAACCAACCCAAACAAAACACAAAACCAACGAAAACCCCCCAATAATAATAAAAGTTTCAAATAACCTCTCTCGATTTAGAGAATTTGTCCAGTTTTCTGAAATTTGGGGATGACTTTTGTTTAGTGCCATAAAATTAACACTTTATTTTTCAATACGATGCTACTGTTCAGTTTTTATGGGTACACAGAGTAGCAAGATGGTAAGGTGTTACAGTAATGCTGCTGTTTGTGCAAAAACCGAATTCTGCTTCATGGTGTGAGTTGGTTAGACAGAGACTGCGCCAAGCACCGTGGGGAACATTGCTAAAATCCTGGAGCTTGCTCTCGGAAAGTATTGAGTCCACTGGAGTTCCACTGGAGGTGATGCACTTTTCTAAATAAGAGTGTAATAGAAACACAGTACTTTATACATGAGTATGTAAAGAACGTGGTAGGATCTTGAGCAATATTTTTCAGAATAAAGAATGTTCTGGTTAATGATTTGTCTTATGAACTGGGGGGGAGGAGAAGCCAGTAGTTTTGAAGGAATTATTTATTTAAAACCCTGACCAAATTAAGTCACCTGGGGCGCAGTGAAGGCTTCTGAAGAGCAGCATATAATCCAGCCGTCCATTTTGCTGCAATTTCATTTTAGAAGGGTAAGTAGAAGCCGAGCGCTAAGAAGTGCGGCGGTGAGCGGGAAAAGCTGATACAGGATTATCAAGGTTGGAGTTCAGATAGAACAGATGGTAAAATAGTTATAACCTACTGTACCATATGTTACTGCCGCACGCGTTCAGGTAGCACATTCTATGTACTGCGTGGAAAGATCAGTGATCCTAACGCAGGTCTTTAGAAAGACCAAAAAAGCTCTTGAAAAATTGATTTCATAATTTCAGGCCAGGTTACTGGGAGAGCTGTAATTGGTTAAACTGCACAACAGAACTCACGGCTCCAGAAAGGGATACAGAAATCTGGGCGTAGCATGCAACTGTATCTTTTCCAATTCCCAAAAAGCTCAAATGAAGCTTGTATTTCAGGAAGTCTGTTTCAGGCTCGTGATACTTGAATTTCTGGGGAGACTATTTAAAGAAAAAACAAATTCACAGCACTTGAATTCAGACGATTAAAAACAAGTTACAATTTGATTTATGATTTTTGTGACTTTTAATGGGGGGCCCGATTTTCAGAAGAGCTCTCTGTCTTATTAAGGTGCCAGTGAAGTGACGAATTTCTCATTGGAAACAACGGGAGCTTCACGGGGTTCGAGTGCTTCAGAAAATCTGACTCCCGGTCGACCATCTCTGCTGTTAATCCTCACGCTTTTTAAAGAATCTGATGTGATACCATGAAAACAGGAAGGTAGAAGACAGAAAAGAGAAAAAAGGGTTAATCAAGTCAGAAGTACTGGGAGAAGAAGTGGAATGGTAGCAAAGAAGAAAAATGAAGGCAGAGAGTTGTGATTTGGAGTGGTGCTAAAGAGCCTCTGGGCTTGAGATTCATCTCGCATTTTATAATGCTCATGTTGTGTTGTATCATAATGCACTTGCTCCTACTAGAGCTAGCTGCTTCTCCTCTCTCACTGCCAATGGTAAAAATAGGCCAGTAGCATCATTCTGTGCTATTGAGCGCATTCGGAATTCCACGGTGGTTTTTTCACTCGCCTCTCTAATTAATTTAGTAATCCTCTGCAGCGTGTGTAGGTTGGCGTATGTCTGCTCGGTTGCCCTCTTCCGTCATCTGTTCGAGTTCTCACGTTGCTGATGATTGGTTGTGCCAGCTCCCTTCCAAAGACAGGGAATATATTACACTCCGCTGCCTTTTGTTTAACTTGGCCGAAAAAAATCCCATCACGAGCCTCCGGTTCTGGCTAGTACTTTGGGAAAGGTTTTTCTTCGGGAGTTGCAACCCTCTTTTTTTTATATAATATTCATGTTTCTTTTATTTTGGGAGTAATTGGGTCTGAGAGACTTGTCAGTTTGCACATTGATCGTTGTCAACTTTCAGGACCTTGTTAGTATTAGCTGTTCAGCATGGGTCAGATGATTTACGGCTTTAGATGATTTTGTGTCTGTCTTAGACTTATTTCCTGTTCTGTATTATAGTATCTGTTTTAGTTAGAGTTGTTCGTAATGGAGCCTTCGATTTTGGCTATCTGGTTTTTAGTTTATTTTAAATAATTAATAACTATATATATAGGGTTTTTTCCTAATAAAGGAAAGGTGATGATAGCTGTGATATTTACTTGTTAATTCTTCTTTTCTTGAGGTAGTCTGAGTGGTATCCAAACTTAGAAGGATAGTAAAGATGAGAAGTTAGAGAGAACTAAGAGTAGAGCTTTCACATCTGAGAACAATGTTTTTGTGCATCACCATGTCTCTTCCATGATCATCTGTAGACTGAAGAGGGGTTTTTATATTTTATTTTAAGGTACTGGTATGGATTGCTCAATCTTTTTGTTACAGCGAGATACTGTTGGTTAAAGGATCTTCTGGCAAGTTTTTGTGATTCATTTAATGCCACTTTATAAAAGGAGGTGGATCTGGGATCCTTGTGAGAGTGTGAAAGGATTAACTTTACAAAACAATGAAGTTTGTTTTTTTCAAATGGCTTAGTTTGAAATTCAAGGTTTATTCTCCGTTGTTGGCTGTGTTGAATAGAAGTGTCTTTAAAAGGTTGGTTGTTAGCTTTGTGGTGAAATGGATTGGAGGAAGATGAGGATTTGGGAATTCATGGAGTAAGAGGGGATTACAGGTTTTCTAAAATGTTAGAGCAAAGTTTAAATTGTCAGTATAGTGTTTATAAGTTAAACTGATCTGCTTTTTACTCAAGGCTTGGCTGTCTTCTTTTGTCTGATAATGGAGAGAAAGGAGAAACCTGTACTGACACTAAGAGGTTAGAGGACAGTATGAAGCAGAGGTTTGTTTAAAAAAAAAAGGAAGGTGGTGGAAGTGTGTGTGAAGTTGTGCGGCAGATCAGATTGCAGTCCCCAGGACAGAGAGCAAGGAAGAGTGGTGGAGACATGCAGGTCAGCAGCCCATCTCCTTAGAGTCCTGGAGAAGTGGTCCTGGTGTGGAAGAGAGAAAGAGGTAAGGGACCTTAAAAAGGGCTCGAGAAAGAGTACAGCGTGATGAACAGCCCACAGTGACCATGGCATGCAAGGGACTGTCTTCATAACGCAGAATGGGAAACCAAAGAACCTCTTGGACGGGGGCTCCTGTAAGCTTACTGACGTCTGTAGGCCAGAAAACCCACCTTGCTTCCTTTTTGGAGCCATTCTTCCAAGAGTTATTTGTGCCAGTCTGATTTAAGTTTTTTGAATATTTTCTGAGCAAACAAAACCGCTAACTTAAAAACAAGTCAGGAGTGAGACAACTGTAAGAAACAGAAGTGTCAAGAAATCAAGAAGTGAGTGGCTAAATTATTCAGCACCTTCTCCCTGCTGAACTCTGTCATCTCTCCCTAATGTCTGAAATGCACCAGGCCTTAATTACATTCCATGGTATTTGCAGCAACAGAGTGTTAGCCATCTTCCACATTTTATGTGCAAACGTTAATGTCTTATTTCCTGTACACTGGACTGTGTTCTGACGACGTGTTTATCCTGCAAGCTGAAGGTATTAGCATTCAGGGCTTAATTTTATTGCCACTCAGTTCTGAGATAACCGCATTGCCGCTTCGTTTTGTGTTATTTAATGGGCTGGGTGCACAAATTAGGGCCATACGCTACCCTCCGTCCGCGGAGGAGCCTCTGGTCACTACAGGGAGAGGTTGCTACCGCTGTTCGTAGATGGTGACTGATCCACGAGCAAATTTTACACGGGAATAAACCGTGCCACGAGCTGGTAGATCTGTGGCTATTTTTGCCCTTTGTTTGGCAAGTGATGCATATTGGCACTTGCAGGATTGCTGGGAGTGTGCAGGATGGCCCACAGTTGCAGACGTAATTATTTTAAAGTCTGGGTGTTATACATCATAATTAGGCTTAAGAACTGAAAGTCAGTTGAGATGAATGAGGGCAATTCATGCTCTCAAGAGCTGAGAAAATGATTTTGGTTTAGATTTTGTCATTTGTAAGAATTTTTTTTCCACAAGTGTTAAGATGTAGATACTTTTTTCTGTCTCCTGCTCTTCCCCCTTCCACGGGAGGGACTGGCGATATATGAAACAGCTGTACGATACCTAGGTCTCACCTCAAACAGGTGAGATATAGCTAGCACGTGACATGCCACGATGCACTTGTTAGTGCTGAGTTTTGCTTCATCAAAACCAGCTATGAATGAGTCTAGTCCCCCCCAGTGACCCTGTCCCCTACAGTTCTGCTCAGCATGTCTTCAGTACGAAATAGACCAAAAAAAGCAACCTGTGCTGGCTAGCAATTATGTATGTTTTAATTAGATATTTAAACAATTAGATTTTACAGTTATATGTGTCTAGAGATTGATGAATGTCAAGAATATTTTAATTATTCTAAGTTTGTGATTAAATGAAAGTGACAATTGTACAGGTTAGAAACGTAAGGGCCACCCACTATGTAAAAGTGAGATAATTTTGAAGTAATATCGAGGATTACCACAAGAGAAAATTCAGGTGGGAATCAAATGTGAGTCAAGGAAAATGAGAATCCTGCAAGTTGGGCTGTAGGTCTTCTCCCAAAGTTGGTTTGACATTTCTTGACTCTTGAGAGCGAATGTAGGGATGTACAGCCTGACTGGGCTGCAGTAAGATGGGCAAGTCCTTTAAAAAAAAGAACCACCACCAGGCCCCCCCCCCCATTATTATTGAAAGATGAGAAGGGAAAAGCACCACAATGCTTGAAAAATAACAATAAAAAAATTTGGCATGATGAGTATTTCAAAGGGAGCAGCACTTGATTAAACATTGGGAAAGCACGGGAGGAGAAACATTCCAAACAAAATGAAAATATACGTGTATGATGGAAACAGGATAAATAGAATATTCCACTTATAATTACCACTGCAAGAATGCAGCCCAAACTTAGAGCTCTTAATCAGGTAAAATTGTCGTCGCTTTTAAGTCCAAGTAAGGCAGTGAGTTGTGGTAGGTATGAGATGTTTGTGGATAAAGATGTTGGCAAGCTGCATCGCTGCAGTGAGGAGCGGGTCCATGAACCACGTAAATGAGAAGAGCTGGAGCCTGCACCACCGAGCAAGTCATGAGCGTGTTGCAAGAAGTCGGAGGGTACGAGGCATCCGTTTTCATCATGTACCGAGTGCGGGACACAGAGATCTTGAAGAAGTTAAAAGTCTGCACAGAACGCAGAGCTGTATCGCTGTGCAGGAAAAACCTGAGTTTTTCTTTCTCACGTTAGCGCGGTGATTATTCAGAGATCTGCATGCCTCACTTGATTAAGAAGCCAAAGGTAGTTGCAGTCTGGTTTCTTCCTGAGCATGCCCCGTGGAGGACTGGGCGGCTGGACACCCATCTCCCGTGAGCAGGTGAACGTCATAGCCCCTGGCCACCTTACACCTCCTCTGCGTGACCGTGGGGTTCCATTGGGGCGGACTTCTCTCCGTCGGCTCCCGCTGAAATGCCACGCGACCTGCGTTTGGCCCCTGCCCTCGCTCGGGGGGGAGGGATGCTCTCTTAGAGGAAGGACTGGGGGGCCAGGTTGGGAGTAGGTGCTGAGTTCTCTCAACTGGAAGGTTTTGGGGTGACGCTGTTTTACAAAGCAGGTTTTCAGTTATAATAGTACTTGCGTACGTGACTTAGCTTAACGTAATAAAGGCAAAGAGCAGGTACGTAGAAAGCGTTCTTCTTGTAATGGCAGCCCATTTCTTTGGGTTGAAATAGCATCGTGTAATTATAAACTAAAGCGATCGCATCTAAAGAAAAAAATTTCACTGTATCTATGTCTTAGTATGATTTACCTTCCTCTCATTATTTCTTAATATAAAAATTACTGCATGCTGTCTTTGAAATGTTGCAATTGTGTTGGTATTTGAAGTACTTGTAAATACTTGTGCAAATCAGGTTTTCTGATGTTTGTCTGCAGGGCGAGGTGTGTGTTTATGTGCCCAGGGGAAACGAGATGCATTTGCATCCAAGAGGGTGTAGCAAGCCAACGCGTGCCAAAACGGAGTCGGTAGGAACAGTTGTGCTGAAATCGTACAGGATAGAAACGCTTGCAAGTGAAAATAACTAGCTTCCGAAGAAATACAGGTACCTCATCCTCCCTGGAAATGTTGCCGATCTGAAGGCCCAAATGATAGCTTTCGGTCACGGATCTTTCTGAAGACACTTGTAAAGCCACCATATTGCGCAGATGAAGATGCACAATCTTTTTGTAGATATAATTATATTTCATACAGTATTGTTAATCTTTGAGGTGCTGGCAAACAGTTATTACTTGCTTTTCTGTACTTCAGGGGAATACCGATTTAAGGACATTTCGTCTCTCCTTTAAATCAGTGAAATCATTACTGTTAACCTCGGCGGGTGCTGAATTAAACCCTAAATTACGTGGAACAGCTAATCATACATAATATTATACCTGTTTTTCACGTACGAAGTGCCTCTCAGCCAAAGATCTAATAGCATTTTATGCAAGCAAACATCACTGCTGCAGAATATCTCCAGCATATTTCTTATGATCCAGGAGCTCTTATTCAGGAGAGCAGACTGGTCTGTACCGTACCTTCCCACTCCTCTTCGGTGCGTGGAGCTCGGGGAGAGAAAATTCCTGGTATTTTTTTACTCGGTAGATAGCTTGGCTTTGGATTGTTGCTGTGTGATTCCCACTTTCAGACCGCGCTTGCAGTGGAAGCCTGCCACAAGGATGTGCCATGTAGCCTGGGAAGAAAACCAGCAGATCTTTTATCATTACCGCCTTGTCTCTCTGGGTCACAGAGAAGCAATAGCCGCAGTTCAAGACCGTGTTCAAAGGAGAGATGTCAGGACTGAATTGTTTTCTGGTGAAGGAAGGGTGGATAAAATATTAAATGCAGTCTTCTGTATTTGCCCTTCTCTTTGTGTTTCCTGACAGGAATATTGCGCTGTATTTCCATGGTTCTAGAATTCAAAGCTGAAGGTATACAGGTTTGTGAAAAAAAATTGATTTAATTGTTCAACAGTAGAAATCACTGTTATAAAAATCAGGGTAGATTTCATATTGCACGTTCTTTCTTAAGTGAAAGCACTTCTGTCTTGAGCACGGAAACAGCACCTTTTGAGAGTTACTGCGTTCAATTTTCATACACCTGCTGCTGTAATTATTGTAATTTAATGCACGGAGACGTCTTTACTTTCTGAGCAGGAGGGGAGTTTGTCCGTGAACACTGCGGAAGAGGTGTGTCTGTCTCTCCCAGCCCTCTTTCCCAGCAGCCTTTAAACCTTTGGGGAAACACTGATCAAATCTGGCCATGGGGGCCAGCGGGAGGAAGGAGCTCGAGATTTTAAGTCCCTACAGCTTCCGCGTGAAGGGTTGGCTTGGGAACGGGGAAGAGAGACACGCTGGTCCTGCCAGCGCGCAGAAGGCTGCGGTGTGAGCTCGGCAAGCTTTGGGCCGAGTTTGGCTTGGGGGCCACGGGTCTGCTGGTGAGCAGAGGCAGCGCGGTGCATCGGCCGCCCCGCGGGACGGCTGGTGAGTGAGGGTGGGAGAAGAGCCCACCGTGGAGGGGTTCTGAGACCGTTTCGAAACAGGTGAAGATTGGTCAGCACGGGGGAGTTTGTGATGGGTGGAGGGTAGTGCAGCGGACTGAGAATACTTCCGGAGGAGGCGAGAGGCGGTGAACGCTCTGGAGGGGAGCCGGGTTTATTGTGGCGAGTAGGACCGAGAAATGTGACGCGTCCGTCAGAAACGAGGCTTCATGAGCCTCCCAGTGCACAGCACGGTTTGTTTTAGTTGCTGCCCTGTCCCTGCCAGAGCGTGTTTCTTTGGCAGATTGTTGCGTACGTACCTGGTGATCTACCAAGTCTCTGGTCAGTATTTTACGTGGAACTGGTTTTATTCTGCTTTGCCAACAGCATGAGTTCCCTCATAGAGGTCAATCATGAAAATAGCAAACCGGCTGAGACGGGTGGCCCAAATCTTGTGTCACGTCTGACATAAATTCAGAATTGCTTCAGAATGTGCATACTGAACCAGTAGTTGCTCAGGTTATTCTTCCTAAACCATGATTTCAAGCTAAGTAGCTTCCAGCAGTTGGATGAAGTTTGGCAGTCCAACACTGTTATTTAAAAGACCGTAAGCTCTATATACATCAGCCATGCGTATCTGAAGCGCATTAAAGTAGACGGACTCTGACTGTTCCGGGGGTCTGGGATTACAGGTTAACAGAGAGCATGGCACCATCGCGTTTTTGCAAATTCCTGCATTTGATTTTCCGTGAATTGATTTTCTCTTCAGTCCCGGCTGGGAGCGGGAGCGGGATGGGGTCTCAGGGAAGCCCCCTTGTAGCCCACCTCTCCGCAGCCCCGCCAGGAATGGGTGGAGCAGGAAATAATTTGTTTGCTCTCCGCTGTCTTCCGTGCTGTCCCGCGGGACGCGCGGCTGCCAAGGGGAAGGCAGTCACCGGTCACCACGGTGTGTTACAAGAGAGCGGGACTGCAGCAGCCGTGGGGAAGCGGAGAGGACGAGATGGAAGGGGAGGAGGAGTTGCTGTAACTCACGTACTGTAAGCGATCTCGAGACGAAGAGGCAGAAGGAGTTCCTACAGAAATTAAATGCTTTTTTCTGCTCTGGAACATCTTAAATTTCCTTTAAATTATAAATAGAAGTTCACTGATACATAAACTAGTACTGATGTGTATTTGAGTGGGTGTGATTTGGTAACAGCTTGGGTGCGGCAGGCCAGGAAATAAAGGATGTAAACAATTTACAACCATTTATTTTTTTATTAGAGCTTTTATCTTTGTAACTCTTATTAGTTGCCATAGATACAGACAACACAGGGCTTGTTTGGGATAATGAAAAGTCTGTCATGCTGATAAAAAATGTGATTTTTCTTGAGAAAAATCTGCATTACTTCAATTCCACTATTCTTGGTGATTAATTTTAACTATGCTTGCATTCACGTATGTAATTTTAAAAATGTGGCATTTCGTAGTCGACATTTTTTATATAGCATCTGCAGAATAATTGTGAGTACAATGCTGTACCAAGCAAATTGGTCTTTAATTTAAACTAGAGATCATATTGACAGATGTAAATTACTGTTCTATCAGTTTACAGATGTGCTTCTGTACTTTCTAAAATCGTTCTTACCAGTTTTTCCCCCGTGTAAAACAATTACAGAACGTTATCAGGTAACTGATTGGCTCACGAGTGCGGTTACGACTGTGCGCAGCTTAATGTCACGTTAGGATGTTGCAGTAAGCACAGATGCTCTTCATACGGAAAAGTTCGGTATCTCCAGTGATAAATGCAATGAATACGACTTATCCCATCGTAACTCCAGCTACTCTGTCCAAAGAGAAAGCAGTTATTTGCTGTAAATGTACCTCAACTGATTCAAGGAATGGTTTTATACGAAGAAAAATTCTAAAAATGAAGTACCTTTTCTGTTAATACTCGGTAAGCGTGTGCAGGATGGTTCTAGTCCGGTGTGCTATGGACAGTATTTTTGAATGAGTTTAAGGTGGCCATGTTTCTAACAAGCGTGTTGGTGGCTGTTCAGGCACTGCAGTCGGGGTGAATCTGAAATAAGTATTACTTGGGGCAGGGGGGAGAGATGCACCACGTGGGCAACAGGGAAGAAAGAAAAATATTTCTGAGTCAGCTTGATCTAAAATAAAAATATACAGCTGGAACCAGTGGCAACAGCTCTGGCAAAGCGGATGCGTGGCCAGAGTGCAGGTGAGAGGCAGCTTAAGGTGGGGTACCGTTCCAGACCTGTGGAAGATAAAGAGCACGAGTTTGCAGGATGCTGTTTCCTCTCGCAACGCAAAGCGTTTTGGCGTAAATGCGGAATTCAGAGCACCACCGAGGAAATGGGTTGTGCGCTGGGGATGTGTCTGGCTTCAGCATGGCTGAGCAACCCTTGCAGCTGCAGCACATGCTTTTCCTGCGCCCAGTGAGCTTAGGTGGTAAATCAATTAATCTCTTCACAAAACTACGCCAGACTGGAGAACAGAATCCCTCGGATCAAATGCTCGTGGTGCTCGACGGTTGTGGGCTTCTGCCTCTCTCGCCTGCAAGCTTAGCCACATTCATTTCACTCCATTAAGCCTTTTGTGTTTGCGGTTACAAGAGAATCGGGTTTGCCCCACTACTGTAATTTAATAATCAGATATAGGAGAAATAACTTGAATGGTATAGTTCTGCAAGGAGCCTGGCCGCGGGTACGCAGAGACAAAAGCAACAAACAGCGCTACGTCTTACTCACAATACACCGCATGTGGTTCCCCTACAATCTTTCAGTAGTAAAATTATGCCTAACTGTATTTTTAATGGCTAGGATCAAGATCCTAGAGTAAGTGTTTCCTGGGGAAAGAAAGGTACGTTATTAAGAGCAGCAGTAAGTAAATTCGGGATTTTAGAAGTACTGAAAACTTTGCCAGATGTCTTAGAGGTTTGCTAAATAATTTTAATCCTTTTAGAGATTAAAACCTGTTTTTCTAAGTTAGAACAGTTTATTTTGTCAGAAATCAATTGGAATTAATAAAAACAGCGATCTCCCAAGGATGAAAAAGGGGTTGGATGTGTGCGCGTATCAGGTTTCAGTTTTAAACTCAACAAGACTTCGGAGCCTGCAACTGCGTCCCTTCAGTTCCTCCATACTCGGGTCAGGGCGTGCTCAGGCCAACTTCGGGAATTCTCTCTTCACAGGCGGCCAGGCTGAGGCTTTGGGTGACTGAGTAGCTTTGAACCAATTTAAACAACAACATGAAAAATGATTTATCGTAGCTGTAGAAAACAGCGTCCTGATGTTTGCCTTTGTCCTTTGCACAAGGTCCGACTCTCGGTGGTTTTTGTGTTCCGTTTTCCCGTCTCTCAGCCCAGCGCCGGCTGTGGCTGCGCGGGGGCTGTTGGGTGCCTCCCCGCGCTCAGCAGCCCCCGGGGGGCGCGGGCTCCCCACCACCGCCGCAGCAGCATCCCAACGCGCCGCTCACCTTTGTCTAGTCCGACGCCCCGCATGTGCAGTAGGATGGCGCACGCATTCCGTACGCTAAAAATGGCTTTATCTGCTGCAAATAGTCTTGTCCTTAAAAGGCTCCTAAAATTAACTGGGGCAAATGCGTCTACGGTTAACGTGGCTGTAGCAGGAGAATTAGTCAGACACGCTTGCTGTAAACGAACAGGACGTAGCCTCACGTGAGTTTTCACTTGGGTTTCTTTACTTGGGTTAACTTGGTGAGACTCAGAAGAATAGAAAGAAAGAAAAAAAAAATCTCCCATAATACTTTCAGAATTAGGCTCATAGTAATCCATTTAAGATGTTTAAAGTGATCCAGCAGTTGGTAGTTGTAAACCTGAGAGTGCGAGGAAACTCTTTGCTCTTGCAGGACTTCTGACTTTGCTGTGCTTTCTTTGTAGGGCCTCGCTGTGTCCGGTGGCAGCCAGGCTGGCCTGGGGACTCCTTCATCCAGGCAGTACGCGCGACAGAAAATAACTCGCGTAAACCTCAGGGACTTCATCTTCTACATGGAACAGGAAAGAGAAACGAGCCATTCTCTCCTGCTCTATCGAGCTCTGCTTAAATAAAGCCAAGAACTGTACTGATTGCTCCATACAGAAGCTCAACTCGCATTGAAAAGCTGTCATTTTAATGTGCCTTCTATTTTTTTCCAGAAGTCAATGTTCCAGTAATTTTGGTTTGTAAAATTGTCAGACACATGCAATAAATACCCTTTATGTAAAAAAAAAAAAAAAAATTATAAAAAAAAACACAAAAAAATGTGCAAAAGGTTTTGAAATGTTAAATCCACAGATAAACCGACATCAAAGTCTTGCTCCATTTGCCCATTTTGGGTAAGGCTGGAGTCGATGGCGCTGAAATTCGGCAAACGGAGACTGCTGCAATGGCTCACCTGAACCGTCTCACGGCGAGGAGGACTGGCACAGGCGCACAGGATTGGGACCGAACCGTGGCGTTAACCTGTATGTTCACTTACGGTGCTGGTTTTGTTTTCTTTTTAGTTCTACTAGCGCTGTTTCCACTGACTAACCACGGTGATACCTGTTGTTATTTTAGATTAGTTGTAATTGCAATTTTTTGCACAGTTAAGAGAATAGCCACTGCACACTCTCACAGATTTTATATATTGAGGATTTCTGCTTTTACTGCACAGCTCATTTCTGAGCCATTTGCTGATCCAAATCCTAAGCGTATGAAATCTGCGTGTTTGGGTCCCAGCTGAGTTACCTTGACTAGCTTCCAGTTGTCTTCTAAATCTCTTCAACCTTTTGCACATTTGTAGCAACTGGTTAGTAACACGAATCAAAGTTGGGTTTTATTTTCTAAAAAATATCTTAATTTATTTATTACAAAGAGTATGGTTTAACGGTGGTTTTAAAAGAGAGTATTGTTCAGTAAAGATTTTAGAGTATTCTCTATGGATTTCTAAAGTCACTGTAAAGGACGTTTTGGGGGGCCGGTTCCGCTCCTGGAGCACCGGGAGCGCAGGGTGAGCCCTGGCAGCCCGGGCGGTCGGGGCAGCACCACGGGGACCGGCGACGCCTTCGCCTTGGACGACTGGATGGAGCCGAGGCCTCCAGTCCGGGGAGGCTCACGAACTAGCGCAGGGCTTTAAGCGCAATGCGTAGGTTTAAGTACTTCAAGCTGGGATGAATGCTTTTTAAATGCTTTGCTGAATTGGAATTTAAGGGGCCCACAGCGAAGCCAAGCGCAGTCGGTGCGAGTCTTTTAAATGGGGATCGGACAGGAACACTAAGCAGGCAGGTGGGCAGGAGCTGGTGCACTTCAAACGTAACAGTATTATCAGTAACCGTGGAGGGGAGACCTTTGCTTATTTATCTTTTCAATTTTTACTGTGTTATGCTTGCCACTTTTTTGAGGCAATATTTTTTTTTTTTTTTGATGGGAAACCATAGCGAAAGCACAAATAGAACTATTTGTCCAATAGTTTTAAAAACAAAAGTTTTAATTATTTTTTAAGGTTTATGAAAAGCAGAAGAAAATTTATACTGCTGCTATTTAGCCAAAAGATTATTCATAAGGTATTTAAGGCCAGGAAGTGTAAAATTATGTTTTAAATGTATTGATAATTTGTACATATTGTTTATAAAGGCCTTGTGTTTATTAGAATTACGTTATTTTGATGATTTCTGTACATACGCGTAAATACCCCCAATTTGTGTGAAAACATACTCCCTTATTTGTACTTATTTTGTAAAGAAATAAAACAATTTACTAAAGTAACACATCGAGTGACATACAGTATTAATTTATCAAACATGAATTTCACATTGTCTTGTAGTTCTTAAGCACTGTTCAGAAACATTTTGCATTAAAATATTAACAGAATACCCACAAAGAAATATTAAAACCAAATACTTCAATGTTTTGTTGTGCTGATTCTTATCCTTTGTCAAACATCTAATAAAATTGTCAACAAACCTCGCTGCCATTAGCAGAGTGAATGAAGGCGCTCGGCAGCTGCCTTCTCGGAAGCGCTCAGTCCCAGCAGCACAACACAACATTCTCCTGGCTCCTTCCGAGGCTCGGGAGCACGGCGCCGGGACAGCGATGGACAGAAAGCGCTAGCGAAGACTCCTGTTCTTCAAGCCACAGTTTCAGTGCTGGACACCAGAGAATCCGAACAGTTTTGTCCAATTGAATTAGGCGAAAACCCAGGCTACGCTTTTACGATTCGGTCTTCGGAATAAAAACCTTTGCTGGCTGCGCACCACAGCTTTACTGCAGTTTCTATGAGATTTTAAAATGTGTTTTAGCGACGCTGAGCAATGTTCTTAATTAAGTTGTGTTGCTATGGTTTAAGGCCAGAAGTAGAAATTCAAATCAGTTTTTGCTGGTATTGCTGCCTAAAAATATAGGGAAATAAGTAAAAAAGATATAAATGAAACTGTAATAAACTTTAAATAAGTGACCTGAAGTTACTAACTAAAAGAACATGTCCTAACTTTTTTTTTTTTTTAAAGGCATATTTCTTCTAACAAAGTGATTGTTTCCACATGTCTTCCTTGCCTTAGTGCTATTTTGCAGTCAATGTTGTGATGTCACGGCTCAAACTTTCCATCTCCAGTTCACATTGAACGCGGCTGGCGCGGCCCGGACCCCTTTACGATGCCACCGTAGCAAGCTGCCCTACGTGCCGGAGCTGCTTTATCAAGCTGCAAGAAAAATGACGGTAAAGACCGAACTGAAGAAAACCAAAGCAACCAAGCACAGACGCTTCCAGTGGCGTTCTGCGTCCAGCCGCAGGCACCGTCCCGCGTGCAGGCTGGGGAGAGCGCTCGGCGTCTGGTCCCGCTTGCGGCCAGCCCTGCCGGAGGCCGGGCCGAGTGCGGCGGCAGCGCTGGGCCCGCGTTTCCCTGTAAACGGGGCCGTTCGCCTTCCTCCCCCGGCTGAGAGGCAGCGAACAGAGAGGATGCGCCCACAGACAAGGGCGCAGCCGCCGGTACCGCCGGCTCGCCCTGGTCGGGAGGGCAGGACAAAAGCGTACATAGGATAAGAACATGGAGCTAAACGGATTATTGAGGGACACTTTGAACGTAAAGTGAACTCAAGGTATGAAAGTAATAAATAAAACACCTTCTTTTTTCTTTTTCTTTTTGTAAGACATGGCTACATCAAGCTGAACGGAGCAAAAGGCTGGAGGAGACGCGGTCGAAAGATCTCACCGCTTTCAAACACCATGGGAGATACAGTGAGTGTTCCACCCTACTCGCTTATTTTTGATCATTTACTTTACAGAAATGTTTATGGCATGAAGTACTGTATAAGAAATGTGCATACACAAATACGTGACAATTATACGTTAAGTTCTTTACAATATTAAATGTATAATATACAATTCTACAGATATCTTACATACAAAGGTGAATGTTGTGCCATATATTCAAATATGGCAATGCCTAGCAACTTTAGAATGTCGTACAAGTATAAAACCACAAAATAAAATAACTTTACAACTCTTTTAAGTAGACAGATTTGCTCAACTGTTCTGCTGAGTTAGCAGGCCAATACGTATCGGCTCCGATTTCCAGAGGAGGTTTCTGAGTTGAGTAACCAAGGTGAGAAAACCCGCAGAGGTCTGATTTTCCACAGACAGGTATCCAGCCCTTTTCCAAAAATTAGACCCCTGCCGAGGTTGGACCTTGGATAGGTCAGTACAGTTCATCGCTTCTGAAAATAGAGAGTCTCAAACTTGATTTTTTTATTTTGCCTGATTGTAATCATTTAGCCTTAAAGAATTGTTGACCACTTAATACTCTGTTCCTTGTTCTATATGGCCGTATTTATGCATCGAAAGAGAGTTTAATTAAAATTCAACATCTACAACGGTATTCTATAAATTAATGTGGGAGAAACTGAATTGCGATTAACACGTGAATTAGTTATTGAGGACCCAATCATGCTAAACAGCAATAAACAGGATTTAGCAGAATGCTATTTATAACCTTGCACCTGCAAACATGGTGCTGTCTCCTGAGTTAGGAAGCCCTGCAAGTCCGTCGATACTGATTCGTGGAAGGAGCGGTAACCTGCTGCAGGCAGCGGGCTTCGTTAAAGAGAAAATTACACAGATAGAGGGCAGCTACAGAATCGGTATTTTAATAATAGTTTAAAATAATAGAGGAAAAACAACCTAACAGAAGGTGGCCTGCTTTCATCGGACAGTGGCACTAGAGGGCTTTAACACCTTTTTGCAAAAATTCCAGACCCATAAAGAGTAGGCTTGCCCAAAATTCTTGACGTTTCCTCCTAAATGTGGGCTCATAACCTGGTTAGTACATGAGTAACAAGGGGGGGCAGAGCTTGCTTGGCAGAACCGCGCTTCCTCGATGATGCAAAACTTAACAGTTCCCGCGTCAAAACAAGACTGGCTTTAAGAGAACTACAGCTCCACGGTCGGTATGTGACCCTTGTGTGATGGTGGATGGCGTTCTATTTTGTGCTTCCAGATCCCTACTTTTGCAAATATTGCCATAATCGGCCTCGTCAAATCTTTTTGTCACTTTTTTGTTCGGTTTGTGTGGGGTTTTTTAGTACTGAGCACCAGTTGACTATAAATCGGTCCTTTTCTGATTCTGGATTCTGTCCACAGAGAGATATTTCAGTTGGAAATGTTGTATAAAAATAAGCCATTTGCTAGCACGAGCGAGTACAATCACGGAAGTGTAACGTCATGTACGGAGGTGTAAAGCACGTCTGATATGAAGGAGGTGCGGCAGACGGGGAAGATACTCAGTGCAGTCTTTAGCGTACCATCTTCCTCTCGGAGGCGCCCACTTCCATGCGTCACAGCATCGGGGTATCGTTGGAAAGGCTGTCAGAACCGTTTCTCCTGCTCATCTATTCAAATTGCTTTAACTAGTCTTTCTGCAGAAGTCCAGTCTCGGGTCAGGGGTTTACGAAGCTTTGCCTGTTTCACCACCACAGCTGTTCAGCCCAAAGTACATTCCCAGCAGGGCTGGCACGCTGAGCACGCTCAGGAATTTCGTCGTGAAAAACGGACAACTGGTTTTTCAAATGCATTTCATGGCTGGCTATGTGACAGGTAGTTTCAGAATACCACTAATTGGCAACATAAAGTCAAAATCTGTTCGCTAATACTGTTTTGCAAATCCTTAGTGTTTCACATAAGGGACTATTAAACACTTCTACGGTTACAAAGGAGTACGGGCAGGGTCTAGTCCAGGGGCTCCTGTTTTATTCTGATTGTTGGGGTAGGTTGTGGTCGTCTGTCTTCGCGACACAGCACGTATTCACTGAACTGAGAGGAATCCACCCCACCACCGCAGGAAGCTGCCACGTTAAATCCCTTCTGAAATAATCTTTCGAGCACCTGCAATGTGGGGGGAAAAAAAATCAGATTAATATTTAGCAAATTTTAGTGATAAAAGCATTGAGAAGCACCGGATCGAAATGATGGATTTAGTCTTTCGAGCCCTCATTGAATGAATATTATTCAGCTATAATTCTATAACTTATTCTTAAATGACTACACTGTGATTAAAGTCTCGCTCTCAGCAAACCTCTGTAGAAAACAAAAATTAATCAAACAAATAAGCACTCTGCAGAGCAGCTTAGTACATTATATAGTAAAATACTGGACTGCAGTGATATTGATGCTATCTCTTACTGCTTATAGAAAGCAACATCGGCTTTAAGTCATACTAAAAAGTGCCCATTATTCATTAGTAATATGAACAGTTCTGCAGAAAGGGGCTGAAAACATTTCTCAGCTCTTCCTTGGCAGGTGAAAATGTATTAGGAGTCTGCGTGACACTTGCACCAGATCTTCAGGAAAATCGCAGCTGTGATTTTCCTCTGCTGGAAGGGAGTGCAGCTTTTAGCAAAGCCTGGCAGGGACGGGATGTGGAGCCAAGACGTGGACAATAAGGAAACGTTCTGGCCCAAGAAAGAGGTTAACTTCTATTGCCCAAATATGTATTTTCTTTTTCTCCTTCTACGGAAAAGTTGGTACAATTTGGATGCATGAATTTAAGGAACCCGGAGGCAACTTTAATTTCTGAGACTGTCACACAGCACATTACCCTAGGATATACTGATCTTGGCAATATGATAGGGGCCGTGTTTTCACATGGGTGAGCGTGTTGATATACAGCTTCCCAGCAGAGCAGGACACACACAGACTTCTCTCAGCGTTAGGTGAGAGCGGATGCCAGATCCACCTTTGGCAGATCCGCAATGCAGGATCCGCTGGAGGAGATGCCGTGCTCCCTCCCTGCCGCTGGCGGCTCTCCTGAGTCCAGGGCAGCAGCCCGGAAAAACGGTTCCTGTGCTTTTCTCTGCTGATACATGCCACCAAGGGGAGCAGCCTGCCCTGTCCTGTCAGTCTCGCCCAAGGTACCGCTCCCACCGCGACAGCACGTGGGCCCACTGCGCCGGCAAGTGAACCTGGTGATTTACCGAACCTGATGAACTTGGTAACACCAGCATCCTCATCGGACAGCCGTCTGCCACCCACGACGACAGGGACTAAGCTATTTAAAAACTTGTTCACTCAACCTAGAGAAGTGTCTAAGCAATATACTCAGCTCCAGACAGAGTCAACTCGTATGCTTTCACAGGTTTATGTTATAGAAAGAATTGGCTTATTTTTTTTGGTTTTACTAGCTCTATGAAGCACTTCAGTAGTTAGTTACTTAAAAGTCTTACGTTTCAAGGCCCAAGCTGACTACGTTAAAGATCTGCACACCAGAGCTCTGCCCTAGCACACAGACCCCCGTGAAGCCACGGTGTGGTTTTTAGTGCACCATTTCTTTTGGAACGAACATTGGCTTTGCTTTCTCCAGAAACATCACTTTGGAGCCTTTGCCCTAAGGGTAACCGATTTCAAAAGGACATCCACCATCCAAGGTGGTGTCGTAGCGCAATGCCAACCACGGCAGAATTTGCTGGTTTTAATCCGTGGGAACCCAGCTTTGAGGTAGCCTGTGTCACCTATCTGCGTTTTAATCCATGGCTTGGGTTTCTAGTGGTAACTAAAACTTTGCACTTGCTACCCTGGCTGCTAAGGACCGGCGAAGGAAAGGAGCTGCTCCAGCACAGCTTTGCCCAAGCCACGCAGAACCCGCTGGAAAACAACTTGCCCGAGGAGCTCTGCCTGGCCTTGGGACACAGGGACGTGCGTTCTCAGAAAGTCGCATCTGCCAAATCTCACTGACTCCTGCCCTGATTTTTATATACTTCATACTGTAAGAAAGTTGTAGAACTGAAAGATGGAAAAAGCCACCCCAGTGTATGGAAGAAAAATGAACCCAGAGAGATCAAAGGCGGGGTGGGGGGCAGTGTGTTCTCAAAATATATTTTAGAACAGAGAGAGAAAGCTTAGGAGTGTCTCCTTTGCCTGGGCTGTACGCAGCCTGTAGGACAGAAATGGGCTGCAGACACTGACGCTTCTTCCTGCTCAGAGAGGCAGGCAGGAGCCTGAGAGGGAAGGAGGGCTAAGGCATCGTCCGGCTGCTGTTTCACAGGCTGGAGTGTGTTTTGACTGTTTTGTGCATCCCTGTTCCTGGACCTGGCAAGATGAAGATGAGAGGCAACCCAGCCACAGGAAAGGAGGCTGCTTCCATTTAACTGGACAGCGAAACACAGGATTGACAGGTAGGATTTCAGAGAGAGACGCGACTTCAAAATCCTTTCTACAAACTTTTTAAAATCAATTTGCTTGCAAGACAAAACAAGCACGGGGGTGCCCTTGGCTTGCCTCCCTCCAAAGCTCTGGAAGGCTGCATGTTAACATAGGACTTTTCTTTACCGAGCCAGCTCTCTGCAAACACACAATCCGGCAGACATTACACCTTAGAGCAGCACCGCGCGCAGAACAAAGCGATTCATTTTTGCTACCTACGCGCTCGAAGGACTAGACTGCAGGCTATAATCTAGTGTTAAAAACCTCGCTATCATCAATTTTCTCAGCAAGAAACGAAACAGGCCAAACCCTGTAAACAATGCAGAGAATGTTTAAATATTGTAGAGTTTTAGGTGTAACTTGGATGAGGTTGAGCTCAGGTCTATGCAGAAAGGCTCCTACAGGCTGCTTCCATGTGTGCTGAGCACGGGTTTCTACGCGCCGGTGCGGGCACGAGACTAAACGGCATGTTGAACAGGAACAGATTTAAATGGCACTCAGTGAATTTGGGTCTATGCGCATTACTTTTTCTGAAGGTAAGATACAGACAGAGGGAAACCAGTAAGCCTCTCTGAATCAAATCAGAGCTACTTTCCTGTAAATCTCCAACGAGAATATGCCAAAAAGCAAATGAGTATCAGCTGTGATTCTCCTACGTATAGGGAGACACACACACACAATATTAAATAGAGGATTTGTGCTAGGATTTAATATATTCTGTCTTCCAGTATTCTGAGCACATCGAGACACAGACTCGAGATTTTGTTGGATGGTTTTCCAAATAGAAACATGATACTTTCACTTACTGCATTTCATTTAAATCTTGCAGAATACTAACAAATACAGTCTTAATGATGAAGATTCAATGTTCAACATACAGAAGCATCACAGAATTTTCTCTAAGGTAAGCTCATGTATCTCACCAGAACCGGCTGTGAGGAGTTGAAACAACAGCGTCAGTCTTAAGAAAATATACCTGTATGTAATTACAAACGGGTGTTAAATTAAGAGCTACTGTATTTTTTTGGCTGCCACTACCTACTCAGTGTTGACATTCTTTGGTTTACGTGCACAGTTCTTGACACAAAATTTTCCATGAAAATATTTTCCAAAGATCCAAGGAATTGATAAATATTGCAATTGTGCTGCCTAATCCATTCAGGAGGGCAGAGGGAGACAGAAGCGATGTATCTCGGCAAACAGCAGGCAGACTTACCGCGTCGCTCTTTGAGATTCTTTGGAAATAAGTCTGCTCTTCCAACCACCACCCCTTCGAACCCATCTCCCTTAAGTCTGTGCATTTACTTCACTGCACTTCCAACTTCTGACTTAACATTGTTTTGTCAAAAAATCCTGGGAAGGGGAGAGGCAGCGCCTATGTGCCGACCAGAGTCCATCAGAGCCAACGATAATTAGCTGCTGATCTCATCAGCCTTTGGTCTCAGAAATTCATCATTTTCCAGAAAGTGTTTGAAAATGCTTTCTATTAATTATATAGTAAAATGATGTAATATAGTAAAATGATGTAATTTAATAATATTATTTAGACTGTAGACTCCTTGACAGGAATTTTTTTTCACAACATGAACTTGCAAAGAGACTCTTTGATTCTGTCTGAATTTTGACTGAATTCAAAACGCATTCAAATAATAACAATAATTAGCATTCAGCTTTTACTACAAGCACAGGTTTCCTACCAGTACGCCACCTGGGATAAAACGGAGCCAAGTGCTAAGCCGCGTGGGCACCCCGTGCTCTGACTGGCAGCTTGCAGTGCTGAGCCCGGCCGTGGCTCGCAGTGACCCTTTATTGTTTCAGCTATTCGAATTTCTCGCACGCAGCTAACCGTATCGCATGGACAGCGTGGCTCAGACACCAACACCGGTCCCTGTCCGCTTACCGTGGGTAAACTGCAGCTGCTCCCTTCTGCCCCCGGCGCAGCCATGAACTCGGCACTGTTCCCACCCAGCGCCAGCACACCGATCTGCCTCCGACCCACCTCCAGCCTTCCCTTTGTGGGGCAGCCCGCTCTAAACCGTGCCAAACCTGACGTTGCCAAGGACCGCGCGACATTAACCACAGGCATCGGACTCTTAAAGTTCAACCAAATAAAACACTTGGGAGTCCTGAACCAAAGATCGCTGGGTTTAGAATGGTTTCGCACAAAAGCGCCTATTCGTGCACGAGGCACCAGGGAATGCTGCCCCGAGGAGGGAGGTGTCAGCGGCAAACGCGGGCTGTTGAAACGACTCCATCCAACTTTGCGTATCCTGGTAACTCCAGGTCTCCCGACAACGTTCTCAGCTGGCAGCGTGGGAGACGGAGGGCGCCTCAGCTCGCAGCGCACCACCACCCCAGGTAAGCACGGGCTCTAGGTTCTTGCCCTCCCTTGCCATTACACCTCCCTCCCCAGCCTGGCCGGCCAGCCTCTCCCACGGGCCAGCTCTTCTGTGGGGATTTGCCCCCAGGGAAGTTTATCAAGACCACTGAGGCACTTCCCACAGCCCAGTTCACGTCCGCAGCCACAACCCATCTGCAGGGGACAGTAATTTGGAAATATTCCCCTGTAGGTGGATTCCACTTTCCACAATACGAGCATTCTTTGCGGCATATTTTAAAGGCGTACATGCAAAAACCAAGAGCTCTGTTTTGCCCTTGTTAATTAAGGCACAAGTGAACAGCATCATCAACACCGTTCCTTCTCCGCAGCCCAAGGACAGCTACAACACCAAAGCTTTGGCCGCAGTGGCGGTGATCCCTTGTGAAATGGCATTTTCTTGCCCATAAGGCTGCTGCCTAAACACAAGCCACACATTTCCGCTGCCATCCACCTATCTGTCCAGTTATCTTCTTTTGTTTCATATGTTTAATTTTAAACCTAACGTCAAAACTCTGGGTATAAAATGAAATACATTTTGTTTAAAATACTCTGGGCAATTTTTATAGAACATCCTTTTGAAAAAAAAAAAAGTGCAGAGATCAATTTTTTTAAGTCCATCCCGCAGGCACCATCATTTAATTATGAGTGAGACATAAATTATGCATTTACACATTGTTGCATTTTCTATAAAATGGTGTGGAGATTTTTTTTTGTAGTTTTTGGAACTCTCTCTTTCTTCCTGGGGGCACTTTGGAGGAAAAAAAACCTGCTGCAGGCTATACATTGATGAAAAAATTAGCATTTATCAGTATAACACCATTATGAGACCAGCATGGCACTAACATACACAAAATCTAAATCTATTTTTCTGCTTAGACTTAGGAAAACCTGAAAGACTGTGATCTCACCAGGCAGAAAATGTCTCCTTGCAGTATAAGCACTGAAGGTAATTGGGCAGAAGCAAATAATTTGCATATAATTGAACAAGAAATAATAAAAAAAACACCCCAGCAAATAGATGAGCCAGCACCGAAAGGCCATTACCTGCACTGAATTCAACCGGCAGTATCCGTTCAAAGGAAACCTAATAACGTGGGTAGGGTCCTGGTTCCAGCCTGCGTTTACGGAGTTGCACATGACGTCCCCGGTCTCCGGGAAGATCTCTTCTATTAAAGCTTTCTCCCCACTCAATGCAATTCTTTCCCCCAGATCTGGAGTCACTCTTACGACCAAGCAGTCACAAGGCTGGAAATGTTTCCTTTGTTCTTTCTCTTGTTTCCATCGCTCAAGTTCCTTAATCATTGGCTGCAGCTGGTAATACTTTGCTTCTTCATATAAAAGATTAAAGTCCTGGGAAGAAAAAAAAAAAAGAGAGAGGGAGAGAGAAACTAGAAATGCTTATAGTTCTCTTTTAAAAATGAGTATTGTTCCTGTTTGACCTACTTAGGCTTATGTATTGTCAGCAAGAGTGCAAAGGCAACAGGTATCCACATACTTTGTCTTCGTCTTACACCTACACAGAAAACCACACCGTGTTAGTGTTGAATCTATTTGAGCTGACCGTGAAGTTCCCATTGCACTGAATTATTCTTCCATTTATTATCCCACAAGCTTAGTGCCAGAAGGCCTCACTTTTGGATTAAGAAATCAAAATAACTGGTTGCAATAAGCAAAGCCTGCTGATGTAAGAGAAGATGTCCTGAGCCCTAATCTTCACTCTTGGCCTCAGATACTCGCTTCTGATCTTAGAACAGAAGGTCTCAAGCTCCGCTGGCACCTCTCGCACACACGTTACCAGACAGAGATGTCAGTTCAGCTTCACTTCTCACCTGTCTTTGCTGACTCTGAAATTCAGCTGCAGCAGCTCAGCTACTCCCTGCGGTTCATGATTATTCATGTATTTAAAGTGTACTTTGGAGCCCGGTAAACTATACGGAGGTAGTGACCATCCCGCTGGCGGGGAGCTCAGATGTGCACTCCAACAATTTAAAAGAAACAGTTCTTCCCAGCCATTTGTCCATCACCCCACTTGAGCTTTGGGCAACTGAAATTCCCAATTTGATCAATTCCCAGTTCATTGATTGAGATGTCTTCTGTACATCCTCATTAGCAACTTTTCATCAGACTTCCAACAGATCTTCCCACCTCAGCTGCATGACAGTACGTTGAGGCAAAGGGTGTGAGCAATCCCCCAGACCAAGCCAAGAGAGGGGGAAGCACCCAGGGACGGTTCGCTTACACCGGCCCCACCGCCTCCTTCAGCCTCCTGAAGGGAAGAGGAGCAACGAGAGCACAGCACCAGCTCCTCTCTCCAAGACCTGCTGCTTTCCTGCCTCCTACGCCTGTTTACAGATGGAAATGCTGCACCACAGGTACGCTATGTGACTTCTGTGGAGTGTGCTGTAGGTCAACACCTGGACATAAAGGCCAGTTCTCCACCACTGCAATGAAATGAAATGAAAAATCACAAGAGTGAAATGACCAGAATCATTTAGACTGGCAAGAACGGCATGACACGAAGTAATCAAGAAATGGGCACCAAAATTACACGAAGAATAACGGCAGCGCTGCTGCTCCAGGACTCGGGGAAGAGGGGGAATCAAATGCCAATGAAAATGCAGCACAAAAGGTGCGACTCTTCATAGCGGCTTGGAATTAACCTGTAAAATCTGCTGCTGCAGGATATTATTGAACCAAAGCAGTTAGCTGTGTTCAAATCTGGCACCACAGACCCACCGCCAGTCGTGGAGAGGTGCTCCTTCACCCCAGGGCTGCCTGCAGCCTGGAGATGTATGAATATTCACAGTGACACGGCAAGGTTATCGCATTACAAAAGGGACGTCCAATCCTTTACATCGCTTTGATGTCTGTTAAGGCTGGGACAATATGCGCACCACTAAGGGAGGAAAAAAGGACCACAGAAAGAGAGAAGAGGGTGATAAGAGCAAGTGGGAAGAAATGAGGGCAACAAACACACTCACTGGAAGGAGACTGAAAATGAAAAACAAAAGGAAGATTAAAGAAGCAGCCTCATCCCTAGATGGAAGGTATTTTTCGCCCCTCCCCAAAATCAGCGCTCTGCTGAACCATTACTGCTTTTCCCTGTCCACCAGAGAAGCTCCCTGGTTACTAAGCATGGGCTTGGTTTAAACCTATGGGGATTAGTGGCCTAAATTAAAAAACAACCCCTGCCCCAAACTTTCTGAAATCTTCTTCGTGTGGTACACTGAAGCAACAAACGGCGGTTGTTACAGAGGTGTGTGCAGGGGGATAGCAAACCTTCACTGGGCACCTACGGGTCCCATGTACCTCCTGAGCAAAGGAAAGCACGCAATGCTAAGGAAAAATGTAGTCTAACGCTGTAGAGTGAACAGGAGCATCCCGCGCTTACTGAAGGCAATGCAAAGTCTCCTGCTGTTTTCAACAGGTCCTGAAAAAACAGAGTATCTGTGTTCCTGGTCACTATGAAATAACATATTATTTGTAAGGTCCATCAGTTGAATATGTGCTAAGAAAACTCAACAATAAAACCCAGAAGAGATGGTACAGCCGTATGAAAACCAGTCCTTCATTCTGAAAGTAGAGAGAGGTACAGTGCTCCTGAGGCTGGATGCAAAGCCCATTACATTCGTGAGAGTCTTTTCGACTAATTTCACTGGGCTTTGCACTAGGCTGACAGTATCCTGAATCACGGGACTTCAACGGTCCAGCACCCCCAGGCCAAAACAGTAATGCCATAAAGCAAACAAAACCAGGATCACACCACCTCTACCCCCCCCAGCCAGCTATTAGCCCACTGCATTGAGTGCAACTCTTCAGTGACTGCTGCTAACCATCATTTGTCCGAAATGAACAAGATATGTTTTCTGATATCATTTTGTGATAAGACAACCAGTTTTCAGATGAAACAGCTCTTCCACTACTGTTCCGAGAACGATACGGCCATGCTTCAGACAGCCGTGTGGAAACCAGAGCTGTACTGGAGCATCACGTGTGCAGCGGGATGCACCCAGTCGTAAACTGCCTGGGTTAATCCAAGGTGCTTGGGTTAGTTTTTAAAATAAGACTCATCTCCATGTCCATTCCACACTTGGGTCGAGCACGAATATGCTGGAAAGGGGTTTGCACCCGGACAAAGTGGTTTGGGGAATCTGAGGTGTTCTGGTACACGTGTGGCGTTAGGGAGTCTGGGCACCTGCCTGTTATCAGGCAGTGACAATGAAAGGATATTTTTTATACTGTAACAAGTAGAGGGGATAAAAAAGTGTCTTCTGCTAAGAACAGCAAGAGAAAAGTCATGGCTGTCCACCAGTGACAGCGCTGGGAAGGGACACCTTCCGTGACTCCGCATACTGCAGGCTGCCCCAGCCCAGCCACCACCAGCGCAGCCTGCCCCACTGCCCGGCCCGCGCTGGCTTCTGGAACGAGAAATCTGCCTGTTCTGCACTGAGGAACTTGGGCGTTGCTACGGAATTTGGCAATGTATTTAGGGAGGGAAGAGGATTTTGCAAAACCAGGAACAGAGAACGCATGGCTCGCAGCGTGGGGGTCCAGTTCTCTAAAGCCTGTGCTTGGGCTGGGTGATGGACTCGACACACCGCTAAGTACACAATCTCCTCGTTCAGGTTTTATACACCATTTGGAGTACTGTGCGGCTGCGACCCGACTGGAAGCGATGCCCAGCTCTGGATTGTCTACACAGGATGCTCAGGATGCCCAGGGAACACTGACATAGGCATTTCCACCCTTGCACTGTAGATCTAAAATCCTGCCCTGATGATGTGCGAAAGTTTAACATGAAATGTCAAGTAGAAGAATTTGACTCACGAGGGACCTCACCAGGGAGGCACCACAGGAGCTGCAAGAAAACCTTTCCGTGCTGCTCGTTTTGGTAAGTTACCACGGGCAGGTGCAGATGTGGCTCTTCCTAGACCTATCCAAAAGAGGCACGTTGCACTGGAACAGGCACAGGAGCGGCACCGGGGCGTTAACTGCCTAGCACAGTGGCAAAGTGCACACTGCTGCACTGAAACTCGGCCTCCGAGCAGCCTGGTACAGCTGCTGTCCCCGGCGTACACGGGAAATGCGTACGGAGACTGCACCCACTCTGAAAGGGATACCGAGAGGGGAGATGGACAGTCCAGCCTCTGATTTTGCTACAGCACAAAAAGCCTTCATGGGCTACCTTGAGCCTTCAACTTCTCATGGCTGCTGTAGGAACTAGTGGGGAAGTTGTCACCTGGAAAAGGGAGCAGATAGCCAGCCGGGATGCACACGGCTTTCCTCCATCCACAACTTCCGGACAACATTTAGATCTCGTGGGAATGGTAAACAGATCTTTCAAAGACGCAGCTTTTTGTCTGTCACAGTATAATTTTCTGCTCATGATTTGGTAGAAAAGCTTGTTTTTTTCTGGTGGATTTCATGTTGGCTAAGTTCTGCAGCCACCTCTGCCAAGGGTGACATCTCCCTGGGGAAGAGACGGGAAGCGTGACTGCAAGGCCAGCTGCGCGGCTGTTTCGACCTCCGTGCCAGTGGGTCAGTAACGGGCTGCTAACTACAGACAGAGATAGCCAACAGAAACCCTAAAACCTGCCTCCCCTGAACCTGATGCTGTTCTCTCAGTACCACACAGGCCCTTTGTTGTACCTAATGTTGACTCCTGAACAGGCTGAAATGGCTCTGTCTGCCCATTTTTCACTCATTACTGTTTACCTGAAACAACCAACTGTCATCCCGACTCAATGTTTCTTTTATATTTTAGTGCTGTGAAGACCTGACACCTGGCTAAAAGAGAAAGTTGCTCACTTCTAGGACAACTGCGCCGTTTGCTAAGGTCAGTTTGAAAGCATTTAAAATTAGATGCAAGCACACTAATTTTAAAACAATACTAATAAATCAGCATGCCAGCCTTGCGGTTCCAGTGCTACAGGTGGCCCCTATAATCCATATAAAACTCAGATGTCCTGTGCGTTTGTGTTCCTCCGCTCCTTAAGATGGAGCAGTAATACACACACTGCCTAGGTCTATTTCTGCTTGAAGATCTCGAAGCAGGGAGCACGTCTCAAACAAGCAGGTCCGATGGGTCCTGGTTTTGCATGAAGTTATGTAGTGGCAGTGAAGGGGACAGATGCCGATCACAGCTGTCCTGGGGAAACACCTCTGATGGCGGGGAGGGATCAAGGCAGAGAATATTTGGGCTGCAGAGGAGGGGCACCTCCTGTGCCAGCCGTCCCCTAACCCAGCAGCGTGGCAGATGGGGGTGCTGGCTCCACGCCCTGCTCGAGGACGTTTGTTGCTCGAGGAGTCGTGGTCCCACAGAGGGGACTGAACCGGTGCAGGGAAGCAGGTCCAGGCTGCTCGCCATCACCTCGCTCAGCACGGGCTGGCTGCGAAGGAGAACTGAGCCAAACAACTCTCGGTAATTTCTCAGCATACTTCATGTGGCTTAAAATCCCCCAGACCCAGGAAAATTATATGAACTATTAGAGTGTTGCTTTCAGTAGGGAGGCCTGTCAGATACTAAACGCTTTCAAGTTCTGGCTTATTAGTAGTTGGAAGTGTAATTAATATTCACTGTAAACACACCAGTCAGACTTGATAATAAAGAATCACTAGCCTAGGAACACATACCCCACTTTCTCTGCATTTCAGGGTTAACTTAGTCTGAAAACAACACTTAAATAGCAAACACAATAACACTGGTGCGGTACTAACATTCCAAACTTTCCAAAATAACCATCTGAACAGCAATTCAAGTTGAAAAGCAACTTGGCTAAACCTTGAGGCTAATAAACTGCTTGATTAAATTAAGGGGTAAAACCTAATAAATATTCAAAACACTTGATAATGCTTTGTTTGACATAAAGAACATTTAATGCAAGTCTCACTGGAAAACCTGTCAGGTTTTATACCTTAAATAGAGTTTTGCATTTAGAAACACCGAGTGATTCCATTTGCTGCCTTTGATTATTGTCTTCTGTCACTTTAATCATGCTGGTAAAATTACACGATTTCTGTGAAGTCAAATCCGTTTACAATGCAGTTTTAATATAGCTTTGCAGCACATTCTTCTATGCATTTTTATTTAGTTACTCCCTACCTAGCAATACTTTGCTTTGTTCTTGAGCCCTCATTAGCCTGGGGTTTACTCTAAAGCTCTCCCAGGGAGGAACTAAATAAAATACAGTTAACCCTATGCAAAGAGATGGTCTGGAACAACGGACTGAGCCCGGGCACAGCGCCGGCTCTCCCAAGTCTCTCCCAGCCCTGCCAGCGGCTCGCTGCGTAGACAAGTCCTTGGCATCCACGGGCGCTCTCACCTCCAGGCTCTTACCAAATCCTGCTGGTTTTGTTTCACAGCACCTCTGAAATCTGGATGCCGGTCGAGGCCATGATCAGCTCGAACTACATCTCCCCTACTCTTGCTTCTCACGCCACCTTGTCCCACCAGATTGTCCAAAACACTACCACTAAAGCATCGCTCTGGCATTTCACCTGTACTGCTTTCTCCATCCACGCCCCTTCACTTGATCCATCTTGCAGTCCACAGAATTGGTCTGGTCTTTAGCTTCATAAAGAAAAACGTCTTTACTTTGAGGGTGGCAGAGCCCTGGAACAGGCTGCCCAGAGAGGCGGTGGAGTCTCCATTTCTGGAGATATTCAAAACCCACCTGGATGCGTTCCTGTCCAAGCTGCTCTAGGTGACCCTGCTCTGGCAGGGGGGCTGGACTAGATGATCTCCAGAGGTCCCTTCCAACCCCTGCCAGTCCGTGATTCTGTGATTCGCGCCTAGCTGTGCATTTTCTCTCATTCCTCTGTAAACAGCTTTTCTCACGTCCACCCCTTAGTGCTCCGGTCTTGCCCTGCTTCATGGCACCCCAACCTGCAGGCCAGCCTCCCCGACCTGCCCAGCGCTCCCCAGAAAGACCAGTGCTCAGGACAGCCCTTCTGGGCTGGAGCTCCAAAACCGCCCGTGAGTGCCAAAACTTCTCCCTGCCTTGGGACGAGATGTGTGCTCCCGCTGCACAGCACGTCTGCTCAGCGTTGACTGCAAACACTCTCATGCCGAGGTCAAATACGATTATATTGGTAACTTAGGCAAGAATGGCTGAGGAGCGGGTTGCAGCATGAGGATCAGCTGTACTCCAAAGCTAAAGCCACCACAGCAACCACAGATCTGAACTGACTCAGTACTAACCGGCCAAATTATCTTGCCTACCTAGTCCAACATGCAAAGTGAAATCTTACTGTATGGCGCGGGAACTTTCCTCTCCACGCTCCAACGCTCCACATCCTCTAACTCTGAGCAGATCCCCGTTGCCATCCCAATTTATTCATCATTTCATCTTGGAGTTAGTGCTTTTGTTGAATCTTGTCATCTACAGTTTGGACACTTTTGTCTTCTAATTTTCATACATAAGGATGACAATGTTGGAAGTTTCGTAAGTGCAAAGCCAAATAAACAAGGCTAGGAGGAGAGCGTTTAAACAATCAGGATTTGCAAAGCAACAACCAGCGCCATTATTTCATAGAAAACATGTATTGTTCCTTAAAAAGCCCTCAGTAAATTCCATCTCTCAAGAATATTCTGACATTCCTAGATTGTGTAAAAGATTACTTTCTGAAATCAAAGTATCTGCAGCGGTTGTATCTAAAACAAATCCTCACAGGCTTGTTTAAGGGTGTTTCTTTTTTATACCTACCAGAAAAAGATTTATACAATTTAAGTCCTCTAAGTATCAAATTTAAAACATTTCTTTCAGATTCTGAGCATTAAACCCTGGTAAGTGCTAAATGCTGATGTTGCTTCTTAATTGTTGTTATACCCTGATAAATAAGCTAAAAATGTGAGAAAATACAATTAGTTTAGAAAAACTGATTTAGCCGTAAGCTTCATCGTTTAACTTTTTATGGTATCCATGACGACCATTGGTCCATTTATTAAATAACAGCATCCCTGGTGTAATACACAAGTACTAAAAACCCTAACAATAAACAGCAACATTTAGTTAAGTGTGTTTAGGCCAAGCACACAAACCAACCTGCACCAAAACAAATGACAGAATGGGAGGAAAAAATGGATTGCAGACTATAGCTTTCCTTACCTTAAAGTCATCTGGGAGCAGTAGCTTAGATGTCCTTAGGAAGCTTAATATATATCTGAAAATTTCACCATCTCGATCAATGAAATAATGTTGTTTTAAACTGTCCAAGACAATAGGCTCTGTGCCATTAAACAGACGACTTATTCTGAAAAAAAGAAAAGAAAAAGAAATGGGCAAAAGAGACAAAATCTCATTACACCTTCAGGGCTTAAGAACATCCAGCCAATTTAAGTGCATCAATTCAATGTGCATAAGGTAACGCAGTGTCTTAATTTGGTGACAAACAAGTGCGCAAAGGTAGATGCCTTTGACACGTGTGTGCACCGCCCCCCCATGACACGCGTGGGCCCGTGCAGATGCAGGCGTGCACACCAGCAGCGAGAGAATTAGGCCCGTGACACCGACAAGGAAAGTGCCCACGAAACGCTCACCCTGCGGCTGGCAGAGTAATTTTGGTGAGCACGTGCGTCACCGGCTCCATTATACATCCCTGTCCAGCATGTCCTGCTAACGGAGAACTAAACGGTTACTCGGAGATGGGCTCCGCGCCATGAGCTTTTCCTGCAGCTTGGCTGACATTTTGCTCAAACACCATCAAAGCCTTTCCGTGCTAGAGGAGAGGCTGCCCATACATCGAGATGGGCTGTATGGACCTGTCAGTGCCGGGTACGTGGCAAACCAACACTGAATGTTTTGGCAAACCCGCAACCAACGGCCCGTGTAGCATCTGCAGCGTTGCCTGCAGGACCACAGTCCCACCACCAGTAGTCCTGGGGATCAGAGGCTGGCAGAAGAAAGCAATGTGGCAAATCTTCCACGAGCAAAGAAAAGGAAGCGAGGCCTATGAGACCAAGGGATCAGCTGGTTACCGGACCAAAATACCACACCAGACACATCACTCCAGCTTTCTCCACGTCCTGAGGAGCATGCTCTGCAGAAAGCAAAGCAGGCATCTGCCTGGCTGCTGCTCCTCCCGCCTCGCCCCTCCAAACGCCTGGCTTCTCTCAGAACGCTTTGTCTTCCCATGAGAAATAACCCAGCTGAATATATGTTCTTGAAAGGAAAATCGCAGGAGACAGACAGCAACGACCTATTAAGTAATTGAGTCCATCTCTCTGACAGTGCAGCATTGTTCCCAACTGCAGAGTGTCTCCTGTTTCAAAGTCGAGTCTTAAATAACCCTGCCAGTGAGGACTCCTCCATTTCCCACAGAGACCATCCCGCAGCCTGCTGGATTTCACTGTCGAGCCGTCCCTTTGACTCGGCTCTGCATTTCCCCGGTGTCCCTCGCTGTGACCAGGGCAGGGCTTTCCCCTGCCATGGATAACGAGCTCACCAAACCCTGCCACAGACAACGGCCAGCACTGCTGGCAAATGCCACGGCCGCAGCCTCGCTGCCTCCCTCCCTCCAGCATCACCACCCCACCCCAAGCTTTCTGGCCCGGCAGCGAGGGCAGCGGATGCGAGAGAGCAACAGCCTGGCTGGGGAAGGCGATGGGAACGGGCAGGATTGCTCCCGGCCGGCGCTGGTGCTCCCGGCTGCACCCCGCGCCGCTTAAGCTTGGGACCGTGGGTTCCGGCAACACGGTGAGATTTGCTCTCCACAGCTGCACCTCAGCCTGATCTTCTAACTTGCTAATTTAGTTGCAAATTTAATTAACATGCCGTTTATTTCTAAATTAACTGTGCAGATATTAAATAAAACTGGACATAGCAAGCCCCCACTGAATTCAGCTGAAAACCTTCCTGCTCTCTTAAGCAAGCTCCAGGTTTTACTGCCTGCTCGCGTGTCCGTGTCAGCATTCAGCTAGTCCGAGCTACTTATGAGAATAACCAAATGCTCCCCTAAACCCTAATTATAATACGTTTACTGTTTTTCTTCAACCTCTAGCTTTTCAACGGTATCAGAAAACACCATCCAGTTCATGCTACAACATTTAATTTATATAATCCCAAGGTTCAGTAAGCCTCCAGTAATTCATTATTTTCTTTTTCATTGTTATTTTAGGGCTATTTGCCTGAGACAGTTAAATATATTGCTTTATACCATGTTAAATTTTATTCCAGGAACCAGACAGTTAATTTATTTCCTTACACACGCACATGAGCCAGTGTGCTGTGCTGGGTTAGACCGAAAGCAAGAGGAAACACCGACAGAGCGGCTTAGGGTTCAGTACGGTACATTTATTGAGTAGATCTGCGTGGCTATTGAAAGTTTTGAGATCTTACACCGAAACAAGCTGGGCTGTGGTGTAAACCTCCTCCCCTTTCCCTGTGAAGTCTGCAAAAGCAAGGCAACGGCTGCTGTTGGGCTCTGCCGCGTGTAGGGGGGAAGGTTTGCCAACAACGACAGGGTGCAGGGAAGACAGGGCACAAAATTGTAATGGGCCGCTCTTTAATGTAGTGAAGCATTTTTTTGGTAATGAAAACAAAACATGAATTTTGAGGCCTTTGTGGAGTGCCCTGAGCTGTATTTCTTCACCAGCGAAATTACTGCTGGGGAAAGAAACTTGCAGAGTGTTGAAAGACTTAACTGCCACCCCAAAAACAGAGTGATGAATAGTTTAAGGATTTATTTGACATTTTAGGGGGCTGCTATGTTCCAAAACCCAGCTTCACTGTAGCACGTTGTAACGCTGCGTGTGGAAACTGCTCCTGCTTCTCCCTTCTTGCCACTATAAACCATACCTGTACAAAGTCCCTCAGAAAATGCAACACTGTGAGAGCACAAGGTGAACTCAAACGGCAGCTTCCAAAGGAAAATTCACCTGACGGGGTTACTTATCATGTGTGAAGCCATGGAAAAGAGCACGGTGATGGGGGGGCTGCTCCACAAGCCCCACTGGGACCCAGTGTGCTCAGTGGGTGGGTCTTGGGTGGCCAGAACGAAGTGCCACGTGCAGAAGCACGGAAGCAAAATGTGCACAGGCTGTCAAGAGAGCCGGCAAGTCAGCAAGTGCAAGGGGATGGAAACGGTTTTGCACTACGCGAATTTGTTGATGTTCAATCAGAAATCGGGTACCAGTCTGGCTGGCGGCCCCAGGAAGCTGCTCCCTCCAGTGCCCCGCCATGTGACGTGAGTTAAAGTCATGGGGAGTCACTGCACCTCTCAGATTGGGCAGTAGTCACCCCGAAAATGGTGGTTTTTAAGAGCGGTCATGGTGCTGAGTCGTGTACTGGTGGACAAATTGGGTAATGGCGTTTTCAGGAGGCATTTGCTTATGGCACGCAGGAATGGTGTTTCCAGTGATGTTTGTGAAGAGGAGGAAGGCACCGGAAAACAGATGAGGCAAAAAGAGACACACTTGGATCCTACAGCGATGGGTGAGTCTGAGCAATGAACGCTTCTTCAGCATTCCCACCTTTTCCAAGAGATGCCTCACTTTGTAATTTAAAAACACTCTTAAAATTTCTGTCCACAATTTAATTTCCAGGCAGGGAGCAGACCGAGCCTGGATCAATGCAAACAGTCGCAAGCCTAAGAACGGCAAGCTTGCCTTTCCACGGCCGCCACCTCCCTGGCCAGGTCCCACTACGCTCACACCATCTTCCCAGTGCACGGCTCTTCCCAGCCATCCCTTTCTCCTCCTCTGTTGCTCCTGCCCTCCCAGCAATGTGCTCTCCCCTACCGCTTGCCACCACACCGCAGTGCTGCCCACCCCGACCCTCGCAGGGCTCCTGCTCCCAGCCACCGCTGCATCGTGTCCCTGCGGAGCACAGCCACAGTGGGGCTGGCATCAGCCCTCCAGCTTAGCGGGTCTCGCCGGCACCTCGAGCCCCGGCTCAATGCTCTTCCCCGCTCTTCCCAACATCCAGAACACAACCTGTTGATCCTATTTCTACAGTTTCTTTGTGCTTCTGTTGTTTCTGCTAAAGGCTTTTACATTTTCAATAATGTTTCGCCAAAACGCCAAGGGGTGAGTTTCCAGCTTTGTACCGATTTTACTGTGATATTAAGATCTCCTTTTATTAGATTAAAAACAAACAACGCAGCCAGCCAACCCACAAGGACACGAGCGCCAGTGAATTCTTTTCTTAGTTTCTTGGGCAGGGGAGGAAGCTACATGTGGCATGCAAGTACCTACAGACGGCTGCCGATACTCACCCCTCCCTGTAACAGCTACAACCAATTTTCCACCACACAAGGTCCCCGCAGCCCCTGTCGAGACGGGAGCACGAGGGGGACCGCAGGGCGGTGACTCCAGCCCCCAACCTTGCGGCACACCATCTCTTTCACAAACTCACCTAACTCCATCTTAGAAGCAGCCAGGGCTTTTTGCACCCCAGCTCCCGCTGGAGCACCCTTGGTCTTCCCGAAATCATCACTGAGCACAGCCACGGCGCTGCCCACCACACCCCCACCACTGCCGGGTGTAACGGCACTTTGGGACAGGAGGGGTTTTGGGGGTGGCCACTGCTTTCTGGTTTGAGGCCAGTTTAGCCATTTTCTTAACAGCTCTTTTTTTTGAACAGGAAACTGAAGTTCTTTCTTAATAAATCTGGTTCCAGAGGCTTTAAGAGGAGCACCCAGCACGGTGGGACCCGTGGGACAGCCAGCAGAGCCCTCCGCTCCCGAGCCCTGCCACCGGGGGGGGCTGCTGTGGTCCTGTCCCCGCTGCACGCTCACCCAGCCAGCACAGCAACACCATGTAAGTAAAACTCTCTATCACAACATTGCACTGAAAGTATTAATTTAAGTAATTACATGATTAATATTTAACTGTTCAGTGATATTTTTGTCATTCATAATTTAGTTGTTTACATTTATTAAAAATTGATTCTGTAGACACTTTTTCTGCCCAATGTCAAATCAGCAGGGAGGGCGCATTTCAGCAAACTGTCATTAAAATCTGTCTCTTTCCTAATTTTATGGGAGGAGAGGGGAAGGAGAGAGAAATGCCTGTCCGTGAGTCCTGCAAGCGTGCGGGTCTGTGCTCTGCTCGGTGCCCTCCGCTCTACCTGCCGCCCCTCCGTGCAGCCTCCTGCTCCACTCGGCGCAGACGCACAGCGAAGCCGACACGAGCCCTGCAGCTCTCCCTGCGTTTTGCACGGCGCCCGTCAGTTGTCCTTGGCTGCTGGGCCTTGCTGTGGAGCTGCAGGAGGAGGTGGCGGTTGCGGGAAGTGCCACAGAGAGGAGGAAGAGGGTTGTTTAGAGCCGGGACTCCGAGCGTGACCTCAAACTGCCCTGTGGGACACGTTAGCAAAGCATCCCAGGTGCACAAGCAGAGTTCATCCTTGCTGCTGAGCACAAACAGTGCTGCTTATCTCTTAAATATTTGCTCAAGGTGGGTAGGATAGATACTGTTATCTGTTTGGAAGAGAAAAAAATGCTGTGAATTGGAGCAGAAGTGCTTGAGAGACCGGAGCGCCTCACACTGTGTCTGGCACTGCTGCCCGCACGGCTGTGTCTCTTACAGGTCTGTTACTCGTCCCAGCACAAGAAAGTGGAAAGCTGGCAAAGAACAGCGGAAAGCCGCTGCAGCAGCAGCACCCTACCCAACCTTGCTACATCCCAGCCACCGCAGCACCGTCTGGGGCGGGCATCTTTACGGTAGTGTTTTCCGTATTTCCATTATTTTTACTGTAAAACTGCTTGGGTTTGTGCACAAGTTCCCAGCAAAGCACACCGTAATGGATAAAGCACCTGTAGCTGGCTTCCCCAGGGAGGTACGTTAAAAACCCCACCCCATCCGAAAAGCTGGCCAGAGGAGGATGGGGACAATGCAGCTGAGCAGCCAACGGCTGTCTTCTGCCTTCTGGCCTGACGGTAGTTATGAGGGAGAGATGTTAAAACGTTGTCTCTGCCAGGACGCATGCTCCCTCGCGCCCTGCACAGCCGGGAACGTGGCTAAAGGTTGCATCTGGCTGCACTAAGTTTTCTGATCTGCCTCAATTTAAAACTTCAGCCATAATTACCGTGAAAGTCCATAAACAAAAGTCTGTTGTATGATTATACCGTACCTTCACACCCTGTGACTCGACGGGTGATTTTAAGCCTCTTTCCCATTTTGGGAAAACAGCGCTAAGGAGAGGCACCGGCTCCAGCGCGGGTGTGTGCCCACCCCACCTGCTGCGGGACGGTGCAGAGACACTGTGAGGGCTTCGCCCTTACAGCGCTGCCACGGTTTCCATCCTCACCAAAGAGAACATCTCGACCACCTTGGATTGCTTCATTTGGCACGGAGGGCGTTTGAGCTGGGGAGAATTTTGTTGTAAGCATCCTTTAAATGTTATATTTGTACAGTGATGGGGAAAAGCGTATGCGGGGGAGAGTCTTGAGTCCTAAATTGGGGGTATAAACTGCTGCTCTGTGAGCTATGAAATCCAAGCAGCCACGTGTGCTTTGGGACCGGTTCATGTGCCTGAAGACACAGAGAGGTGCCCCAAAGGGGGTTTCTGGCGTAAGTAAGCCCAGATCAGGTGGCAGCTTCCAGCCCCAAACGGAGTGCAGGCATCAGGCCTGCAGTGTTCGGCAGGTCCCGCTCCGCGCGTGCTCGAGCCACCCCGACCACCAACTCCTTCTCCCACCACTCCTACAAGGCCAGGCTGAGCACCCGTGTTTCAGCAGGGCAGGCTCAGATGCCAGCGTCCTACAGGCACTGCCTGGCCCCACAGAGGCATCGCTCAGCCCCCAACCTTTCAATCCTGATGGCACAAGTGAGCAGCCACACGTAGTCACGGACAAAACTGACCTGTGAGAACCAACTAGATACTAACCTCTGTGACCCCAAACCCCCTCTCTCAATTTTTAACAAGCAAAGAGCATCAAGTAGTACGGTCTGATCTCAGCAGAGGGACAGAGGAGGTAACTCACAAGGTAACAGGTTTAACATCTCCGATTCCTATAACCTCCTGTTCCTGCCTTCCAACACTGGTCCTGGAGTGCACAGGAGTTTCTTGAGCCATGTGCTCACTTTGCAGTGCTTTTGAAGGATATTACACTCATTAACTATTAAGCACCTGAAGGAACTGCAGGATCTATTACCTAGATTTAATACTTCATATTTTGCTGTTCAGGCTAGAATATCTATCTTTGCAATAGATCAGAGCTAGTCTACATAGTATCAACATGTATTTTTAAAAGTCAATAATCCATAAAGAACATTATCATCTACCATGCAGAATCATTCTCAGGAAGTTCTGCAAGGACTTTTTTTTCTTCTTTTTATACCATCACTAAAAAGCAAAATTAGATGTGTAACAGATTTTGTAGTTAAAACAAAGGCATGGACAATTACGTTTTCAGTTCTCTGTTACTGTCAATTAAAGTCCACTGAAGCAAGAAGTAATAGAATACACTGAAATGGAAATTACCTATTATTTTTGAAATACCACAAAGCATTCATGGTAAGGGTTCAAGATCCTGCAGCTCCTTCTCTTCCACCTGTTGCTAACAGCCTATCTCCACAATTAATGACACTTTGGTGGGTGACTGATACATGATTTCATGGAAATATAAATGTATTTTTAGATTTTGATACCTGACACTTATTTTTCAATTTGTAGTGACAGTATTGCCTATCCACAAATTAGCAGTTAAGACAAGAGACTGGAAACACTAATCCGAGGTAGAGAAGCCAGTGTCTTTTCCTGCATTAAAAAATTCTCTTGGTAGTCAAGAGCCACCCTGGTCCTGCATCCGTGTGGCCAAGCATGCCATCAGGTCTCGAGGGAGGAGTGGTCAAACAATTACGAGCAGACCAGCGACCAAGGGAACTGAGGCGCCCACAAGCTTTCCTTTTCAGGCTTTTCATTCCCACCAGGTTTACAAGGGTATTAACCCTAAGCCCTTCACCTCATTGGGATACTGGGATTAGGCTCATCAGCACTGCCCACTCATCCCAAATTTATCAGCAGCATGTTTGCTCCCCGGGGCCCTGCTTCTGCCACCCGTCTCGCGGGCAGTCGACAGCTCAGGAGCAAAGTGCTGCTTAGCCATCAGTAACGGTGGCAGAATCCAGCCCTCCGTCAGGCTAATGGTTTTATTTTGCCTTATTAAAGTAGCGTTTGTATATTTTAGTGTGTTATTTTAACAGCTATAAAAAGACTTCACTAAACAAACAGTTTCTAGTATGTTAATTGCTGTATTATGAATGCTGTCATTGCATTCAGCGTATAACCACATTTATAGGCAGGGTAAGTAGACACATAACAGACAGAACTGCACTCATTCGTGGCACACATCAGCATCCCACCACATTTGTTTAAGTCATCAGTCACGAAATGCATTTGCTGTGCTTAACAGAAAAAAAATGTAACTTTCAAACACAGGTGCAATTTGCATTTCTCCATTTAAAAGTTCCCTACGTGCCACCGACATGGGTTGTTCACCCTTTGTAACGGGGACGGTGACAAACAGTCTCCCGATGTTTTTTGATGCTTAACCATACCGCTTGCATTCATTTGCCCCGGCTGAGCTGCGCTGGAGCACCCATGACCAGAACAGAGGCCTTGGCCGCGGCAGGTGTGCAGACGCAGAGGCACGGCAGCCCAGCGCAAGCGGAGCGGCGGCCGTTACGGTAGTTCAAGACAGGCCAGTTCTGCCACCCCTGCTCCTAACAGGCAGTACCTACCTGGGGAGAGTGAGAAGGGCAGGGTCTGGCTGACTTGCATATTTTTAATAAAAGTAACCAAATAATATTACAATATAATGCAAACCCTCAAAACACAGAAGTTGTTAGCGGTAGGAGCTAAATACCCTTTCAGTGAAATATGCCAGAAAGTCATACACTGTAGGTAATACCTATCTATTTGGGAATTCCTCTCTTCATCTTAAATTGTGGACTTACAGTTAAAGTTAAAGAAGCACATGTTAGCTGGATTTCCAATATTACCGTTTTTTCCAGTATAAAGTTCAGGTTACTTTTGCTCTTCTTGTGTCTTTTACTTCATTCTAACTGAACTTTTGTGTAAATAGTCGGTGAAGGTTAAAAATATTAATACAAATTTCTGTTGCTAAAAGTATCCTATTTTTATTATGCCATTGTCGCTGCTGCTCTGATTTGAGCCCTGCAAGGGTTCTTGGCCTTTCACGTTTTCTCAATAGAGAATTTACACTAAATTTTGGCCATGAAAATCAATGCAGGAACAAAAATTCTTTAATTTAAAACCAGACTCCTAAACTAGCATCTTGGTTTCCCAGAGCGTTCCCCAGTTTCACAAAGGTCCCAGTCCTGCAAGAACTGCATTTCAGTTCAAACTCTGTGGGAGCTGCGGGCACTCAACAGAATTAAGTTGTTAATACATGAGAAGATGCACAATTGAAATAAAACATTCCTGCCTATACAAGCCTTTTCTTGCTATTCCTTTAACCGTCCTTTCTCCCTAAATCACAGTGCTGTGAGGGCCCCGATGAGAACAGGGTTGCACCAAATGCCAGCTCTCTTGCTGCTCACCTACTTGCACGAACTTCAAGTGGGGGCTAGCTCAGTATTCTTACTGAGATTCTCAAATCTGTCTGGATCCAGACATTACTTCCATTAACATCATCCTTACACAACTGGGTGCTGGGAGGTTGGAAAACATGCAGATACTAGTTTTATTTTAATATAAATGGGCTAAATCCTTGCTCCTTGAAGTCAAGAGCGAAACTCCCACTGGGACTCAGTGAAGGCAGGGAAAATTTCAAATGTAACTCATTTACCTTTCGGGGTGCGAGTCTGGCCCTCCGCATCCTTTGCATGTGTGGGTGCTGTGAAACCAGTACATTTCAGTAGACAGCAGGAGAAAGAGGGACACATACTCAAGGGCTGCACAACCTTTGGTACAGTGTAAATGGTGACAGCTAACACATTCGCTTTGGTACCTGCTGCTCGTGCAAACAGCTAGAATATTTAATCTGCCCGAGCCACAGCCCTTTACTTCTGGTCCCAGACATACAAAAGCTGAGCAGCTTTTTCCCAAGATTCTTTTATTTATTTTCCAGACCCACAGGAAAAAGCTCCCAGACACGAGCCGCCCGGGTCTCTGCAGCATCACACAGTGTGGGATGAGCAGAAACACCAGGCAACCCTCGGTGCCCACGCCTGCCTCCGCTGCATCGGGACACTCTCCACTGCTGGGAACAGGAATGATACCAGCCTCTCTGGGTAGGGATAAATTACCTTTCTGCTTAAAAGAAACTGCCCACACTGCTTGGGCAGTTGGTTGGTATGCCGATTCCCTAAACTAGTAAAGCTCTTCTGTTGCTGAGAATGGTAATATGGGAAAAAACGGCTTATCTTACATTCTTCCTCTATTTGCTTTTCCTGCAGCCCATCCTTCTGTCCTCCAGTGAGTAAACTACACCAATTTTTTCAAGTCCCAGAACGTAACATTGCTGCAATTATACTACTGTACACCTCCAGTACAGCTCACACCACCGCTCAACTCTGGCACAAAGACATTGCAGGGAGTTACAGGCAGACTGTAACTGGTTATTATTCTCTACAAGCACGTATGTGACTGGGAAGTTGCATCCACTTCTCTCTATCTGTATTTATTTTTATCACACTTCAAATGATGAATGAACGATGCTCCTGTTTATTACCTTTGATTAAGCTGTACCCAACATATTTTTCCTGGCTGTTCACTTAAAGAAACTGAACATGTCAAGAACAATTTGTTAAAAAGCTATTTTGAAGGGAAAACAGCCACCAAAGCCCTTAAATCCACATCAGGTAGGAAGACTTGTTTAATAGTTTTTGCTGGTGAGCCTGAGCCGTTGGCAGATGAAAGGCAGAACCGAAGAGGAATTTCCAGTAGGTTTTTTGTTACTGCAGCTGGACAAGAGCGCGGATGGAGAGGAAGCGACCCGCCAACATGTCCGCTGGGAAGAGCCCAGCTCCACAGCCACGTTCCCAAAAAAAGGGGGAGCCCCTGTCTGGGGGCTACAGAGAGGGAACTGACACCCAGGAAGGAAAGAGCAATACACCTGCTGCACAGAGGACACTCACCTTACAGAATTAAGCTTGGCAAAAACTTTAAAACACTAAGAAAACCATTAACTGTTGGACTCTGATGAGGTACTGAAAGCTGAACCTGGCTTTTTTATGTGACTGCAAGAGATTCATTCTTAAATACAATACCGCGGTCATGGGTTTGACTCTGGTCCCAGTGAAGTCAAGGCCAAAACATCCTTTGATTTAATTGAAAGCAGAAGCAGGCCCCTGCTTTAACCCTCGCGTCCGCAAACAGAGTATAACTGGATGTGAGCAGAAGAGGAAATATGTGTGGAACTGGTTATAAATCCATGCTTGATTCCCCGCCCCCCACCCCAAGATTAAAAAGCGGTCATTGAATTTTTTTCCTCATTCAACAGCAGTGTTAAGTACTACTGGCCCAAATTCAGCCCTCATTCCCTCCCAGACAACTCCAGCACAAGCACAGGACAAGCACAGGACCCAGTTTCTCTCTATTGTCATCTACTGGTTCCCATGGAGTTCCATGAGCCAAATTTGTCCATGAAAATGTATGTAAATTTTGTAACAGCAGAATTTAGGCAGCAGTCTCCTGGAAGGCACTCCACGTTCCCCAAATGCCAAAGCTGCAGCCTTTGGTGTAAATCGTACCAGTACAACTTGTTGGCATAACACAGTACGACACCAAAAAGGTTAAAAAGAGTCCCTGGTTTTCATTGTCCACTTTCTCAAGAGAGAGATTTGCTGCTGCAAAAGCTTCTACCAGATCTAAGTGGATTACCTGCAGCACTGGTAGCATCTGCACTCCATTAAGAGAGAGGCATAACGGGAACCTGCCCTTTGGACCGGGATTCCTTCAGCGTTTCAGCTTTATGGTGCACATCTCCGTTTCCAGTGCTTGCCAACTGATCCCTTCTGAGTCTGACCAAGAGTAACGGCGCAAATACTGCGTAACAGCTTCCCACCATCCACGTGCAGGACTCCTTTCAGGTTTTGCTTTATGTGGTCCTCAGCAGATAAAAGAGCAGCAATTTTAGCCTTTGAATGCACACCATACTGCAGTAGAGTGACATCAAAACAGTACAGGTGAACACCAGAACAGCTCTGCTCGGCCCGTCTGCCCGGCTCTGACAGGCAGGCAGTCGTCACAGTGACTGCATCAACAAGGAACGCAGTCGTGCGCGCATGCGAAGCTAACAGCCATCCTGCCTGGCAGAGTTCCAAGTGAGAGCAAATCAGATAAAACTAAAACCCAAATGCCTCCAAAACGTTTAGAGAAGTCATTTCTTTTTTAAGCATCAAAAGACTGAAGTCCATGCTCATCACAGCAGATGAGGTGAAGGAGCAGGCAGTTTGGTGGACAGAGCACGGAGATAAGCGTTTGCAACTCTGGAGTTTAATTCCAGATGATGTGCTGCAAGGACTAGGTATACTCATCAATTTATTACATTTCATGTAACAGAGAAACCTGGCAGAGGCAATGTGGCCAGCAGCAGCATGGGGCACAACTTCTGTCAGCTACAGCCCAGCATCCTCCACGCCTCCTCGTTACTCTGTGCTCGAGAAATCCAGCCTCCCTCCTGCTTTCACACACGAATCCTGTGTTTGCATGCCTGCATATTTCTTCCATTTAAATATGCACTTTGTTCTTCAAGATCTTATTAACCCATGAATAGATTAATTCTGATTACAGTTATACAGGTACAAATTTGGAGTAACTCCTTCAAAACCAGCGGAGTCATCTCTTGGGAAGGCCTTCTGACCAGGAAAGGTACGGGCATGCACCTGTAAGTACACGATGCTTTGTCTTCATTTGTCTGTTGGTTTTACAATTTCAGATGTTTCTGAGACCGAGCACTGTGGACACCCGGCAGAAGCACCCTACTGCAACGATCAGGTTCTCATAACTCCTCTCCACACATCACACCAGGATACATCCCTGGTGTAACTCCACAGAGGTCAACAGGGTTACACCAGGGATTATTGTGGCCAGGTTTATTATTAGGCCAGTTTGCGGAAAGAATAGGGCTCGTTTTGTTTCCGTTTAAGCTTACAGTAGAACTCTCATTGACTTCACTGGAAGAGAGATTTGGCCCAATGTATCAATATCCAAACCACCTCCATTTATTTCCGTGAAAGCAGGCAAGGAATTAATAAGGTCCAATGTATTTTTAAATCTTAGATTTCAGAAATGATCACAAGCATGTAGGTCACAATATATACACAGAACGACACCCACGACAACCACCAGTGGGATCATTAAAATAATTACGTTAGGCCTAGAGAAAAATTCATTTTATAACATGTTCCTTACAAAACAGACACCCCCTTGCTTCATAATCCAGGGAGTCTGTTTTATAAACTTCCTAAGTAGTTCGTGAAATATCCCCCTAAGCAGACCAAGTCTACTTGCCATTGCAGGGTCTTTATACATCAAAAGACAAACACCAGTGACACATATTCAAAGACCAAAGACGAAGAGGTAACGCCGCCTCTGCTCCACTGGTACAGTGGTTAGCTGTGACCTCAGGACACGATTTCCAGTAGAAAGCTACTGAATCCGCATCTTTACATAACTCCCCTCCCTGCGAAGAGGGAGCAGGATGCACAGCACATGAAGAAGCAATCAATCAATAAAGGAGATTCCCCTTTGCTTTAACGCTGCTACACCTGTGAACCTGAGCACAGGCACAGTACTTCACACCACGCTCATCAGCAGGAAACAGCCTCCACTAGCAGCACGTAAAAGGATGTCGTGGTTTGGGCCAGATTGGCCCAGTCCGGTGGAACGACAGATACTCGCTCTCTCTTGCTCCTCTCCCGAAGGGAGGCAAGAGAGAGAGAGAAAAAGAGAGACTTAAGAGTTTAGAAGGAACTAAACTACTTTAATGAAATATTAATAATAAAATAATAAAAAGAAAATAATTAAATATATACAAAACCGTATCAAGCTCCCAGGATGACAGTNTCAAACCAGGACAAAGGAGGAGACAGGTTGCTTCCACAGCATCTTATGGGAGTGGTTTCTCAAAATATGCTGCTAATGCTTTTCATGTTACCGCCTTGAAAATGACTGCTGAAAAATACTTAAATTGTGCTGCTGGCACCAAAGTGCGCTGTCAGGTGAGTGGTAAGCAAAAGTAGCAATGAAAGAAATGGCAAAGTACTTGACCAACTCACCTCAGAAACTGCTACAGAGTGCTAAACAAAAAAAAAAAAAAAANAAAAAAAAAAAAAAAAAAAAAAAAGTTGAATTTTTAGTCTCTTTGTCTGCTGGCTTCTCTTTCTGAGTTTTAATAAACCAGACTAGTTTTCAACCTGTTGTAAGCAGGAAGGGTGGGAATTGCTAATGTGCTAAGTGTACCTCAACTACAGTCACGTTATCGTTGCAGAAGAAGAAAGGGAAGAGCAGAAAACGAGACAAGGTCAGGTGGGTTTTGCCCCGAAGGTATTAGAGACACTGTTCAACATTCATCTTCTGAACTCCTCTCAGAGGCTGTAAGTGACATCCCTCCTGACCACAGCCAGGCTGCCCGAGCTCCACGGAGATGCCTGTTCTTCCTTCTGACTAGCCGAGCCGAATAACCTACTATCTGGATAGGAACGTGCAATTTTCTCAAATTCAGGTTTTTTGAACAGCCTGTGCCGGGCACAGCATCACAGCCATAATTTTATCTCTGTAAGTCAGATGAGTGTTGATTTGCTATCTTCTCCTCTCCATGACTAGCTTGGTCTGCTCCTTCCTAGATGCCATAATACCCATTTATGCCTAAAACTCCACACAACCCGGGCTCTAAATGTATACAGAAAAACAGTAGTTTCCGAAAAAGCATTCATCAGAGACTAGCTAGGCAGTATGTTCTTGTACGTTTCATCAAATATTCCAAGTAAACACACAAATAATTCATTCATCGACAGGGCCCAGTCTCAGCACCCGATTACAGTAAGCTTTGTACTCCCAAAGGGTAAACTCCGCTTTGCTCCCCAGAGCCTGCCGGCAGTCCCCGGGCAGCGGCTGTGCTGGGCAAGGCAGCAGTTATGAAGTCCCTTAAGGAGTAAACACCTTTATCACAGCAGACAGCTCAGCTCTGTTGTGGCTCCCTACGTGCCAGTTAGTAGGAGATCCTGGAGAGGTGGACACAGAGGGGTCTGAAGAATCAGGTTCCATACAAATTCCTTCCCTCCCATCTCCCCAAGTTACTGGAGTGAAGGGATAGGGTTACAGGGAATATTCTCCTTTACCACCCAAAGCTACCGCGCCAGCTGTGCAACAAAAGCCCTGGGTAACGCAGGGAAATCTGCTATTATGGTGTACTTCCATGGGCTGTGCCAGACCGCGAATCCAGGATTTTTACCCATTAGTGAAAGCTAGAGACAGGGTGTCTAACAGCGTCATTCCCAGCTGTCATTACATCCCTGTTACAGATTATCTTCTTCTTCCACAGAGGCCAAACCATGTGCCCCTCCTCTGGCACAAGTCATGCCCTGGTGCTCACAGACCTGGGACTGGTGCAACTCCTGCCGCAGCAGCTCTGGCCAGTCTGTCTGCGAGAGGAACCGGCTCCTCACCTCCACCCGCTGCGCTCTGCCCCGCACGCTGCTGGGGAGCCGCGCTGGATGCGTCCTAGCAGCAACGCGTCTCAGCCCATGGGAACTCGTGCTTCACACCTTCCGCAGAGCTTATCAAAGCACTGCGTGGACTCCTGTGACCTCAGCCGCACAGCACCCCTGCAAAACAGCAACACTTGGCTGTGCAGATGGGGAAAGACCCCTTCATTTTACACTATCTGATCAGCAGCCTGGCAACGGGAGTTCCTTCGCTTGCTCCGTCTCCCGCTCTGGTAAGTGCAACATCCACAGGCAGACTCAGGGGAGACAGAGGATGGAAAGGGGAACGGTGCTTTTTAAGGGTTTTTTCCTTAAGGGTTCTGCTGGTCAAAATTCCCTTGGAGACCAAAGAGATTTGTCCAGTCAACAAATAAGAAAACTTAAAAGATTTCTCTCTAATTTGCAGGTGCATGAAATGAAACTGAACATGATTTTAATCTCCGTGAAAATTCTTATGTTAATTCAGCAAAGGTGCTGCATATAACCAAAACCTCTGGTTTTCAGCTCCTTTACTTGTTCTCATCTGCAGCACGCACCTGATGGCCTTAAACAACGGCAGAGCCCCGGGGAGCCCTGGCAGGCTCACCCCTCTCCGCAGAGCTGCCACGCTGGTGTGCAGCGTCGCTACGCGTGCGCAGGGCTCCTGCACTGTGCCCATAGCCTGCATCTCCGAGCATCTGTAACGTGCAGGAAAAACACTTGCTCCTGCCTCCTCAGGTGTTTTGCTTTAAAGCCTGTGTACGGTTTAAGTTCACAATACCTATTAAAATTAATGAGCTCTGCGCTGCAGCTCACATGCAGGCACATTTTGTAGCGCTTTGCCTGAACGTGGGCTGCTGGCTCTGACTCAGAAACTCTTTGCCTTTTGGGTAATATACAACAGTTCAGAGCCTGCGAGTGTCAGAGCCTGGTGTCACCCCACAAACAGGGTGCTCAACAAGTCACCTCACTGGGAAGAGTGGTACCTTAGGAAGGTACGCCTGTGTCCTTCGCTGTGCTTAAAACAGAGGCATTTAGCAGGTGTGCAGGGGATGAGAAAGGGATTGCAGAGGGACAAGACACTACACAGGTGATGGGAGGGTGAGCAGTGTGGAATGGCGTGGCACGGAGAGGTTTGGGAGACACCCAAGTCAGGATGGACACTACCGGTGCCGCAGTGGCACAGGACTGCTGCGGCATGCGGCTGGCAGGAGGCTGCGCCAACCCAGGAGAGGTGACACCGCTGCTGCTCCAGAGTGGGATCCTGGTGCTTTTGCAGCCACCAACAATCTCTGGTTATGAACAAATCTGGCCTTCACTCCACTTAACCTCCTGTCCAAAGCACAGGTCTCGTTTAAGAACTCATTTATACCCTAACTGCCAGCATGGCATAAGTGACAGGCTTTTCTAATTGGATGTTATTTTCTTGTAATAACATGAAGAATACACAGATTTGATGGGAAATCAGCAAGTAAGTCATAAGAGTGATACTCCATTGACCCTACATGAGCAAGAAACGTGCCGTGGTCTCAAGTGTGCTAAGTCTGGACAATTATATATCCTAAATACAAATTATATATCCTAAGCACATCTGAATTAAGAATTTTCCTGCTCCCTCCCCAACAAGTACAGAGCAGGACCCAGTGTAGAGACCTTCGTGTAAAGGATGATGTGGAAAACCTGTCTTGTAGATCTCAGCTATGTTTGAGCTTATGAAACCACTGCATCTGGCTATACAGTGTCAGCAATCATGTTCTGTCAGGGACAACAGAGGGGTCGTAAAACTGCAGAAAAAGGGCGAGAAGCAGAAGATCTCACTTGTCAGTGTTGAGCTCCAGCAACCAGAGAGACGGAGGTGCTGGACAAAAGGGTAGGAGAATTAAAAATCACAGGTACCTGCAAAGTAGCTAGAATCAGAAGGTCATGCTTGGTATGAAAGCTTGTGCAAGGGTAGGTCTATACAAGAATGACAGTTTGTTTTGACAAGAAACATTCAGGGAAGACACGTGCTTTAGGGGACTCCAAAAAAGTCCATGGGTTCAGAGGAAAGCGAGGCAGAGATACCTCTGGAAAACTACTGTCTTCTAACAGCTAAGGTCATGTCATTAGTTTCTGAACAGTTAACAAAGCCTGTGCTGGTTTTCTTTGGAGGACTGAGCCTCCGAGAAGGGGATGGTAAAGCCTATGTGCCCCAAGAGCTGAGATCAGGAGGTGCACTATGTTAGCACTGGCTCGGCATGTCTTGGGCCACAGGGCCAAAAAGCTCCGTTTTCCTGAAGAGGTAAGAAAACTGCCAGAAGTATCAAAGAACGGTGGGTGCTACAGGTTACCCAGACAGAGGAAAGGCTGGGAGCAGAGAGGTCCAGTCTGACAGGCCCTACACGTGGTGCACTACAAACTGTCGCGGGGGCGGGGGGGAAGCTCCCATTCCCACCTAAACATCCCCGCTTCAATTACAATTATTCCCGCTCGCTTTTGTCACGACTAACACCACGGAAAGCATGACCTTTTATAAACACATTTTGAACAAAAGAACATAGTTGTCTTTAATAGAAGGTTATACAACAAATACTAATTAGCCAAGAATGTAAGGTAAATATATTCACCTTTTACAGCAGAACAACTCACAAGAGCTCACAGCGATTCTCTGAGATAAAAAACACTATTCAGGGCCGTGAAAAGGACAGGCTTCTGACAAAAAATCTGGTTCTGCTTTCTAACGGAAATTCAAACTGATATCGAAATTTCCAGCAAAATCGTGAAGCTGGGGCTTGCTGTGTCACCCAGGGATTTGGAACTGCTTTTCCACTTGAAGTCAATGAGATGTCTGCCACTGAACTCGGTGGGAGTGAGACTGGATCTGGCAATGTCTTTGGGTACTCCTGACTGCATGTTAGGAGCGTGGACTTCTGGTTTGTTTTTTAAATGTAAGAATTGTCTCGCTCCTTTGGATAAATACAATTTGCAACTCACTTTATAGATGTGCTAGAGCCTTTGCAGCCTTTACAATCTGTCATATAGATCCATATCCAAGTGTCAATGTGTGAAGAGGCTGCTTTAGAGGTCCTCTGGGTGAAAACATGAGTGGAATTTCTAGAGGAAATGCTCTCAAAGATGAATAATTTGTCTACTTAACCAGTTACTTTAGAAATAAGATGTTGATGGTAAGAGTCACTAGACTGAATTCAACAGGTTTTGGTTTTTTTCTTTCTACCTGTAACTCACAACTACCAGAGCTGGAAATTTTGGTGGGAGACCATGCTGAAAATAAACTATTGAGATTGAGCCTCAGATCCAGGTAAGACAACATCAGCCTCCTTGTATCTCCGAAGCTTGTGAACTTTAACGGCAATTTTGGCTATGCACAGAAAGCAGCCGCAAGTAGCTACAGAAGAGGGATTAATAATACTATGTCTGAGATAACTTCCATGACCGTCACTATGCTGTTGCTGATCACAGTTTCTTTTATATGTTTCTCATTTTCCTTGCCTTTCACCCTCTGAAAGGCCAGCCTGCTTTCCTGTATGGTGTTTCATTCAAAAAGCCACCTGGAAAGGTGTGTAAGAGTAGTGCCTAAGGTGAGCGTCAGTGATGCAGAAACCATCTTTGATGGTCTGTCACACCAGTTGCACACTGCTCAAGTTTTTCCCTTTTTAGATGAGAGAATTTATGTAGTTCATAAAAATTTACTGGAAAGAGGGCGTCTACCCCTTTTAATGCCTAATCTGGCACCCTTTACTTATGCAAATTTAATCAATGGACAAACGCTGTTCTCACAGCAGCTGCACTAATACAAACAACATCAAAGACTTTGTCAAAGTTGCTCTGGAACAACTCTGCGCTCACTGAAACGCAAGATTTGGCCTCCGACTTCACATCACCAGCCATTCACTCACATGAGTAAGCCTTCCAGAATTGGGTCTTTTCTCTCCCCAGATTAGAGCAACCACACAACCTGGGAACAGCCAAGCAGAGCCAGCCGAGTGGGCTGAGCACAGGCAATCCTAACAAATTACAATAAGAAATGTATCACGCTGCCTGCTGTCAGGTGTAATTTATATCATACCAGAGGGGTGACTGGAGAGCAGGTATAGGCAGGAACTGGTCATACCTATACTTGCTCCTGCTGGGCCTCATCTGGCAAGCTGCTGGGAGCTCTTCCCTCCCACTGAAGTCAACGTGAACTCAGTTTGTCCAGGACCTAAGAGGACTGGGCCTCCTCAAAATACTACAGAAGCATAAACACGATTTGATGATTTATTTTTTCTGTTTTCCATTAGCATGTGATGCCTCTGTGTACGCATACCCCGACTGTATTTACGCACATGCTCACAATCGGTATGTGTCCTTAAACATACATGTACAGTATGTACTACAAGCTAAAAGCCTACTTCGGATTTTGGAGCCCAGAGAAAGAAATAGAGGTTGTAACACAAATAAACAGGAAGTGTATTCCCACAGCTTTCAATTGTAGTGAGTCTAAACTGTATTTTATGTGACTGGAGCTAAGATTTAGCGAAGCGTTTCAGCATACGCTTACATCTTTTGCTGACATACAATCTACAAATTTGTTTGATTTCTTAGATTTGAAGCTTTTAAGCTCATGCTCAAACCAAAAGTTTAATATGCTGTCCAAAATAATCCAGAAAGCTCTGCACGCGGATGAGTGTGGCCATGCCTCTACACGCGGCCATGCACGTTATCTCTGAGCATAAGCTAAGAGTGCTCTGGCATTATTTCAACGTCTGGCTCAGAAAAGCTATCTCCTTCCTCCCGCACCTCTAAGGGACCCGGGACTCCTCTCCCAGCCAGTCTGTGCCTTACGGAAGATACCGTAGTGCCGTCAGGAGCTCCAGCCATCCCCACTGACATAACTGAGAGTACTTTGCCTCAACCGGGAATGAGAGCAGGGCCAGACTCAATGGGGGTAACCCACCAAGTCTACAATGCAGCACTGCAGAAAACGAAATTAAAAAAAGAATTAAAAAATAAAAAAATATTAAGGTGTACCCTCCATCCAGCTTCATAATGCACGCAGCAATATGTCCTACTTGGGATGCTGGTCAAGGGTTACCTTTTGCTGTAAAAATATACATGGTTACTATTGAATCTTTCTGATTTACAGGTCTCGTCCTGTAAGCTGTTACTCCAGTGAGAACTGAAGTTTCAGCAGCTGAAAAAGCATTCAAGCCTTCTGAGAAAACACAGTGAGACAAACAAGAGACGGCAAAACATCAGCAGCATCTGGGCTCCGGTCAGTCACAGTTTTATACTTTTAGTTTAAACAAAGTACAAAACTTGAAGAAATGTACTTTTGTTATTTAGCAAACAGGAAAAAAAAAAAAGTTTAGATCAGTACTCTGTTCTCTTTAAATAAAATCTGTGAATTTATGTATATTCTCCCAAAGCTTCCATAACTGAAGTTTTTATTAAGTAAGTCTGATATGGGCCATATTTTAAAAATAGTGTCAGCGGTGATATTTTAAAATGTGGAAACAGATGTGCTATTCCATTACAACTGCTGAATCTTCTCTGTATTTTTTTTTTATACTGTGAAGCATTTGTCTGCTCCTCTGTTATAAATCTCTTCCCACTGAAGAGATTTCTTCTCTCTGATTAAAGAAGTACCACACAGACATCATTAAACAGACACTATCTAGAAAAATCATATTGTTTTGGCCTAGCCATAAAATAGAGGTATTTTAATAACTGTTTCTTTTCCATAGAGAATTTCAGCAGCTCCCTCTCTTTGGAATGAAATCACAGCCATATGCTTTATGACATCAGAGGCTTTTCAAGGTGTCTCCATAAATGTCATTTATTGCTTGGGAACCTGCCAAATCTGTGCAAAAACCCCTAGTTCTTTTCAATGAAAAATCTTCAAATGAAACTAGAGCTTTACACTGGCTGTCATCTCAAAAAAAAAACAAAAAACAAACTTACTCCTTTATGGAAATACTGGCCATGCAGGAAGCAAAAACTCTGTCAATGAAACCTGCTGACCTGGGCTCTGGTTTGCGTTTGCGTCACAGTGCCTCCTTTAAGGAGTCTGCTGGGCACCCTGACACTGCACATCCACACCTTCTCTCCCACAGGCACGAGGTACTTGTCCTTCTGCAAAAGAAGGTGGCTGAATGACAAAAAGCTGAACTGTTTTAGTAACCACAATTGGAGATCAGAATCGGGCATATTTTAAGGTAGAGCTCCAAGGAATACGCTTTAACCCTTAAAACTGCAGACCCTCCTATGCTACCGCCAGAGGCCTGATGCTGCCCAGGATCCCCCATCCTTCACAGCGCCCAGTACCCCGCGGGACTGGGAGCCAGGCAAATCACAAAGAGACTCTATGTCATACACACTCACATACTCTCACGCCACGTCTAGTCATACTTCGACATATCTGTAGCCTGCTCTGTGACAATACTGGCCAGATCTAAATCAATCTCGTCAGCCGCGTCACCAACCTGCCCAGCACACACCGGCTACCTTGAAGCACGCAAAGACTCAATCCAACCTCCGCTGCAAGCAGGCAGAGCTGGGGCTGGCCGCTGCCCAAAGGGACGGCCGCCGGCACTGGGGCACGCAGCCACCACTGAGGTGAGGATTCTGGCTGGCCGACAGAAGCACCCAATAGTGCCAGTGTAACAGAGCTGCTCTGCTTTCTTGAAGGAAGAAACAAAAGGAATTTTTTCCCTAAATCTGAAGGAAAGAAGATGCTTGGTGCGGTTGGAAATAATCTAGGGCAGCACACCAACAGGTGCTTCAAACGTATCGGCAGAGTGCAGAAGACGTTGAGAGGGAAAATGAATAGACTCTCTAAATAATACATAAATTTTACAGGCTTTTTTTTGGTAGAACCCCAGTGAAGTTACTGTATAAATCGGAAACTGAATTATTCATAACTGGCGAATATATAATAAATCGTGTTTCGCACTGAAATACTCCTCACAGGCACGTGCCTCCTTCCATGCAATGACCAGAAACGGGCAGCGAGCCTGAAAGCGCCAAGGTCTTACCTGGAGTCTGGGTACTTTGTCAAGGTAGCCAGGCTGCTGGTGTACATGTGTCCTCCTACATCGATGTGCACGGGAGCGTTCGACTTGGTGAGCTGAGCTGGGAGAGGAATTCCTTGAGCAGCCAGAGGAGAAACCGGGGACCGTGTTAGAGACAGACGGGACATGCTTCTTCCCTCCTGCAAAGGGAAGGCAAAAAAGAACAGTTTCTCTTAAATGTAGCAGTGTGTTACCTTTCTTTCCAGTGTGATCACAGATCTAATCAGATCATTTTTGCATCTGCCTGATCACATATTCAGCTAACAAATTATTGCCACCACTGTAATTAAGTGTATTTGCATCATTTTCTTCAAAGTACCAGAGGGGAAGAGAAAGATGCTTATTAGCAATAAGAAATCAAGAAAAAAATTTTTCAAGGTGTCAGCCTCAAGGGGCATAAAACAAACTGCAAAATTCTAATTAAAGGTCGCGGGCTTATGTGTTAGATGTGAAATATCCCCTGACAAACGAATAACCAATTTGTGAATTGGGATTCAGGGGTTTTTGCAAGTTTGTCTCAGTAACGAGACACCTCTAAATTAGTGACTTCCTCAGTACCTAAGGCATTTAGTTTATACATGTAGTAAATTTCACATCAAACTAAGATCAATTTTCTGGTTTATTTTCAATAGCTGTGAAATAAATGGGTAATTTTCAGTTAAGCCTTAATATTAGACATAAAGAACTAATAAGCTTTCAAACCGAAAGCAATTAATACCTGGAAGCAGTGAAAACAGGAAGATATATAAACTGACCCATGGTGTCGTGACAAGACGCGTTAGAAATTACTGTACAATCTGGCATGTGAAATTACAAATTCAACAATCCACCTAATGCCTACTGCCCTAAAAATATTTGAAAATGAGTGAAATTTCTGAATTGAGTCCAAAAATCTTCAGCTGATGTACAAAGCAAAAAATACTGAAATGTCTTAAAAATGAACAGGACAACCATAGCAAAAGAAAATTCCTCAATTCTCTTCTGTAAGAAAAGCACAGCTTATCCTGCATGAAACGTGTGTCTCAAAGCTGATTTCACTTAAATCGGTATAGACGGCATACATGTCAAACGGGGAAAAAACCTTTATAAAAAGTTTAAGAAAATGTCCATCCATTCTCCCCCTTATGGGTAAAGCAACATATGCAAAACATTACAGTTGAAGACATTTCCGAATATAATCTAATTTTCTTGGTATTTTGTTCTGCAAGCATGCTACCAAGCATCCAGGCTCTTCCTTCTATCTGACAAGCACTTTACATGCAGCATTGCAAAGTGAATTCCCGTTTCTCCCACATTACTTCGACAATGTTTCTTAGAAATCTGAAGCTGGTCTCGCCTTCCTCTTAGCAGTATTTTGCACAAGATGCCTGGCTACGCCACTCCATGAACATACAATTAGCAACCCTCTTTGTAAAAACAAATTCTGAGCTATACAGAAAGGGACTGAAAAATCTTAATACATCTGGACGGCTTCACAAAGTCATCGCAGCATCTCCATTTACTGTATTTCATCTTGGTTAGCTCCTAAGAATTTCCTGCATCTACAGCACAGAAATACATCACCCCATTATGAATCCACATCCTTTTCTCTTCGGAGGCTGGACGGACATCTGCACTGAACACGAAGCAAATACCAACTCTGTCCTAGGACTTCTGTGTCAGCCGATGCGAGATCGGGCATTAACATTTTTACTACAGCACCACCTTCAAGGAAAGTGAGTGAATCCTTTCATGACTGAAGACGTTGCTTTCTTGTTTCCCACAAGAGCCTGTTGTGGGCAATCTTCAGTAAATATGTCATATAGCATAAACAAAAGAGCTAAGTTTTAAAAACAACTTAGTACGTAAGTACCTGCAGTATTTTAGCGATGTGTTTACTCATCTGTGGGTGCCTCATCTGTCTGCCCACACAGACAAAGGGAGGTTTTTTCTTACCAAAGAGCACTGTAAACTCATGTTCACTCTCTACTCCCTCACTTAAATGAAAGGGTCAGAAGACCCAGGCTGAATGTCAACCCTGTCTTTGTGCAGACCCCAACTATTACCACTAATGATAAAGGTACAGACCTCGCACGGCACCGAGCTGCCTTAGAAATGAATCTCAGGCAGTTTCACAAAACAAGTGCCTAATTAGGGCTCATCTGCACCCCTTGTTACAATTTCCAATTGAAATCAAAGGACTTGCAGTCCTCTGTAAACGCATCTTACATTTAACCATTTGTCTTGAAATACAGACTTCAATTTTAAAATATGCACAGATAGCTAAAGATCAAGTGATCTGAATCTATTTGTGCATATTTAAACACTGCTGCTATCTTAGGATTTTGTTTAATGTTAGTATACCAGTAAATTCCTTGATCTGTAAAGAGTGTGAGATTCTCAGTGAGGCCATACTCACACAGTAGATATTTAATTTATACTATTCACTGGAGGGACCTTTTGAACAATCCTCTGCTTTTGGCATCTCTCAGCTAGAGCATGTGTTGAAAAAACACTTAATTATAGAAAATCACTGGAAAGCTAAAATAGTTCTCAAACTTTTATGGCTTTTCATACTTATTGAGGGTGCCACTGGCTTTTTGGGGGAGGGGAGGAGAAGGGAAACTACAACACAGGCTTTTCCCCTGGTTGGGAAGGATTCGTGTTAAAAAAACGAATCCTACAGTTTTAGTGAAGTTGTGGAATTCAGTCATTTTCATATGAGCAAGTTATCAAGGGGCATAATTGTTAAGCACTACAGAAAACATTCTTACTGCTCCAAAAAAATAAATAC